>SJYA01002349.1:1246280-1278395 GCA_006410615.1 Neotragus moschatus
CCCCCCCCCCCCCGCAACGCTGAGGCCCCCTTAGCTGTCACAGGCCCCTCCCCACTACCAGGCTTTCTCCACCTCCCACCTCATTTTCGCAGTTGTGCTCAGCCATCATCCTTCACATTGTACCTTTGGTCACTGACCCTTGGCCTCACCCCGACTGGACTATAAACTGCATGAAAGTGTGGGGGGTTTATCTCTCTCATCCCCCCCAAAATGTCAGTGTTTGTGGCACGAATGGGCTGGGCAAGGGGGCCATCAGGGGGCCAGCGGGGGGCCAGCGGAAGTGAGTTTGCTCTGGGGGACCTGGAGCATCAGGGCCCCATAGGCCTCCAGGCTGCAGGGATCCCCCAGGGATCTCTGGCCCCAGAGAGGCCCGCAGTGAGAGCCCCCCGAGCCCTGGGAGGGCTTTGAATGCATTTGGAGAGTTTTCTGAGCAGTCTCTGCAGCTGACCCCGGGATTGGGTTTATGGGAAAGAAGTGCCTGTCACTTCACCCTGTGTTCATCTCCCAAACCCATTGTCCCTCCTCCTCTGCAACACTCAGCCCTCATCACCCCCACTTAACTTCAGAACTTGATTTTGGGGAAAGAGAGAAAGGGACGATGAGCCACAGGAGGTGGCTGGAGCTGCCCCTCCCTCCTTTCAGAGGAGGATGGTTAGGCCAGAGCTGCCAAAAGAAGGAAAACACCCCCTTCACCCTCGGATTAAGCAACTGGGGCTGCAGATAACGGCTAATTGCCACCCAGAGCGATACCGCCCGTGACACCCAGAGGTGTGTATAGAGGCCTACTGGGCTGCTATCAGCTTGACTAAACCGGTCTCTCAGCACCTTAGCCCTCCAGGGCAGCCTGGTTGCTGGGACAGTCTGCAGTGGGCTGGGGTCAGGGGTGGGGGCCCAGGATGGGGCTTCAGGGGCTCTGGTCACGAGTGGGACCTGAGGAAGCTGAGAGGGCTGGCCCTGACTGGTCTCCCCCAGCTTGGCCGTTGCCGGGCAGCTGGCCACTTGCTGCCCACCTGGGTCTCAGTCGAGTGAAGGTCAGGGAGAGGCTGCACTTTTCGGGGCCTCCCTGAAAGGTCCAGTCCTCCAGGTGAGACCCCACGCGGCAAAGCTTCCCTCCTCCCCATGGCTTCCAGTGAGCTTTGCCCCCTGGAGTGGGACAGAGAGGCTCAGAAAGGGGAGGGGTTGCTTCAGGGTCCCGAGCAGGTGAACGGCCGGCTGGGCCTTGTCCCCCACCCAGTGCTGCAGCGTGGGGCTGGCAGAGGGAGAGCTGAGCCCCGGGCTACATCCCCTTTCAGACTCATATCCACATCATCGACCGAAGGACGCGGAAGCCCGTGCCGACCAAGTATCACACGGACCCCATGGTGGTGTTTCACCACGTCAACGCTTACGAAGAGGACGGCTGCCTCCTGTTCGACGTCATCGCCTACGAGGACGGCAGCCTCTACCAGCTCTTCTACTTGGCCAACCTGAACAAGGACTTCAAGGAGAACTCCAGGCTCACCTCCACGCCCACCCTCAGGAGGTTCGTGCTGCCCCTCCACGTGGACAAGGTAACGGCCTGAGTTCTAGGGGAGGTGAGCCCACTCGGGAAGTGGCTTTGGTCCTGATTTCACCGACATTGAAATTCAGAATGAGGTATTCTTAGAGAAAGGCAGAAAATGCTTTCATTATTTTTCCAAATATTGAACACATTCATGGTAGAAATTTTAGAAAATAGAGATTAAGTGAAAAGGAAAAAAATCACCATAAGCCCATTGCGAATATATTTGTGTTGCCTCCCAAGTCTCTCTCTCCACAGAGAGACGAGACGGGCAAATCGACAAGAAGGTATACACACATATTAGCATATGCGTAATATATCTACACATCAAAGCTGTGAAAAAGTATGTACAGTGTGAATTTCTTTTCTAAAATTAATATATAGCATGTAAATATATATTTCTTAATTTTAGAGAAAAAATTGCGCTGTGCATAATTTTTAACAGCTTTAATGCAATATAACTCCTGTACCATACTATTCACCCATTTTCACTCATTTAAAGTGTGCCGTCCAATGGCTTTTAGTATATTCACAGAGTTACACTACAATCAATTTTAAAATATTTTCATTTCCCCAAAAGAGCCTCCCCCATTCCTTCCGCCCCCAGGTAACCACTGCCCTGCTTTCTGCCCCTGTGGATTTGCCTGTTTGAGGCATTTCATATGAATGGAATCACGCCGTGAGCAGCCTTCTGTGGCTGGCTCCTTTCGCTCAGCGTGTTTTCAGAGTTCATCAGTGCTGTGCCGTGCATCAGTGCTCCTTGTCCTCATGACTGAATATGCACATACTATTTCTTAAACTGCTTTTCTGTCCTCCTCATGTATCTAAACATCTTTCCGTGACATTAAATATTCTTCTGTGGCATCATTTTAAATATTTGCCTGACAGTCTGCAGTGGGGATTCATCTCCTGATGTTGAACAGTCCTGTTCTTATATTCAAAATGACCACCGGGCCAGACATTACAGTCAATTAGGGTGCTGCGGCCTAGGCTCTGGGCTTGGTTTTAAAGGCTACAGAGGCTTCTGGCTCCAGAGCTTCCTTACTTCATGACTTAATTAATTTAAGTGAAACCCAATTGAGTTCAATTCAATTTTGATGGCTCATCTGTACTGAACACACTCTATGTACCAGGTACATTGCTAAGCATTTTATTTTCTTTACCTCTCTTAACGATCAAAACCTATGGGAGAGATCCACACGTTAGCCTCATTTTACAGATGAAGAAACTGAGGCTCAGAGAGGTTAAGGAATGTGCCCAAGGTCACACAGCCTGGTGGCAAAGCCAAGACTGGCTCTGAGCCCTTCCTGGGAGCTGGTAAGGGGTATAACTCTGCAGATCTCCCCAGGGGGTCACCTTGACCCCTCACAGGGCCCCCCATGCAGGCCTAGGGAACAGGAGACACTCCTACTTGCCCAGGGAGGCTTCCACCAACCCCCAGACCCCTCCCAGCCAGAGGCCCTGGGGCCTGCATTTGAGCCCAGCTTTGTGAGACCACAGAGCCTGGTCCTTTCTCCTCTCCAGCATTTCCCCCATCTGCAGTCACTTGTGTATCTCTGTCATGATGTTCACTGTATTTCCTACCACTTCTGTTAAATTTACAAAATCATGTTTTCATTTAAATCAACTCACTCTTTCCCTGACTCGTTTGGAACAACCCAAGGCAAAGCCAGCGTTGCGTGCTGCCAAAGGAGGAAGTGATGAGCGTGAGGTGCTGTGATGGAGCACAGGTCCTGAGCACTGGCCTGACGCTGCTGCTCTTGCCAAGACCCGCTCTCTTCCTCAGAGAGAACACTGGGAAAGTATTAAGTGGTAAGGGTATAGTGGCACCTCGCTGAGACCCAGTGGCTCTCCTTGACCCAGTCGGGAAGACTGGAAGAGAAGAAGGGATTGACTTGCTCCCGGTGTGATTCAGGGCTAACGTGAACGGCCTTGCCCCACAGAATCTCCACCTGAGCCCCTGGCCTCGGCGCCCCCCACTCTGGAAAGTTCCACAGTGCAGCGCTTGGAGCATTTCCTGGCTCCAGGGTGCAATGGGGGCATGGTGGAGGGCTGTCACCCAGAGGGTGAGTCCCGAGGCAGACCCTTCCCCGTGCTTCACAGTCCTCAGCCTGGGGTGATGCACAGAGAGGAGGCACTCTCCCACCAACGCCCGCACCGCGGGATTCTGCAACCTCTTAACAAGCTCGAGAAACAATCTGCTTCCTTGGAACCGAGCTAAGAAGTTTAGCCTGTACAGTTTAAACAGGCACTGCGTGAACCATCTGCAAAGAAAAGTGAGTGCTGGGAAGGGTAGCTGTGGCCATGCTTTTTAATTGCTATTTATTGTCCCTTAAAAAAGTCTTCTTGCTTTACTGCATATGGACAGGGGAAGGCTGAGCAGGCAGACACGCCTTTGTGTTCAGATCCAGCAGCTCCGATTCCATCCCATCCACAGTCTACATTATGGAGGGGCCTTGGGGACAGGCAATGCCACATTTTCTCAAATGCCCTTCATTCTGGTGTCTTTGCACGTCGCTGTCCCTCTGTTGTCCTCTTTCCATGAGTCCTCCATTCTCGTCTCAGCCGCAGGTCGGGCTGGCCTGGGAGCTCCGGGACCACCAGTCCAGTGAAGGCAGAAACTCCAGGGGACGGGTCGGGGTGGGCATGGCTCCCAGGCACCCCCAACACCTACCCCAGGATCCTAGTTCCTGCTCATCCTTCAGGTCTAGCGTCCTGACTCCCTCAGTGGGTTTGTACATTCCAGTGGCACCTACAGCTCTTTGCTCACATTGATCTCAGGAGTAATGAGCTTGTTGGGTCGCCTCTTCTGTGAAAGCTCTCAGGGGGCCCAGACTCTTGGTCTTGTCAGCCATTTATCCCCTGCACCCATCACAGGGTCTGGCTCTCAGCGGGTTCTCTTGAAGCCCTTAGATATTCTAAATGAATGAATGAGAAAGGTGATGCAACTTCTCTCAAAGGACACAAGGCCTCCCTTTAGCATTTGAAACACTTCCTAAGTGGAAAGTGCCTTCCACGTAGAATGGGCTAAAGTGAATGAAGTGTGTTCAGAAGTCTGAGGCCTCCCAGCTGTCCCAGATTATCTGGCATTTGGGCCAGCTGGGGTCAGAGGAAGGAGGGGCCTGTTGGTACCCTTGGCCTGTTTGTTAGGGTGGCGTGGGGGTTGTCTAAGGTGGGGCTGGGCCTCCAGGGGCTTGGGTGGTGTGGCCTGTCTGTGCCAGCTGCCCTGCCCTCACCCCTGCAGGGCTCCGTGCACTGCCATGGGGGTGGCACCTTCGACCTCAAAGGGGTGGCTCCAACTCCTGGCTCCATGGATTTGGTTTGTCTTGTGTTCAAATAGCAAGAGAAGCCCCGTTCCTCTAGGGCCCCTTCTGCGCTGGGCCCTCTGTTAGATGTCTTTTCTTCTTCTAGACCCAGGCCAGAGGGGCCCCTGTTCTGGCTTTTCTCCAGTGGCCCTTCTCCACAGGGTGAGGAACCCACGGGGCCCCAGGGACCTGGGATCCCTGAGTTCCTTGCCCAGAAGTCCCGCACCTGCCTTCTGCCTGCCTCTGGCCTCCTGAGGGCAGAGAGAGCTGCCAGTGTGTCAGCCTCAGGCCCACGAGGAAGGCGGGGAGGCCGGAGCTTCCATGCAGCGGGGAGAAGAGGGGGTGGGGAGCCTGGGCCCAGAGGCCGGCTTTCATTCCCCCCTGCAGCCCCCTCCAGAAGCCAAGGAGTCCTGGAATGCTAAATTTACACTCGTCCTTCCAGACCCAGCACTGTGCACTAGGCACCTGCTGCGATGAAGCAGTGCTCTCTGTCCAACGCAGTAGCCGCTGGACTGGATGCCTGGGCTATTGAAATGCAGCCAGTGAAGCCAAGGAATGGAATTTTAAATGTTACTGCATTTAAACTTAAATACCCACCTGTGGCTGGAGGTGGTTGCCTCACCTGGACAGCACAGTTCCACAACATGTTGAAGCTCTGTGTATAAAGGAAGGGAAGATAAAATGGCATTTGACTTAACATTCAATATATGTGGACACAGGGTTGGCGGGCCTCTGTGCTCATCCTGAGTCCTGCAAATGTTGCATGAGTGCTGAGTCACTTCGGTCGTGTCCGACTCTGTGCGCCCCCATGGACTGTGGCCCACCAGGCTGCTCTGTCCATGGGGGTTCTCCAGGCAAGAGAACTGGAGTGGGTTGCCATGCCCCCCTCAAACGTGTGGGGCTGTGTAATGGTCTGCACGCTCCTCACCGAATCTGCATGTGAGTGCTTGAAGTTATTTGTCTTCCCCATGACAACAGGTGAGAGAGTAACGTGCCCAGCGTCGCAGAATCATCGTAGGATTTGAGCTCGGATTTGCATGTTCGTCTGTCTCATTCCAAGTTACTAGCTACAGTGGGTTTGGCCCTGGACCAGGTGTTTTCATAACCATTATTTAATTTAATCCTAACCACGGTGTTCAGACACCAGTCGAAGGAACCTTCACTTGCACTTGCCATCTGTCCAAAAGTTACAGATTGACCCCAGTTTTACAAATGAGGAAGCAGGCTCCAGTTCACCTAGTCTCAGGGAGGCCTGTTCGAACTCACAAAGAAACTTATAGAGTCACACCCAGGACTGCCAAACTTCAAAGCCAGTGTTTTTGGGGGATGACTGAGATTAACTGCTCTTCCTAGGAGGTCCCCCACATTGAAGAATTTCAAAGCCAGTCTGCAAGATTTTATTGAATTCTGGCTGGAGAGAGATTTCTTCCCAAAGTCAAGCACACTGGCCACAGAAAGCAGCCGAGTCATGCTCGTTACTGCTGTGTGTGGAAAAATTCACAGTCCATGCCTCAACCAGTCTGACCAGTTTCATGCTGGAGCTAGAAAACATGTCCGCAGACCGCCTCCCTGAGAATCAAGCCCAGGACATGCACAAGAGGCCCGTGGCTGCTGCCTCGTGACTACAAGGCAACAGGCAGGGCCTCTCACTCTGTGAGGCCGTGCGCACAGGCGGAGGCAAACAAGAGCTGCTCCCAACAAGATGCCCGATGTGCTGGGCGCGGGGCAACTGTTTCACGCCCTTTGTCTGATTCTTACAACCACCTGCAAAGCACATGTTCTGCCTCGCGAGAGTTGAAGGAAAAGCTCATTAAGGCATACATTCACACGTTCCTTTAGCAGCTGCTTCTTAGGAGCTGCCTGTGTGCCGTGCACAGGGTGAAATGTGGTCACTGTCTTCACAAGGAAGACAGCATCAAAGAAGGACCCATGTCCATAAAAGAGACAATTATAGTGTGGGACAGACACCTTGGAGACACTGCAGGCTGAGCTGTCAGGGAAAGGGACGCTGGAGCTGAGGCCTATGGGAGGGGATGGGCCAGCCTCAGGGCCTTTGCACCTGCTGCGCCTGCTGCCTGCAGTACTTCTGCTTCCAAGCAGAAGAACCACAGTGTGGAGGTCTGGGCTCAGCTTCTGCTCCCCTAGTTTGACCTTGCGCAAGCCACTTTCCTGCCCTGGGCCTTAGTTTCCTCCTCTGTCAACTGGGATTGCACTAAACACATCTCAAAATTCAGCTTCTAAGATGCAGTAAACATCCTGCCTTCCTAGCAAAAAGCTGCTGTTGTTCAAATTTGTTGTTGGTGGGTAGTCGCTAAGTCGTGTCCGACTCTTTTGTGACCCCATGGACTTTAGCTCACCAGGCTCCTCTGTCCATGGGATTTTTCCAGGCAAGAATACTGGAGTGGGTTGCCGTTTATCGATTTAACTATAAAAACTTGTTTGGAGACATTTGGAAAAGTCGAGAAAAGTTTAAATGAGAAGTCAGGCATGACAGGAATTCTCCTCCTGGAATTTCACAGATCCTGGTGGTCTTGTTCCTTATCCCCTTCCTAAGTGCCCAACCTGAACTCACCCGCCAGGGGTAGTGGCAATAGTAATAATAACATAATAATACAATTATGTGATCAACAGCAGTTAACATTTACTTAGCACTTTCTGTTAACCTAGCCTTCTTGTAAGCGGACAGCATGGGTTATTTCATTTAATTTGCATGGTAACTCGGAGACCCATATGCTATTTATACGATGCTTGTGCTATACCTCATTACACAGGTGGGGAAACGGAACTTCAGAGATGTCAAGCAACTTGTTCAAGTACCATGGCAAGTGTGTGGGACACAGGGAGTGACTGCTGTTCGACAGATATTTAATTAATTGTGTTGTCTCTCTCCCGGGTTAAAGTACTAAACCAAGTCTTGACTGTCACTTAAGACCAAGAGATGTCCTTCATAGATATTTTTTCCTCCCAAGTAATTTTTGTCTCATGCTTGTTTTTCTTTCCTGCTTGTTTGTTTTTCTCCTATGTTTTCATAGGAGAAATAACTGAAAATCTAGAAAAACATAGACAAAGAAATGAAAGTCTCCCTCACCCACTGCATGCTCTATTGTTACTGTTTGGCGCGTTTCTCCCAGGCTCTCTTTAATGGGATTTCTTTTCTTTTCTAACACGGCTGAGCTCAGACCGTGTCTGCAGTTCTCTCTGCTGCTCTTTCACTTGGTGTTTCCCATGTTATTATGAACTCTTTATAAACACCTTTTTAATAACTGATGCAGCCTTTGACAAGTGAATCATACAGTATTTAAAAAGCGAGAACTTATAAGAACTTATAAGTATATCCATTTCACTTATAAGTACATCAGTTTCACCTGTGAGGGATCAGGCAGCCCAGAGCAGATGAAAAGTTCCAGGGTTTCAGAGCCCCCTTCCACAACCCACCAGCTCTGCCTTCTTTGGGGAGTCACCTCCAGTCCCGATTCTCATTTTTAACTGAGAATACCAATCATGTAATAGCTGCTTCTGGTGGCTAGCGTGAGGCCAAAACAAGATGACAGACACTGAAGCATTCTTTTAAAAATGCGCACATGGAGCAAGTGTTTGCTCTGGACAACATTTTGATTTATTTGGAAAAACTGATCTCTTTCAGAATGCAGAAGTGGGCTCCAATTTAATCAAACTGTCGTCTACCACAGCACGAGCCCTAAAGGAGAAAGATGACCAAGTCTACTGTCAGCCGGAGTTGCTCTATGAAGGTAAAACACAGCTTCTCTCCTGTGTTTAGAGGAAGGGGTGAATGTCCTCTTTACCTAATGCTTCCTTCCAGTGTGGAGGAGCTGTGTGTGTACCAGGGAGGGAAAGGAAGGCTGTGGGCCATTAAGCATTGTATTGGAGACGCTTCCCTCTCTTGAGCCTTCACACCCCTCCCAGCCCTGGGGTGGTCTCTAGACCCAGGAACTTTCATGGCTGGCCTTTTGAATGCTGCCATGTAATTTTTTTGCTTTCTTTTAAAACATTTATTTATTGCATTTAAATTTTTATACACTTTTTAAAGGTTACTTTCCACTTAGTTATTCCAAAATATTGGCTCTGTTCCCCATGTTGTACAATTGTCCTTGAGCCTGTCTTACATCCAATAGTCTGTGCGTCCCTCTCCCCACCCTGTATCACCTCCTCCTCCCCCCTCCCTGGTAACCACTAACTTGTTCTCTGTCTCAAAGGCTGCTGTGCATTTGCAAAAAAAAAATGCTCGACATCGCTCATTATTAGAGAAATGGAAATCAAAACTGCAGGGAGGTATCAGCTCACACCAGTCAGAATGGCCATCATCAGCCAAAAAAACACACCAAATCTATAAAAATAAATGCTGGAGAGGGTATGGAAAAAAGGGAACCCCCTCTTGCACAGTTGGTGGGAGTGTAAACTGATATAGCCACTATGGAAAACAGTATGGAGATTTCTCTGAAAACTAGGAATAAAACTACCATGTGACGCAGCAATCCCACTGCAGGGCCTACACCCTGAGGAAACCACAGTTCTGAGGCTGCCGTGTGCTGGACAGCACAGCATACGCGGGTCTCCACCTGGGCGCGCTGAGAGCGCCCTGCAGAACAGGTGCTGTCTCCTCTGGTGGCCAGAGGAGAAAACTGGGCCTCAGAAAGGCTGTGCGACACGCAGAACGTAAAGCCCCTCAGAGAGAAGCCACAGCCCCCGGAGCAAGGCTTCCCAGCCGGGCGCTGCGGACGCGGGGCGGAGGGAGCGGCACTGGGCGTTGCAGCTGTTGAGCAGCGTCCGGGGCCTGCAACCCAACTGAGAACCACTGTCGTGGAGCAGGGCCTGCACCCCTGTGCTCAGTGCTGTCACCAGCACGAGTCAGGAACCTGGCTCAGAGCAGGCTGTGCTCAGCACGTAGGTGAGGAGCAAACTGGCCTGCCCAGGACACGGCTGGGGAGTGGAGGGGCAGGGCTCCAGGGGCCTGGCTCCCCCCATCGCTGCCCCATGCCATGGGGCGGGGACTTAGAAATTTAATTTGACACAGCAGACAACTGTAAATATGTATACATGGACATGGATGAAATGTGAAGGCTTTTTTGGATTACAAAAGTAATAGATATAATGAAATTTTCACATGAGAAACTTAGAATGGAAAATATAAACTATGAGCCACAATAAGGAAGTTATCACCCCAGCAGCACTTCTCATCTTTTCCTCTACATTTATAACATAGTGGTGATAATTCTCTACATCTATAACACAGTGGCGATAATTCTCTAAGCAGCCTTTTACATATAATGTTATGATGGGGACATTTCCCTATGTTACTAAAATTCTTTGTAAATATTACTTTTTTATTATACAATTTCATTAGATGTATTTAAATATTCCCCACTGATGCTTCCTCCACGCTTCAGAAGTTTCTGTTCACACCCACAAACATTTGCATGTACATACTTTTTTTTTTAAGAGCTTTTAAATAGTTGCAGTGGCCTCAGATTTCAATCATGTAATTCTCTTTGATTTCTATCTTGGATAATTAAAGATGTTTATACACTTAAAAACCAAGGTCTATCTTACCTTGCTCCCGAAGCTTCTAATAGAGCTGGGGTAATTATCCAAAGTTCCCTCCTCCTGCCCTTTGACCACCCTGGATCCAACTCAGGGCCTGAGAGGAGTTCAGGGATCCTGGCTTGGGAGCCTTTTTTGTAGAAAGGGTGCCTGGCCTGGATGCCACGAAGGGTGGGTGGCCCCAGCTCTCCTGAAGGGGGATCTGCCAGCCGTGTTGTCTCTCTCCAGGCTTAGAACTGCCTCGGATCAATTATGCCCACAATGGGAAGCCATACCGCTACGTCTTTGCTGCTGGAGTCCAGTGGAGCCCCATCCCAACCAAGGTCCTGGGCCCCGGCGGGTGGCAGCCTGGGATGGTTGTGTCTGTCTGCAAAGCTGAGTTCTCAGGGATGTCAGGACTGAGATGCCCTTGGGGATGGGGGTGGGTCAGAGAGTGAGGTCAGTTTGGGACAAAATACGCTTAAAGCGATGATGGAGCATCCGGGAGAGGGACCTGCACCTAATGCTTCACTCAGGTAAGACGTGGTGGCCGGAGTTCATCCTTCGATTTCTGCATCGGATGCATGTTTGTTGAGCACCAGCTTAGGCACCCAGGAAAAGGAAGTGAACAGGAGGATCCTGGTTCCTGCCCTCAAGGAATTCGCTGTCCCAAGCAGAGAAGGTAGAGCTGAAACTTGGAGGATTTATTTTGCTTTTTAAAGTTTTTTTATTCAAGAATAGTGGCTCAATGGTAAAGAATTCACCTGCCAATGTAGGAGACAAGGGTTTAATCCCTGGGTCTGGAAGACCCCCTGGAGAAAGAAATGGGAATCCGCTCCAGTGTTCTTACCTGAGAAATCTCATGGACAGAGGAGCCGGGCAGGCTACAGTCCATGGGGTCACAGAGTCGGACACGACTTGGCAACTCAACAACTGCAACAACGAGGCTGATTTGCAATATCACGTTAGTTTCAGGTGTTCAGCACAGCGGTTCATATTTTGGTTCTTAAACTGCTGTTTGTTGAACACTTGCTGTTTCCCAGGGACCATGCTGAGTGCTGTACAGACATCACTTTTCCTTAGTAGCTTCATGTTTTAGTAAGAAAATGGGAAATTTAAAAAAAAAAAAAAAAAACACAAGCAGTGCAGGAATGTACAATGAGAAAAATTAAGGTTCCCACACGCACATCCACACGCCCCGAGTCACTCCCCATTAATCCCACACCCAAAGGGGAAAGAGGCTTATTAGAGACAGAGAGAAGGCCAGGGACTCACGCTTGGAAAGCAATAAAGAAAGCACATTATGCTTGAAAGGCTGGGCATTGAATATGATAGATTATCTGATATGTATAAAATTTGCAATATAGTGCCCAATACCAGATAAATCCAGGGTTCTTATTTCTTAAAGAATTCAGAGTGTATATCAGCTCTGCTGTAGTGGGAGGACATTAGCTTAAAGCTGGAGAAGGAAGAGAGCTGCTTTCCTTTCTGGTTTTGTGCTGACCAGAGGCAGATGTCATCTGAGGCTTGTGCTCGCTAGTGTGAAGTCCCCATCGCAGGCGCTCACCCCTTCTCTGGGGCCTTGACGCCTTCCTATTCGCAGAGGATGAGCAGGCTCTGCAACCATTCATTTCATATTTCTCCCGTTTGCATGCGCAGATAATAAAATACGACATTCTCACCAAGTCCACCTTGAAGTGGGGAGAGGAGCACTGCTGGCCGGCGGAGCCCCTGTTCGTGCCCACACCGGGTGCCAAGGACGAGGATGACGGTAAGGCCCGGGAAGGGCAATCCACCTGCTGCACTGTGCTTGCGGTCACCCCTCAAACCGAGACACCATTCGGGGGCAGCGACTCCGCCCTCATCACACAGCTGGTGCAGCCATGCTTTGAAGTCAAGGTGGTTCTGAGTGCAAAGCGGTAAGGCAAGGGAATCCCCAAGCCCACCCCCACTTCTAACATCAGCTGCAAATTAAGGGGGGTCCCCAAGACCACCCTCATCTTCAGTAGGAGCACCCACAGAACACCCTTAAAGCTGTTACACTCGTGGTGACGGGTTATCTCAGCGGAAGGGTACAGACTGAAAGAGAAAAGGCGAATGGGATGGAACCCAGGAGAGTCCCATGGGTGGTCTGCGGTGGTCCTCCCTGTGGTGGTCCTCCCTGCGGTGATCCTCCCTGCGGGAGTCACGGACCACTCCCACTTCCCCAACGACCCCGACGGAGCGCAGCCAACCCGCTCCCTCAGCCTCAGAGCCAGTGTGGGGCGTGGTCACGCGGACTGCTTTGACTTCTAGTCTTAGCCCCTCTGGAGGTCGAGCTGACGGCTGTGGCCCAAGTGCTAAATTGCTTCCAGCCTGTCCCACTCTTTCCATCCCCATGGACAGTAGCCCACCAGGCTCCTCTGTCCATGGGATTCTCCAAGCAGGAACACTGGAGTGGGTTGCCGTGCCCTCCTCCGGGGGATCTTCCTGACCCAGGGATCCAACTTGCATCTCTTATGTCTCCTGCATTGGCAGGCGAGACCTTTACCACTAGTGCCTCCTGGGAAGCCCTGTGGCCCAAGGCCTCCCCTGAATCACTTTGCTAGGCCGGGTTGGATGGCACGGCCTCAGGTAAACAAAGACCCTCTTGTCAGACCAACAGTCCAAGGACTCAGGCGACATCTCCCAGGGGCAGAAGGAGAGACCTCCTTTTGGGGGAGATTAACACAAAAGCCCACTTCCTTTCCACAGAGCAACACTGCCCTGGCCAAGTGTGGAATCATGGTTTTAAAATTCATTGCAGTGGCTGGGTCAGAACTTGTAACTCCTCTGAGCACGTAAACTTTCCAGAAAGTGAAAGTGAAGTCGCTCAGTCGCGTCCAACTCTTTGTGACCCCATGGACTGCAGCCTGCCAGGCTCCTCTGTCCATGGGATTTTCCAGGCAACAATACTGGAGTGGGCTGCCATTTCCTTCCCCAGGGGATCTTCCCAACCCAGGGATCAAACCCAGGTCTCCTGCACTGCAGGCAGATGCTTTTCACCATCTGAGCCACAGAGAGCCCCTCGAAAAGCTCGTGGGATTCCTCTCTTGTACAGGTTTCCACCTGACCAAAAGGTCCTTTCCCTCCTTGATTTTGCCCCATAAATGCCCTGCCCGTTCCCCTGTGGATGCCAAGGAGGGTAACTAGAAACTTAGGTGGGGCTGCCAACACCTGGAGGGAGGGCAGGCTACCCGCTGAGCTTCCCTTGGGCAAGAAGGGAGTGGTTTTCTAGCTGGGAGTGTCTTCCTATTGACCTGCACGGCACAGCATGCCAGGCAGGGGCCCTGTGCCACTGTCGCCTCTAAGGTGGGGGACGGTTGGTGCCACCTCCTGCCAAGGCTGGCCTCCCCCAGGCTGGGCGTGTATGCCCTGCATATTCTCCTGTGGACAGGAAGCAGCCTTGTCTTCATTCCACCAGAGGAAAGACTCGGAGCATGAGGTCACTTACCCACAGTTGCACGCCCAGTACATACACAGGGGAGGGTTTGAGTCCAAGCTGATTTGACCTCAGCTGTGCTCAGTCACTCTGAAACCCAGGAGACCTTCGGAAGAATCAGGAATATTTGCTGGAAGTTTATTGCTCTATTTTGTTTAGCCCTCTGTCCCTTTGAGAGTGAATATTTAGACTATTCTCATTTCACAAAGGGGAAAGCTGCACACACATGAGGTGGATTGGACTTATTCAAATGCCACTTGAATGCGGCTGCTCTGAGTTTAGGCTAAGTGCAGTGTTGAAGCTGATTCACTGTAACTGGAATTTCTAAATAGTAGGAAATAGCCATTCTTCTGTATATGCAATAATTCACAAAGTGCTTTCATAACTGACTGTGCAAGATCCTCTCAGCAGTCCCCTGAGAGTGCCCCACTCTACAGATGAAGAAACTGAGGCTCAGAAAGGTGAGGAGACGGGCCCAGCCAAGCCCTCCGGTTTCCCTGGCCTTTCCTTTCAGCTCACACAGAATATCGAATTCACTTCCCTTCTGTTTGGATTCAGTTCAGTCTCTCAGTCGTGTCCGACTCTTTGCGACCCCATGAATCGCAGCACGCCAGGCCTCCCTGTCCATCACCAACTCCCGGAGTTCACTCAGACTCACGCCCATTGAGTCGGTGGTGCCATCCAGCCATCTCATCCTCTGTCGTCCCCTTCTCCTCCTGCCCCCAATCCCTTCCAGCATCAGGGTCTTTTCCAAGGAGTCAACTCTTCGCATGAGGTACAAAGAACACGGAGACAGAGCTGAGAAACTTAGCCCCCGCCCCGGCTGGAAGAGGCTTGAGGCTGCACTTTTACAAAGTGTCTCTCTTTGTTTCCCCAAAGGGATTATCTTATCGGCCATAGTCTCTACCGATCCCCAGAAATCACCTTTTCTGCTGGTTCTCGATGCCAGAACTTTTACGGAACTGGCCCGTGCGTCCGTCGATGTGGAGATGCACCTGGATATCCACGGGCTGTTCATCCCAGATGCAGGCTGGGGCCTGGGGAAGCAGGCCCCTTCCCAGGAGGCGCCGGCCAGGGCTGCCGACGGAAGTGCGGCCCCACGGACCTGACAGCCCAGAGGCTTTGGTCCTGAGGACCAGCTCCGCCCAGCTCACGGCTGGTCCCGCCCCGGGCGAGGTGCAGGAGAGATGGTCCTTCATTCCACTTCGCACTTATTCTTTCTGCAGCTGCTCTGAGTCAACATTCTGAAAACAGAACTTGTGGGTATCTTTTCTTTCATTTTATTTTGGCCATGAGGACCTTGCTTGAAAGTCAATCAAATATTTCTTGATTAGCTCTAGCCCTTCTAAGAAAGCCCCCTTCCCCGAGTACAAAGACCATGACCGTGGATCAGAAACTGTATTGTCACATAATCATTGTCCCTAGAATGGGCACGTATGACTCACTGGAGAAGGGACACAGAAACGTTTATCATTGCTCCCCTCCCTCTCTGCTTTCCAGTGGGCCTGGTGGTGAGTTCAGCTTTCTCAACCAGCTGACCCAGAAGGCGTGTGCTTTGTGGTCATTCCATGCAAGGCATGGCATAGTGTAAAATAAAACTTTAAAAGCCCTTTCAGACCTAATTTTATTTTTCTACATGGCTTCTTCCTCTGAAGATCTTCTAAGGCAGAGAAACAGAGGCAAAGACAGGCGCCTCATGGTACACCCAGGGGGCTGGTACACTGCGAGAGGGCGTGGAAGGGCTGGAGTCCAGGACTGAGTCCTGTCTTGCCTGACTGAGAGCCAGGACAGTGAGGTGCTTCGAGCCATATAGGACAGGAGTCCCCTCGGCAGTGCTCCCTGGAGACTCATGGACATTGTTTGTTTTCATCCAAGTTGTCCTGTGTTGGGTGTATTTTATTCACTACTCTACCCTCTGCACCTAGAAAACGCCTGGTGGATCAGGCTCTCCATTAAATATTTGTTGGATGAATGAATTCCGCCAACAAAGAAATCCAACTCTGTAATGCACCAACAAGAAATGGGTACTTTCTTTTTTAAAAGAAATGCATGTTTTCCTGAAGGTCTCCCAGGAAGACCAGGAAGGTGGTTCACACAGAGATCAATGATGAGGCCCCAGGTCCGTCTTCCAGCCATCCTGGGTCTCTCTTTCTTCCCCTGTTGCTCCCTCAAAACCTCGTTTACCATTCCATCATTTCCATTTCACCTCAGCTCATGGAGCCTATCAGACCAAAACCCAAACCCTGGGGATGGCAAATAAATAAACAAACCTTGGGGGTGGCAGAATGAAGACCATCTGCTCTTCTCCTCTGGGGACGTCAGCGTCTCCAGTATTGATAAGATGGATTGGGAGGAGATGTCAACCATGGTGGCTTAAGAAGGAGGGTGGTATTTAAAAAATGTTTCCCCACCATTGCCAAACAATACCTAGATGTGGTCATGAAAAAAGGGCGCAGTTTGGCACGGAAGAAAAGGATGTCATGGTTTATTTGCCTTGCTGAGGAAGACAGGTGAAATACCAGACCGATAAGGAAGCCTGGCATACCACGTCTTTTCTTCTCAGTTTCAAAAGCACTAAAGGTCAATGGTAGGACGTCCGATTTATCTCAATCCTGAATTCCCCCGTGTTTCAGACACAGGCCAGGGTAATTAGCTCAAAAGGCTGCAGGAGCCAAGACTCGTGCACCTTTCTTGAAGCTGAGACCGTCTGTCTTACCCTGGGAGCCTTCCTCGTTATGCTTCATGTGGGTGTAACACGTGACCAGGAAGTTCTGCAGGAAAAATCACCAGGGATTTGTTTATTGCTTTGATAAAGCCACAGTATTTCACAAGCGCTCTAAGGATGTGTCAGGTACGTGGTAAGCCTGCAAATGTTTGACCCACTAACTTTTTCCTTCCAGGTTTTCTCTAATTTGATTCCACCCCAGGAGTAAGCTAGATGTGTATGTGGACATGTGCTTAGTCGCTCAGTTGTATCCAACTCTTTGCATCCCATGGACTGTAGCCCGCCAGGCTCCTCTATCCATGCGGATTCTCCATGCGAGAATACTGGATTGGGTAGCCCATCCCTTCTCCAGGGGATCTTCCCGACCCAGGAATTGAACTGGGGTCTCCTGAATTGCAAGCAGATTATTTAGCAGCTGAGCTACCAGGGAATATCAACTCAAAAAATATAAGTGCATCCCAGCTGTATCCACATTACTGGGTTGTACTCATTTCCTCTGAAAGTCACCAAGCATCGGACTGACTGTTGAGATGGCTGCGGGTCCGGGTTACATGAAAACACTTTTGATCACTTCTTACACTGTTTAGAGACAGTTTGGATGGTTTCTAAATGGCTGGGAGAAGTCTTTCTCACGGCAAATCAGGACATGCAGACAGAAAAGTCACCACCAACTTCCTCTTTATCCAACAACGGTGAGACCCGGGGCCTCTGCTCTTCAGGTTCCTTCCAGGAGTAGGAACCAGGTGCAGACACAGGGCCGCCTGCTGCAGCTGGAAATGGACTCTCAAGGTCAAGCACCAGCAGGAGGCTGGAGTTTCCTTGCCCACGGCAAGCGAGCAGGGACGTGGGAGCCTTGTGTTGGGACAGGTGGGGATGAGCCAGTCTGCCTTCCTCCTGGGGACCAGGAGGGATGTGCTGAGTGGCCTTCGGGAGCACCTGGCAAGATGCTCAGGATGCAGCTCCCGATGAGGGTGTGGAGAGGTGGGTTGACTGAACAAAGCAGGTGCAGAGTGAATTCCCCAAGAGAGCAGTGGGAAGAGAGAGAATTAAGGGGATTGCTTTCTGCAATTATAAAATTCATATATATTCATTGTAGAAACACTCTGTTGTTAATCAAGAAATGAAAACGATATCCATAACCGCATTACCGAAAGAAAACCCCTGAACCAACAAAGACCTACTGAAAGCACACGAACTCTACTCAGTGTCACGTGGCATCCTGGACGGGAGGGGAGTTTGGGACACCATGACTACACGTATATGTATAGCTGCGTCCCTTCCCTGTTCTCCTGAAACTACCACATCACTGTTAATCGGCTAGACCCTAACACAAAATAAAAAGTTTCAAGTTAAAAAAAAAAAAGAAAAGAAAACCCCTGAAATCCTTCTGGTGTATTTTTCCCCCATTAAAAAAAATTTTTGATGCACAGTTTACATATTGGCAATAGGTTTATAATCCACCAGTTTATAAGCTGCTTTTCCCCCTTACTATACAAGTATTTTCCCAGGTCACTAAATTCTTCTAAGGGGTGCAGATTATTCCATCTCTGGGATATGGTGTGATGTGCACCAGCCTGCAGGTGGACATCTTGACACAAGATCTGTGACCTCATGTGTGTATTTCCAGGGCCCACCCTACATCTCTCTCTATATTTAGGTTCTTGTTATTGTCATCTTTTTTTTTTTTTTTTTGGCTAGATCAGGCTTCCTGGGTGGCTCAGTGGTGATGAATCCACCTGCCAATGCAGGAGAAGTGGGAGATACAGGTTCGATACCTGGGTTGGGGAGATCCCTTGGAGGAGGAAACGGCACCCCACTCCAGGATTCTTGCCTGAGAAGTCCCATGGACCGAGGAGCTTGGCAGGCTACACAGGGGTGCAGAGTCGGACACAGCTGAGTGACTGAGCACGCACGCGTCGGCTAGATTCCCAACTTTGGATTTCTGAGCCAAAGAGTAGAAAAACAAGGGTCTGGATGTTCTTTCAAAGGCCAAAGGTTTTGATTGATTCATAGAAAACTGAGAAGCCATTCTACAATCTAAGAGGCTCAAATGGTCACCGTGGCTACTGAGCTGAGCAAACAGGGGAAAAAAGCAGGTGCCTGTGAAAAAACCGTTGGGCAGATCCTTCTTCCTCTCCTCTGTTCTTTCTTATGCGCTGTATCTTTCCACTCAGTTCAGACACTTGCTCCTCAGGCGCATAGTCACTCATTCACTCACTCACTCAGGGACTCGTCCGTTCCCTCAGTGATGACCAGGATCACATTGGCATGTAGTGATCAGCAGAAGCAGAGCCTCCTCGGTCCTCAGGGATCACCTAGCGCAGTGAAGGGCATAGCGCAAGGAGCAGACCGACTCAACTCAACGCAGTAGCAGCAGAAGAGGGATCCCCAGGGACCCCTGAGAATGTCTTGGGAGCCAGAGATGGCTGACGTGGGAAGGACGGTGGTAGGTAGCCAGCTAAAATGGGCAACGCGGGTAAAGGAAAGGGCATGGAGTCAGGAGAGAACTTGGTAGGCTTGGGGTGGGACTTCTGTGGCACAGAAGAAGAGGGACAGAAAAGACAAGTTTCAGCCGGAACCCCAGTTTCTCCACACTCAGGTATGGAGTGGAATCGGCACTAACTGAAGAGAAGTCTCTGATGGTTTCTTCCAGGACAATCAAGGACTGATAGTGATTTTTTTTAATAGTAGCTTTTTTGAGATCTAATTCATATGCCATAAAATTCCCTCCTTTAGAATACTCAATTCAGTGGCCTTTAGTATATTCAATATTGGGTAACTATTACCACTGTCTAATTTTAGGACATTTTCATCACCCGTAAAAGAAGCCCTATACCCATGAGCAGTCACCCCTTGTTCTGCATCCCTCCCCGACCCGGTTCTAGGCAGCCACAAACCTGCTTTTCTGTCTCTGTGGACTTGCCTAGTCTGGACATTTCATACCAAAGGAATCATACCATATGTGCGTGTTTTGATATAAATGGAATCATATGGTAACATGGGCATGTTTTGGCAATTGATTTATCAGCATGTTTTCTTTTTTTTTTTATCAGCATGTTTTCAAGCTTCACCTATGTTGTCGTATGAATCAGTACTTCATTCCTGTTGTGGATAAATAATATTCCATCGTATGAACCAATCACATTTTGTTTATCTGCTCATCAGCTGAGAGACATCTGAGTTATTTCCTATTTTGGCTGTCATGAATAACACGCATGTTCAAGTTATTAATGTGGACATATGTTTGCATTTCTCTTAAACGAGTGAAATTGTTGAATCCTAGGGTGAATATGTCCAACGTTTTTAGGAACTGCCAAACTGTTTTTCAAAGTGGCTGCACCATTTTATAGTTTTACCAGCAGCATCTGAGAGTTTCGGTGTGTCTGCTGCTGCTGCTGCTGCGAAGTCGCTTCAGTTGTGTCCGACTCTGTGCGACCCCATAGATGGCAGCCCGACGTCCTCCCTAATTTGTTATTGTCTGCTGTTTTTAGTTTAGTCATCCTGGATACAAGGAAGTGGTACCTCATCGTGGTTTTGATTGGCACTTTCCTAGTAACTAATGATGTTGAACATCTTCCCATGCGCTAATTGGCCATTGCGTATCTTCTTTGAGGAAATATCCACTCACATCCCTTGCTACTTTTAAACTGGAGTATTTGGAGTTTTTTTGCTTTAATTATTATTGAGTTGTAAGAGTTCTTTATATATTGTAGAAGTAAATCCCTCATCAAATTTATGCTTTGCAATATTCTCTCATTCTTTGGGCAGTCTTTTCACTTTCTTGATGGTGCCTTTTGAGGTACAAAAGTTTCAAAATTTTGATGAAGTCCAATTTAATCTAATTTTTCTTTTATCTCTTCTGCTTTTGGTGTTGTAGCTAAGAAACCATTATTTAATCTATGGTCCCAGAGGTGTATGCCTATGTGTGCTTCTGTGAATGTTATAGTTTTAGCAGTTATATTTAGGTCTATGGTCCATTTTGAGCTAATTTTTGTAGACTGTGAGCTAGGGGTCCCACTTCATTCTTTTGCGTTCAGGTGTACAATCGTCCAAGTATAGAAGTCACCATTTACGGTTGATAAATCTACACAGGGAAAACAAAAGTATGTCCTTTTCCTCCACCATCCCCTAGAAGAGGGTTTCTTCAGCTAATGAGAAGATACTACAGGACAGCTCTCTGCTGGTGCCAGCAAGGCCCTGGTCCAGGGACGAGGAAGCGAAGATGGAAGCCTCAGTCAGTGGAGACGCAGCCTCTTCCTCCCTCTTCACCTCTGGGGCCTGGCAAGGCTCCAGGAAAGTCCAGCACATGCACGTTCAACTCAGAATCACATGCCTAGCAGGATTTTCTAGCACACTCTTTCCTTAAGGGTGTCCACTGTGTTCCTGGAGGGCTGAGGGTGACTGGTGTTTCTTGAGATGCTGACCCCCTCCAGGAGGTTGGGACCAGTGGAAGGCCCCGGGGTCCCTGATTTTGTCTTCAGTCTGCCATTTGGGTTGGACAGGCAGGAGGTCTCAGCCCAGTTCCGGGTTCTTTAAATTATCATCTCAATCAATGTGGGAGGAACAGCGATGGCTACACTGTGCTTCTTCTCTAGTTAAGGGCAGAAATGGAGCTTATTACGCTGGTAGCAACAGTATAACATTAGCTGACATGTATGGACGCCTACAGGTGCCGGTTCCCACATCGTCCTTGCAGCAGCCCTGAGGTCAGTCCTGGTACCGTTCTCCTATTATGGGTGAGAAAACTGAGTCTCAGAACACTTACGTGATTTGCCCAAGATCACACAGGTGGTTCCTGGGACCCCAAAGTCAAACTGCTTAACCACTGCTTTTTTATTTTTTTGCAGTCTTTACATTTTATTAACTGTAAAACATACTTTTCTAGAGTCTAATAGAGACATTAACTGTGCAAAAGTTGATGAGATTTATGGTCTTAAATACAAGTACCAACAGAGAAAGGAGATTGTGTCAGTTCACTTCAGTCGCTCAGTTGTGTCCGACTCTTTGCGACCCCATGAATCGCAGCACGCCAGGCCTCCCTGTCCATTAGAAACTCCCAGAGTTCACTCAGACTCACGTCCATCGAGTCCATGGTGCCATACAGCCACCTCATCCTCTGTTGTCCCCTTTTCCTCCTACCTCCAATCCCTCCCAGCATCAGAGTCTTTTCCAATGAGTCAACTCTTCGCATGAGGTGGCCAAAGTACTGGAGTTTCAGCTTTAGCATCATTCCTTCCAATGAACACCCAGGATTCATCTCCTTTCGAATGGACTGGTTGGATTTCCTTGCAGTCCAAGGGACTCTCAAGAGTCTTCTCCAACACCACAGCTCAAAAGCATCAATTCTTTGGCACTCAGCTTTCTTCACAGTCCAACTTTCATATCCATACATGACCACTGGAAAAACCATAGCCTTGACTAGATGGACCTTGGTTGGCAAAGTAATGTCCCTGTTTTTGAATATGCTATCTAGGTTGGTCATAACTTTCCTTCCAAGGAGTAAGCATCTTTTAATTTCATGGCTGCAATTACCATCTGCAGTGATTTTGGAGCCCCCCAAAAATAAAGTCTGACACTGTTTCCACTGTTTCCCCATCTATTTCCCTTGAAGTGATGGGACCAGATGCCATGATCTTCGTTTTCTGAATGTTGATCTCTAAGCCAACTTTCTCACTCTCCTCTTTCACTTTCATCAAGAGGCTTTTTAGTTCCCCTTCACTTTCTGCCATAAGAGTGGTGTCATCTGCATATCTAAAAGTCCATTAATTCTACACTTAAGAGGATCATTTCTTTATGTAAGTACAATCTCATTTATGAATTACATGTGATATGTAGTCTAAGATCCATCTACATTATGCTTGTAACTGCATGCCTCTGCTGCTAAGTCGCTTCAGTCGTGTCCGACTCTGTGCGGCCCCGTGGACTGCAGCCTACCAGGCTCCTCCGTCCATGGGATTTTCCAGGCAAGAGTACTGGAGTGTAACCACTGCTTTTATTGTCTTAATTTCATTCACTTCATCACCCTCGGGACTTCGGATAGTGCCTGGGACAAGGTGGGTATGTAATTAAAGGACAGAGCGAGAGGTGAGAACAGGGGCTCCAGCCTTACCGCCTGCATTTTGATCCTCTCAAGACCTGACGACGCCTCAGTTTCATCATCCATAAAACAGAGACAGTACATGTCCTTCATCCAGAGAGTTGCAAAACTTAAATGAAGGTTGCCTGACACACAGCAGTTGTTCAGTAAGTTTTAGCTCCGATGAGCCTTAAAAAACAGTTAAGAGGTTGAATCTTGGCTCCCAAACCTTATGAGTCATAAGACCTTTGATAGGTTGTTTAAATTCTCAGTGCGTCTGGTTCCTGCCCTGTGAAATGCGGATAACATTGGAACAGACTTTACAGGGCTACAGTGAGGAGGAAATAATGTCCTTGTAGCCCTCAGAAGAGCCTCCGAGCTGTCACCATTTGACTTAACGAAGGTTGTGGGGCAGTTCATGCAGAGGATGCTACTTGTTGCTGGTCCTCCTGTCTTTGAGAGGGGCCTTACTCATGGTCTGGGGAGAGAAGAAGGGGACCACGTCCCAGGCACCCAGAGTGACCAGTGGCATCAGATATGACAGAAGTATATCACTGGCACACCCAAAATAGCCATCACACAACAGTCTAATCCAGCATGACCAGAAGACCATCCGGTGGGTAAAAGAAACTTTTTCCCTTCTATAAAGAAAAGTTATGACCAACCTAGATAGCATATTCAAAAGCAGAGATATTACTTTGCCAACAAAGGTCCGTCTAGTCAAGGCTATGGTTTTTTCCAGTNTTCGTTTTCTGAATGTTGATCTCTAAGCCAACTTTCTCACTCTCCTCTTTCACTTTCATCAAGAGGCTTTTTAGTTCCCCTTCACTTTCTGCCATAAGAGTGGTGTCATCTGCATATCTAAAAGTCCATTAATTCTACACTTAAGAGGATCATTTCTTTATGTAAGTACAATCTCATTTATGAATTACATGTGATATGTAGTCTAAGATCCATCTACATTATGCTTGTAACTGCATGCCTCTGCTGCTAAGTCGCTTCAGTCGTGTCCGACTCTGTGCGGCCCCGTGGACTGCAGCCTACCAGGCTCCTCCGTCCATGGGATTTTCCAGGCAAGAGTACTGGAGTGTAACCACTGCTTTTATTGTCTTAATTTCATTCACTTCATCACCCTCGGGACTTCGGATAGTGCCTGGGACAAGGTGGGTATGTAATTAAAGGACAGAGCGAGAGGTGAGAACAGGGGCTCCAGCCTTACCGCCTGCATTTTGATCCTCTCAAGACCTGACGACGCCTCAGTTTCATCATCCATAAAACAGAGACAGTACATGTCCTTCATCCAGAGAGTTGCAAAACTTAAATGAAGGTTGCCTGACACACAGCAGTTGTTCAGTAAGTTTTAGCTCCGATGAGCCTTAAAAAACAGTTAAGAGGTTGAATCTTGGCTCCCAAACCTTATGAGTCATAAGACCTTTGATAGGTTGTTTAAATTCTCAGTGCGTCTGGTTCCTGCCCTGTGAAATGCGGATAACATTGGAACAGACTTTACAGGGCTACAGTGAGGAGGAAATAATGTCCTTGTAGCCCTCAGAAGAGCCTCCGAGCTGTCACCATTTGACTTAACGAAGGTTGTGGGGCAGTTCATGCAGAGGATGCTACTTGTTGCTGGTCCTCCTGTCTTTGAGAGGGGCCTTACTCATGGTCTGGGGAGAGAAGAAGGGGACCACGTCCCAGGCACCCAGAGTGACCAGTGGCATCAGATATGACAGAAGTATATCACTGGCACACCCAAAATAGCCATCACACAACAGTCTAATCCAGCATGACCAGAAGACCATCCGGTGGGTAAAAGAAACTTTTTCCCTTCTATAAAGAAAAGTTATGACCAACCTAGATAGCATATTCAAAAGCAGAGATATTACTTTGCCAACAAAGGTCCGTCTAGTCAAGGCTATGGTTTTTTCCAGTAGTCATGTATGGATGTGAGAGTTGGACTGTGAAGAAGGCTGAGCACCGAAGAACTGATGCTTTTGAACTGTGGTGTTGGAGAAGACTCTTGAGAGTCCCTTGGACTGCAAGGAGATCCAACCAGTCCATTCTGAAAGAGATCAACCCTGGGATTTCTTTGGAAGGAATGATACTGAAGCTGAAGCTCCAGTACTTTGGCCACCTGGTGCGAAGAGTTGACTCACTGGAGAAGACTCTGATGCGGGGAGGGATTGGGGGCAGGAGGAGAAGGGGACGACTGAGGATGAGATGGCTGGATGGCATCATTGACTCGACGGGCATGAGTGTGAGTGAACTCGGGAGTTGGTGGTGGACAGGGAGGCCTGGTGTGCTGCCATTCATGGGGCCGCAAAGAGTCGGACACGACTGAGCGACTGAACTGAACTGAAAATCAAATCTCCCTCTACCTTCCTTGTATAAGGAGCCCCATGATTGCATTTAGGGCCCACTGGATAATCCAGGACCATCTCCTGGTTTTAAAATCCTTAACTTCCTGACATCCAAAAAGTCCCTTTTGCCATATAGCTGACAGACACAGACAGGTCCCAGGGATTAGGACCTGGGTGTCTGTGGGGGCCTTTATTCAGCCTACCGCAAGCAACTAGCTCTTAATGCACTCAGTAAACATTTGGTGAGTGAATGTGTGAATGTTAGCCACTTCCTGTTTTCATTGACACTGTCTGGGCTTCAAGATGTGTGTGATCTCCTTACCTTCAAGTTTTCTCAAATGTCGCCTTCAATACACATTTCCTGTACGTAATTTAACACTGCAAATTGACTTCTGCATCACCTCCACACACCCGATCCCTTCATCCTGTTTAATTTCTTTCTCCCTGTAGCACTTTTTGTGTTCTAGAATGCTATAAAATTAACTTATTTATTATGCTTATTGTAACCAATCATCCCAAACTTGGGATGTTGCAGGAAGCCCTGGGCACCCTGAAGCCCCTCCGCCATGCCCCCTCATAGAGGACTCAAGGCCATCGCTCAAGTCCTCTACAGCAACCATTCTGAGCCTGACCCACTGCAGAAATCACAGACTCACTTCCTCCAGCAGACCAGCCCTCGCTAGAATGTAAGCTCAGAGGTTACATTCAGGGCAAGGATTTTTTTTTCTGTTCTAGTCTTAGATGTTTCCTGGGTGTTTAGAACAGGGCCTGGCATGTAGTGGGCGCTTGATAAACAAGTGCTGAATGAACACACAGACTTAACACCCTCCCAAGTTTCCCTCAGCTGCTGGTCGAGTTCTTATCTTCCGTGCTTGATCTTGACTCACGACAAGGAAGGCATTGGGCTGTGGTGCAGCCAATCAGTTCTAGGTAACCTATGTATTATCCCTGTTCTCCACCCCTTTCTATCAACACACTGGCAATTCTGATTTCTAAAACTCAGATAACCTCAATTCTCATCTCCACCAAGACATGTGAAAGTCTGGGAGGGAAACGGATGGTTTGACTTTGGCCATTTTTGAAGGATAAACTTTCTGGAATCTGGATGATTGCAGAGTTGGGAGGGCGAGCTGTCCCTGGCTGACATTGCCAGGGTTCGCTATGTTGGACTAGACTGTTTCTACTGGTCTGCTGGCGGAAATGAGTCTGTGATTTCTGCAGTGGGTCAGGTTCAGAATGGTTGCTGTAGAAGACTTGAGTGATGGCCTTGAGTCCTCTATGAGGGGGCATGGTGGAGGGGCTTCAGGGTGTCCAGGGCTTCCTGCAACTGTATGTGGGGTTTTGTACACCTGTATGTCCATAAGGAGAGTGGAGTCCATTGCTTGTACCAGCTTCTCAGCAGGGAAAGTGAAGGACTTGTGTGCTGCCTCAGCCATGTGGGTTCTATGGCTGTCTCCAAACATTTGGGTCAGGTTAACAGGCCCTACGCGGCTCAGCAAAGAAAGGCTGCAGCTTGAAAGGCAGGCCCCCTTTTCCCCACCCCACCAACTAACAAGTCCTCAGGCTCCTGTGAAACAGATACCGAACCAGGTGCTGGTTCAGATCTCGAGATGACCAGTCCCGATTCTTGCAAGACTCTGGGCATTTCTTGAGGCTTCAGCTTTTCTCATAGGTAGAACTGGGATGGCTCTTCTTTCTTTGATTTTTGTTTAATTATGAAAGTGCTTCAAGAGTACAAAATGCTACAGAATTGCCAAGTATTCACGTCAAAGGGAGCCTGTGCCTTTTTTGCTGTGGCAAGACTGGCCTGTTCTCTACTCCATCCATCCATCCATCCATCCCACACCTGTATTCTCATAATGAGCATAAAAGCTACTGTGTATGTGACAAAACTTTACATAAAACACTAATCCTCATAAAAAACATGAGAACTGAGGTTCAGAGAGCTCAGCCCACTTGCTCAAAATCACACAGCTAGAAAGTGATGGAGCAGAGCCTGAATGAAAGCCCAGTTCTGGTCTGATGCCAGTGCACTGTTCAACATCACGCCCCCCATAACATTCCTAAAGAAAGGCGGGGGCACAGGTCTACCAAATAAACCACCTTGAAACCTGTGGTTTTACCAAAATGCATATACATGTTAGGGTGTACTCCACAGTATTTCCCTTCTTGCTTTAATAGCAGAGAATTTCTCATCAGTCTTTAGGTACAAGTGATGCTTTGGGTGTATATGTTGGGGGGGGGTACCCCAGTGTAGTGTGTTAGGCACTCAGTCATGTCTGATACTTTGCAACCCCATGGACTATAGCCCACCAGGCTCCTCTGTCCATGGAATTCTCCAGGCAAACCATTCCCTTCTCTAGAGGATCTTCCTGACCCAGGGATCACACCTAGGTCTCCTGCATTGCAGTCAGTTTCCTTACTGTCTGAGCCAGCAGGGAATCACTGTTACAAACACCATTTTCCATATCAGATGCTCATTATTTATATTTGAATCTTATCTCCTGCATTGGACTAGAAGCTCCTGGAGGGTAATCCCTGAATCTGATTCTTCCTTTCTCTTTTCCAAGGCTTAACCCAGTCTCCAGTATGAAATAAGCAGACAGATAATGGGGTCAGCAAATACTAAATTTCTGCCTAACCGAGTCATACAGACAAAAATGAGGTGGTTCCTGCTCTCATGATATTTACAGTTGAACTGGAGAGGCCAAGCTTCCAGAATTTGCTTGAAAAGGATCTTCCCAAGCCTCTTGGGACGGCAGTTTAAAAGCTTGGTACATTTCCACTGTAATAGAGCAGTAGGCGAGATGGTAGGTAATTAAGACAGCAAACAAGAAGTTTCGTTAAATAGGACAAATTTTGTGAAAAGCAACAACCTGTTCCTCTGGAAAGGCGGCACTGTGTCAATTGAAGAGCACGCCTTCAAGCCACAAAGTACAAATTACTGATGTTGAAACCGCCGTTTCCCAAGAGGGAAAGTTGAAAACAGCCATCTGTTCTAGGAGCTGTCTGTTTTGCCAGAAGGGTCTCAGTCCCTGATTGCTTGACCTTTGAGGGTCATATTCAGAACTTTAGCAACACAGATAAATCCAGGTTCCTTTCTGACAAGCTTGGGTAGATTGGGGCTTATTAGATTCAGTTCTATTCCTCAGATGGTTACCAAGGTCACTGTGTAGGTGCCAGGGACGTGGAGGGAAGGGCAGGATAATGAACGGCTCAAAACTTTGCAGTGAATCAGGGAGTGAAAATCCTGGCTCCTCCACCAATCAGCTGAGGGACACGGCTTTGTGAACCATGGCATGGAGATCGTAATATTTACCTTGCAGTTCCTTGTAAAGATCTGTTGGGGGAATGTATGTAAAGCTCTCCGCACAGTGGATTGCCCTAAGGACTCCACAAGTGGGTCCTAGGAGAAGTGATGACTATAGAAAAATGAAGGAAATGACTATTTCTGATTTCAAGAAACACCCAGTCTAATGAAAACAGACCAATATGTTAACATATAAATGTCATTCGTGTGTTGGATATGGCTGTCTTGTTTCGTTTGCTCTTTTTTTAAAAAGTGAAACTTTATGCAGGACTTAACTATGTGTCAGACTCTGTGCTAGACAGTGGTACCTGGGTCATCTCATTTATTTGCACAAAACCCTATATAACAAGAACCACAATTTTTCCCAATGAGGTATCAGAGTTTTAGACAGTTTAAGTAACACACTCAGGTTACACAGCTGGCAAGTGACAGAAGGAGTCTTTGAACCCAGAAATCTGGCTCCAGGGACAGATTTCAAGGCACAAAGAGACAGAAAAAAGCCAGGAGAGGCTTCGCAGAGGAGGTGCTGGAGCAGCGAGCAGTTTTTCAGGCATCAAAGTGGTGGCGGAAGGAGTCCAGGAAGGAGGTACGAGGCGGCAGGACCAACAGCTGGGTCCGCGTGGAGGGCCTGGCATAGAGGACAGTGAGGGGGAGGAGGGAGGGGTGGGCCAGATGGCAGGACGCCTCGCAGGCGAGGGACAGGGACTCGGGGGACCAGCGAAGGGTGAGGAAGACAGCATCATGGCCTGTGGGGAATGGAATTTATGCTGAAGTTCAAGGGGAAATTACTCTGGGTGGTATGTCTGAATAATTAGGCCGTATCATCATTTCCAGCTAAATTACTACTTTCTAAATATTGTTTACGTGCAAGTCTAACCCTTTCTCATATTAGCTTGCACGTTCCTTAAATATTGACTCTAATTGCTTTCGTTCTCCCACAAATACCTGGCATATGGTAGGTGCTTAAAAATTCTGTCAAATGGAGGAGTGATTAAAAGCATGAATGAGTGAGTTTCTGAAGAAGTGAATTTTAATCTGGATTTTCAGAAAAATGCAAGGAGCTGATGTGGGTCATAAACCTAAATGTGAAAGAGAAATAAACAAAATAAAACTGCTACAAGAGAGCATAGGAGGATGTCATCATGGTTTAAAGATTTTAAAACAGAACATGAGAAGCACTAGCCGTAAAAGAGAAAACTGATTAGTTGAACTTCATTAAAATTGAGACTGTTCATCACAGACAAAGAGACTGTAAAGACAAGCCACAGGGTGGAAGAAGACATTCACATTCCCATATTGAGAAACCTGTATGCAGGTCAGGAAGCAACAGTTAGAACTGGACATGGGACAACAGACTGGTTCCAAATAGGAAAAGGAGTACATCAAGGCTGTATATTGTCACCCTGCTTATTTAACTTATATGCAGAGCACATCATGAGAAACGCTGGGCTGGAAGAAGCACAAGTTGGAATCAAGATTGCCGGGAGAATATTAATAACCTCAGATATGCAGATGACACCACCCTTATGGCAGAAAATGAAGAGGAACTAAAAAGCCTCTTGATGAAAGTGAAAGAGGAGAGTGAAAAAGTTGGCTTCAAGCTCAACATTCAGAAAACGAAGATCATGGCATCTGGTCCCATCACTTCATGGGAAATAGATGGAGAAACAGTGCAAACAGTGTCAGACTTTATTTTTGGGGGGCTCCAAAATCACTGCAGATGGTGACTGCAGCCATGAAATTAAAAGACGCTTACTCCTTGGAAAGAAAGTTATGACAAACCTAGATTCTATATTCAAAAGCAGAGACATTACTTTGCCAACAAAGGTCCATCTAGTCAAGGCTATGGTTTTTCCAGTAGTCATGTATGGATGTGAGAGTTGGACTGTGAAGAAGGCTGAGTGCAGAAGAATTGATGCTTTTGAACTGTGGTGTTGGAGAAGACTCCTGAGAGTCCCTTGGACTGCAAGGAGATCCAATCAGTCCATTCTGAAGATCACCCCTGGTATTTCTTTGGAAGGAATGATGCTAAAACTGAAATTCCAGTACTTTGGCCATCTCATGCGAAGAGTTGACTCATTGGAAAAGACCCTGATGCTGGGAGGGATTGGGGGCAGGAGGAGAAGGGGACAACAGAGGATGAGATGGCTGAAAGGGCATCACTGACTCGATGGATGTGAGTCTGAGTGAACTCCAGGAGTTGGTGATGGACAGGGAGGCCTGGCGTGCTTCAATTCATGGGGTCGCAAAGAGTTGGACATGACTGAGCGACTGAACTGAACTGATAGATAATAAAATAACTGAAAACTGATGTGGAAATCCACTTTTAAAAATGAAACAAAAGTTAAACCAGCCCTTACAAAAGCTATATCCGAGTGAACCAAGAGCATATAAAAACATGCTTGACATCATTATTCATTAAGGAAATAGAAATTAAAACAACAAGACACCACTACACACCCACCAGAATGGGTGTAATTAAAAGACAGACACCACCAATTACCAAAGGATGCGGAGCAACTGGAACTCTCATGCAAGACTGGTGGGAGTAAAATTTGGTACAGGCACTCTGGAAAACTGGCAGTTATCTGCTAGTTTAACACATGCTTTTCCTATGACCTGGCAACTGAAGTAGGGCACATCCACAGGGAAAAAGGTACATACGCCCACCCAAAGACTTGTTTGAGAATGTTCATAAAGCTTCACTGTAATAGCCCCAAACTGGACACAACCAGTGTCCACCCGCAGGGAAGCAGATATGTCAATGGCGGCATATGCACACAGGGGTACAGCTGGTTGACTGTGGCTGCAAGCAACAAATGGAAGAATTTCAAAGACACCTTCCTGAGTGGAATAAGTCCAAGGCAAAAGTTCGAGCACAGGAAAAACGAATCAGTTGTGATAGAAGTCAGACGAGTGGTTTCCACTGGGAGGTTCTGATTAGAATCAGGTCTGAAGGAACCTTCTGGGTTCCTGGAAAAGTTCTTTATCTTCATGCATCTGGTGAGTTCACAGAGGTATCCATATGAAACAATTCATGAGTCCATATGCTTTACGTTATACCTCAATCAAGATGTGTTCCAAAGATAATAAATATATTAAAGTGTTAACTAGGTCAAACATTGCTCATTAAAGAGATCTAACATAGTTCAGAAAATACAAGAATGGATCTAAAGGTAAACAAATGAAATTAAAGGCACGGAGCATGAAATACAAAGGAGTAGAATGGACTGTTTATTTATTTATTTATTTATTTATTTTCTAATTTTTAATCTGAATAATTTTTAAAAGATTCGTGCATTCACCACCTCTAACAAATCTTGACTTTGACCTTTTGGTAGAGTTTCTCTTCCTTTCTTTTTCTTAAATAAATAAATTCTGTAATCAAAGCCTCATGTGTACTCCAGCACCTTCCCTCTCCTGAATTGGGTATTTTTCATGCTTGGGCTTTTTTATACTACCTTATATTTATAAATCCATATAGTAGTGTGGCTTTGCATATTTTTAAGTGCCCTAAAGATGGAATTAATAATGGAGTTTCATCTGTAGTCTGCTTTTTTCTTTTCAGTATAATTTTTGAGGAAATTTTCTGAATTGGGATTCTTAGTTGGAAGAGAGCTTATGGTTCCATCTTGACCAGAGGTTTTGCTCCACTTTTTTTTCCATTTTGAGTTCTCATTCTTGTACTTCAGTTAGTCAAGTATTCTGACTTAACCTTTTAATATTATTATCTTTTGCTGTCTTTTGTTTTCTGAGAGTTCTTCAGGTTTATCTTACAATCCTTCTATTAAAGCTTTTATTTTT
>SJYA01002349.1:1291836-1337770 GCA_006410615.1 Neotragus moschatus
GGGCCTCACCCCCGCCCAGGACAGCCGCCCCAGGGCCCGGCCCTGCTCCCTGGAGGGGACCCTGGACCGCAGTCCGCCCTCAACCCTGCCGTCCCTCGCTCCTCGTGACTCCGCCGCCTGGCCTCCGAGGCCCCCAGACGCCGTGCTGGACCGGACCCGGGGCCTCAACCGCGCGCAGGGCGGGGCGGCGCCGGGGAGAGCCTGACCCCTCGCCCGGGGCCCGGCCCGCGGATCCCGGCTCAAGTTTGCCGGCCCGTTCGCCTCGGAATCGACGTGCAGTGGGCCGGGCCCAGCGCAGCGAACGCTGCCAGGGAGCGCCCCTCCCACGGAGAAGCCGAACACACGCCTCCCCTCCGGTGTGGGCAGAGGGAAAACCCATCGGATGTTTTTCTTAGGATGGACGGCCCGCCCCGCCCCCCACCCCCTTGCTCCCCCACTCCCCCACTCCAGGCCCGGGCTCTTCGCAACAGTGACTTTGCCACCCCTTGTGGGTCCTCCGTTTAAAAAGAATGGCAGTGTGTTATAGACAGACGCTACAGTAAGCTGTCGCACATTTCGAAAGACTTACTGTAATTCTCAGGATGCTGTTATACAATCCGAGGACCATGATGAGATTTTAGCGGTTTAGAGAAGGCATTTTAAAACGAAGATCAGCCTGTTTTGTCAGCTCAACTAACGAGGTGATTTGAAGGTGGATAGGACAGTGTTCATACAAGGGTATCACATCTTGCAGGGGCTGGTATGTTGTAGGAACTTTCTTGCAGACTGAGTTGCTCTTTTAATAAAAGGGGGAAAATGCTAAAAGCTGGAGAAACTGCCCAGTAAGCTGGTTAAATATAGACTAATAGTAGAGAATGTCACTAGAATTGACAGGTCAGAAAAAAACAAAATGATGCGTGCTGTAGTCTCAATGCCTTGTCCTAGCAGACCTCGGCACACAAATTGCTTTTTAACCTGTGCGTTAAGAGACATCTGCGCCTAGTCAGAAGCATTTCAGCTAATTTCTGGTAACTTCTCCTGGCTCTTCCTGGCTCTCTTTCTTAAAATCTGTTTGCACTCTGCGGATTTCCAAGGTGGGCTTGGGGTGAGTTGATGTTAGTGTGGGGTTTAGATTGCTCAGGTGACATAGCTCACGGCTGGCAGTTTAGAGCTTTTGAGCAATCAATATAAATTTGGAATCAGCAGGCTAGCATCTTCCTGTGTACAGAGAACTCCTTGTTTGAGGAAATGCTGAGGAAAACTACTTTAGATGCATCCTTGTAGTTCTGTAAGTGGCATCCAGCTGGCTTAAAAGAAAATCGTGAATCACCAAATACATGCTCTCTGTTCCCTTGGCATGCTTCATTTTTCTCCCTAGCCCTTAGCCCTTACCACGATAATATACCCTGCATTTTACTCGTTTACTTTGTGGTTCTTCCCCAACCACAGTGTAAGCTCCATGAGGCCAGGGACTTTGCTTTTGTTCATCTCCACATCCCTGGCATGCAGAAAGACCAGTGCTTGGTGGTTAGCAGATGAGTGGAAGCAGGGACTGCATTCCTTTTTGCCACAGCAGACTGGACGCGAGGGGGCCGGTTGTGGTGCATTTCCGTCTCAGACGCTCAGTTGCCCCTGATGGAGAAAAGCCCTGCGCCTGCTTTCTGCTCCCCAGCTCTCACTCTTTTTCCAGTTGTCAGTAGATGACTTCATCTCGGCTTCCACTCACTAGTCTGATCAACGAGGGATAAAATGTGTCTTCCTCTCGTTTCATCTTGGACCAACCCTGTGCAGAAATAGGTAATTGGGCTTTAAACCCCTCCCAGGTCTATACACAGGTCTCCAGAAGTATCACTGGCAAGGTACCACTGCTATATCTGCCAAGTTAGGCAAGATGGGGTATCTGCTTGTGACATAGTGGCACAGATGAGAATATTTAGTAATACTAGTTTATACTAGTAGTAATTTAGGTGTGAAATATTAGTAATCACAGTGGCAAGGCCAAAAGGGACTTCAAACCCTCTAGTCCAATTCTGTTAACCTCTCAATTAAAAAAATGGGACACGGTGGGCATTAGTGATTTATATTACAGTGAGGTTACTAGCACTTCGTGGTTCAACTAGGATTAGACTCCAGGTTAGGGATGCCTCGTCTCCTTCTTGTTTACCATACCAAGTTATAGCATTACTTGCATTTAACTAGTCTTTGTGTAAACTCTCTTACTGACTTTGTTTATTAAGTACTTTCACATACTGTCTCAGTTTGACTTTTATTTTCAGCCATCTTGCGCAGTAGGTAGGGCACTTATTTTTGACATTTTCTAGGTAAATATGAGTTGGTCAGTATGTGGTTTTTCAGGGACTGATTGACTGCTGTAGGTTTATATGGTCATTGAAGCTGTAGATTTGTTCCTGGGGTTCTTTTAAAATTATCAGTCTCAAGGCTTCTTCAAAGTAATATGACTAATTTATATTAGTATTTGGAAACAAACTATTTAATTTTTGATGCTGATTATATTGGGCTTTTATAATATCTCCATTTTGTTTGAGTGAAATTTTAGAGAGTTATAGTGAAACAAAATGAATTTGTATGTTCTAGAACTCGATGTTTCTTACTTTCCTTTTTGAAGTGTAAACACTTACGCCTGTGATGTCATTAATGCATGGACTGGGTGTTTGCAAATTTGGTAGTCTGAGTTTTGTTTAGTGTCTCGGCTTTGCCTGGTTTTAGTAAGTGTCATAGGTGTCTGAAGTTGTGTGGCTTAGAAACAATGTTATATATTGTTTCTGTATCATCAGCCAAGGGAACCAATCCAACTTTATGGCACTAGGAATTGAAGCAAATCATTTGGCATACTTTTTACTCCATATAAAAGTCTTTTAGCCTAACTTGGTTTTAATCTTTTCCTGTGCTTTATCTTTGGTTTAGCATTGGTTTTTCCTCCTGATCATCTTAGCACCAGAGGACTTTCACAATAAAAGGAAAAAGCCAGGAAAACCTAAATTCAGCAACAAACTCCTAATGGTCACCTGAAGGAAGGCTGGGTGGGGTGTGTGTCACACCACTGAAGATTGAGGTGCTCCAGGAAGGACGGGCAGGGACTCCCAGAGCTCGTCACTCCCCGCAGCTTACCGTGGGATGCTGCTTTCCCAGCATGCCCTCTGCCCAGCACTTTCTCATGATCCCTGAATGACATTTTCCCTTCTGTTTGTTGGCAAAAAAAAAAAAAAAATCTAAACGTAGCTGACAACCTTTAAGAAAGATGACATTGAATTCAGAGCTATAATGACGACCCACAGCAACCCTTTCCTTTCTCAGCAACCATGAGACCTTCTGGGAAACGTTCCCTGAGGCTTGTAGGAAATTTCCTTTTCTCCTGAGTATTGCAAAGTTTGCTTTGCTTCATGTCTTAGGCTCTTATTCTGGCACAATTCCCTTGATCTGCTGTGGAGTTCGCCCTCCTCTCTTTTGTGAGCTGTGGCTCTTGGGGCATGATGTCTGTGAAAGAATTTGCAAGTGAATTGCCGTGTGGTTCTGTGGTGGTATAAGAGGGCTCTGTACAGATTCCAGTCCTGTATCGACTTTGGGGAATTTTGGTTTTTCTAAGGAATCTGTTGGAACAGGAGTTTGTTTAGCTTTTAGTCCCAGAGAGTAAAGGAAAGAAAGATTCCCCAGAATTTGGACCCTGTGATAAGTTAGCCAACATAAGAATGGCGATTTCTGTCCCTTGTGTTTTGAGAAAAAGCTGGTCTGGTGGATGTGGAGTGGAGCCAGTGCGCCTAGACCCCAGCCTGGGCCATCTTGGACAGCTCTGTGGCCTTAGTCTAGCCTTCGCGTTCGTGGGGTGAGGCTGACTGGGCTCCATGCTGTTTTTGCTCTGCTCTGTGTGTCTGTGTCGAGAGGGGGCAGAGGTCTGTCTCTGTCTTACAGCTTCACTGTACCGTCTGTAGTTTCACGGGACTTCCCCGGTGGTCCAGTGGTTAAGATTCGGAGCTTCCACCACAGCGGGTGCAGGTTCCATCCCTGATGGGGGAACTGAGATCCCTCACACTATGCAATATGGCCAAAAAGATTTTTTTTTTTTTTTTAAATTTTGTGGCACATTGATGTTACAGCCTGCCCCTTTGCCTTGTCATGTAGGACTTGGTTGCATATTCTGCTGCTTGAATCTAGCTCTGTAGAGTTCTTTTGTTACAAGCATTTATTTTATGCTGTTAATTTGGATGCGTTCCAAGGCCTAATTATTGATGAGCCTGTTTTGCCATTTAAATCTAAAATTTGACTCATAGATGATGCTGATGAAACTTCTTAACGAGACTAATATGATGATCGCTGTGGGAGTCCAAGTTTCATGGTAATGTAGAAATTGTTGTCATCCTTTCCTTGAGTACTTGAAACCCGCCCTTTAGTTTCTGAGCACTGATGTCTATTAGTTTTGTCTGCTGTGTGCAGAGCAAGCTTTCAGTCCTGAAGTCTCTTTTCTTTCACTTGCGCTTGAGTTCTTAGTTTCCTCAAAGCAGCTCATGAATGATTATCATAAGGGTTTTGCATAGTGATTGTAACCTGTTCGGTTTCTTAGTCCTCACGGGTTCAGCTGGAAACTCCAGGTTCTGAGATGCTTACTGAGTCCTGAGCAATCTTTAAATCAACTGTACCTACTCATGATGCGCTCTGATGGTGATGGAAAATACACTAGGCTTGAATATCTTATTAATGGATCTAGGCCGTGTTTGGCCTTGTTTGTTTCTATCCGTTTACTGTAAGGCATCCCTAACAACTGCTTAAAAAGATGAAAACTGCCCTGAACAGCTTACAGTCACATGGTTCAAAATGATCATCTCCATTCTCCTCTTCCTGCTCTCCTTCCCCTCCCCTTCTCCCCCTCTTCTCCCTCCTCTTCCTCTTCTTCCTTTAGTATTGGATTAAACCCTGTTCTTCATGTGAGATTTTCCAAAACCAATATTGAAGCATGTTCTCTCTCAGAAGATCAAAGAAAGATTTTCTCAGGGCTCCTGAGAAAACCAAGAGCTTGTAAGTTGGAGCTCTAAGTTTAACATAGATTACTCATTTCAGCTGAAAGATACACGTTTATTTATACAAGGCAGCGGTTGCCACTCTTAGTAGCAGTGAATGCTCTAACTCTGGACAGGTCCTCGGAAGGTTTCAAATGATGAAACAGATCAATAAAATTCTTGTTGGACTAAGGGATCTAACGTTAAGTGAAGTGTGGAATGTTTAGACTTACGGTGTGGCTTTCCCAGGGCTTGTTACTTTGAGTAAAAAGCAGTGTGACAGAGGCGCGTCTTTAGCCTTAGCTCCACTGAACGCCAGCTGGGAAGCTCGCCCTGTCTTAACTGTGCCCTCTGACTTCTGCCTCTTCTTCCAGTTGGCATTTTCTTCTGCAAGTTCTCTTCAGTGTTCTTAAAGTAAGTTTTATTATATAAGTTAGAGAGTTGAGCGAAGTGCCTGTCCACATAGGAATTCTGGCTTCGCAGGTTTGTTGTTGTTGTTCAGTTGCTAAGTGGTGTCTGACTCTGCCACCCGTGGACTGCAGCATGCCACGCTCCTTTGTCCTCCGCAATCTCCTGGACTTTCTTCAGATCCGTGTCCATCGAGCTGGTGATGCCATCCAACCATCTCATCCTCTGCTGCCCCCCTTCTCTGTCTGCCTTCAGTCTTTCCCAGCAGCAGGATCTTTTCCAGTGAGTTGGGTCTTCACATCAGGTGGCCAAAGTATTGGAGCTTCAGCTTCAGCAGCAAGTCCTTCCATTGAATATTCAGTGTTGATTTTCTTTAGGATTGACTGGTTTGATCTCCTTGCTGTCCAAGGATAATATAGACCAAGCATCCAGATTATAAAACCACCTTATCTGTTGTTTAAACTGTTAATCAGTCTGTCTCATGATATCAAAGTGAGGCTTAAACTCTATTTATATTCCATAAGGAAAACATAATTAGGACAAATAAGGAGTCATTTTGCTTCTGAGGCCTTTGGGGAGTGGCATCATCCTTTGGAAGAACACAAGTCTGTCATTTTGTATGCTCGAGCTATGATATAAATGAATAATTTTTAAGTTGGAATTCCAGGTTAAGGGTGGGGATGCAGGGGTGTGAGTGTGACAAGGGGCAGGTTACGGGTGCAACCTTGAATTCTGAGTGCTTCCCATGGGTCGTCTGCCTCCTAAAACATGACAGGTCCAAAAAAGGAAGGAGATCAAAGGCTCTAGTAAAGCTGGCAACCACAGCTATGTGGAGGGTGAAGGTAGTGTGTCCTTCTAAATGTCCTTCATCGCTCAGCTGGAGTTCCTGATTCCTGTGCTCAGAAGAGCAGAGACTGAAGTTGTCTTCCTAAGCATTTATTGCCAAAGAATGTCTTCACCGTAGAATGATGGTCTAATGTTTGCTGCTTTCAATTCTCTATGGGAAAAATTTGTAATTTTTTTACCTTCTTTTCAGAGATTTTAGGAAAATAGAATACTCAGGGAAAATAAGATCTCAGGGAAATATTTTGTTAGATAAAGGAGTTGGCCTTCAGGCAATAAAGCTTTAAGAGGCAGCACATATCAAGTGGAAGTGGGGAAGACTGGTTTTTAAAAATAGACTGTTGTAATGGGGTATAGACCAATACAGTGTGCTTTGTTTTTCTTTTTTCTGTTAATGTGCTAATGGATATAGAAGTTTAAATGTACATTTTTGCTCATAAGTATTTTGTGATTCTTTTTAAAGATCTTTTGGCACTTGCAATTTTTGTGTTAACATGAGTAGAAATATTGTAAAACATAATTTTATAATCCCATTCACACTCGTCAGTAACCAAGTGCCTCTGCTTCTGAATAATTCTAAATTGTCGTGTATTATTGAGCTCAAAATATTTTCAGACCTTTGTCACTTGAATTGTTCGTATCAGTCAGTTCTCTGAATTGGCGAAACCTCACATTTAAGGTGTGGGTTTGGTCCGCATCTCATCTACCACTTAGAGCCCATTCACTGTGAGTGGCTGGCCGTGTGAGGAGGTGGGATTGGGAAGAGCAAGAAAATCCTTAGGAAGCAAAGTCAGTCATCACTGTTTGCTGCTGTCTCCTCGCTAGAGCCTACTTCTGCTTCAGGGATGTGAGTTGGAGGCCAGCAGAAGCCATCATTGTCTTGAATGTTTCATCTGTTCGTCACAGGAAGAGTTTCCCACACCCGTCCAGCTTTTCCTCCTCCTGTGCTCCAGCTGACGTTGGAATTTCAGACTTACCCTCACAGATTACAGACTTGCTGCAGGTGGTTGGTTGGTCCTTATGTTTATTTTCCTGCCTGGCTCCTTAACACTGGTGCCCATGTGAACAGAGCTGCCTTTGCCTGAAAGGAATGAGGCCTGCTGCTTGCAGACACACCAAGATTCTCGTTTCTCTCACTCTTGCAGTAGAGCAGAAGCAAAGGAGAGGCTCTTGCTTCTTTACTTCCTGGTCTTTTTACCTATTGATAGGATGGGGAATTAGGAAAATGGACGTCACCGTCACAGCAGTCAGTACATTTTTTAGAAATGTCATCACCCTTTAACCCATGTGCTTGTGAGCTTGTGCTCACCACTGATAAAGTCCAGTTCAAGAATTATCATTGTCTGAAATCATTGAGATGTACTGTGTATTAATTCATCAGAGTTCCCTATAAAGGGACCTTATATAACTAGTGTTGACTAATTAGAGATAGACATTCATTCAAAAAATACATCAGAGACCCTGGGTATCCACAACAACTGGGTGCTGGGAGGAGAGGGGGGGATCAGCAGGAGCTTGCAATTCAGTGTTTATGGAATGTTACGCCTTCCCAGGCTCCATTGTCTCGTGTGCTGGGTGCCATTTGACTGGATATTCAGTGATCTCCCACAGACTGTCAAAACTGAGACTGAGCACGTGGAGCTTGAAATCACTCAACTTATTTTTTCCACCTCTGGGGGACCAGTAAAGGAAAGAAACAGAAAACTAACTAGTGTTAAGATATCTTTGATGTTCACTTAATTTTTCACTATATTGTGTGGTATTTTGAATATTGTGGTAGTACCAGAATTTCAAGAATGGAAAAAGAAGAGATTGATTTTATTTTCAAAAGAGTTACTTCTGAAAGTCTGCTCTAAAAAGTATACTTAAATGACTCATCTAATCATTCGCTACTGTGTTCATAACCCCCATTCATGACATTTACAGAAACAGCTGTTTTCAAGTAGAGAATATAGATCCTTGGGCAAAGGTTTCCTAAATGCTTGATCATTCATTAAACTTTTCTTGAGCATTGCATTTATGCACGGTGCTGCCATGCCCTGGGCCTTCGGGGCTCTGGATCCGTGGGATTCNTTCATAACCCCCATTCATGACATTTACAGAAACAGCTGTTTTCAAGTAGAGAATATAGATCCTTGGGCAAAGGTTTCCTAAATGCTTGATCATTCATTAAACTTTTCTTGAGCATTGCATTTATGCACGGTGCTGCCATGCCCTGGGCCTTCGGGGCTCTGGATCCGTGGGATTCGACTGGCGAGGCAGACAGTAAAGAGATCTCGTTACAGAGAGATGTGAGGGGTGGACCGGGTGGGGGAGCACCACTCTGAGGAAGAGCTGTCTAACCTGAGTTCTGGAGGGCGCGTGGAGGAGGGAGAGTTGGTGTGAGCGGAGCTGGGGGCCACAGGGAGAGCACAGGGAACGGAAGTGCTGTGATCCGATTCAAGGCTGGATTGGGGCACCAGCCCGAGGAGATGATGCACAGCTGGTGGGGCTGCAGGGGTCCAGATGGGGCAGCAAGGCCTCATAGCCCTGAGTTCAGAGCAGCGCACATGCTGCTCCCCAGGGCCCAGCTCCCACTGGAACACTTCCTGGAGAGCTGTGTGTTGGGAGCTGGCTGGGCAGGTGGCAGACACAGGAAAGCGACCGCAAACCTTTTTTTTCCAGTATAGTTTAGTCTGTGTGAGATAGTTTAGATTTTATCAGAAGAGTTTAGGTCAGGCATCGATGAGAGGCATTTTGGAGGGTGCTACAATGGTTCATCATGCGAAATGCTGGGCTGGTTGAAGCACAAGCTGGAATCAAGATTGCCGGGAGAATACGCAATCAGATTTGCATCTCAGATACACAGATGACACCACCCTTAAACAGCAAAANCAGCATCCCTGTGTAACTATCACTCCTTCTGTATTTATTAGTCAAGTCTCCTAATTTTAGGGGTAAGCAGCTGGACAGGAAATCAAATGATTATGACGATAGGACAGCGGAGGAAGAAACAGGCTTTCAGCAGACTGGGACAAAGCATTTATTGTAGAATAAAGTAATGGGTACTTTATCCAGAGGTTTCAGATGAGGAAGTTTAAAACTCAAGACTCCTAGAAATGGCCGGCACCATTTGGTTTCACTGACATTAAACCGTGGTTAGAAGTGGGGCTGGTCAGTTTCTCAAGGGTGGGGACCACCAGCTGGTTGAGGTCCAGTTTTTAAATCCATGCCCAGTGCTGTATGCCTTGCAAAACAGTCAGCATTTTTATGGGTTTGGTTTTTGTAGTCTGTACATCTTTCCCTCTGGCAATTGCCACATTGCTGCAGGAATAATTAGTGTCCTCCACGGTCGTGTATACCCACTGTCCAGCTGTCCCTGTCCCCCAGACTTACACCCTGACTCACACTGTGCAGTTTCCTTGAGCTGTCCCTGTTTGAGGGGTACTTTGCACTTTTGCACATTCTCTTATTTCAGGAGACATCATCTTCCCTAAGATAGATTTCTCTTTTGTTCAAATCACACGACTCGGAAGGCAGATATTTTGTGTTTTCGTATTTCTTCCAGATATTGATGTCACTGGATGTGGTTACTCAGAGCAGATCTAAATATGAAACACTGTACTTCATCTTCAGAGCAGATGATGTGATAAGAGGAGGAAATGGAAAGCGTTTTTGTGAATCTGCGCGGGCTCTGGGGCGGGTGGAGACCGTGGAGGCATCCTCTACGACGAAGTGGCTCTGCTTCGGTCTCATAACTGGGGGCTGAGTGGGTGGGCTGACACCCGAACGGTAAACCTTTGGTTTCCTGGAACCCTTTCCTGAGCTTCCCACTTGCCCATCACTGTGTAGCTGCTCGTTTTCTGTGCGGTGCACCAGAGACGTGAGGGGCCGGCACTGAAGCAGGCCAGATGGAGTGCCGGGCACTCAGGCTTATGCACAGAGCACAGGCCTCCCCTTTGGCCAGTGTCCATTTGGGCCTCAGCACAAAGGCCAATGATTTCCTCGGGGGCCTCTCGGTGTCGGAACGTTTAAGCTTTTTGTTCTTGAATTGCTGACTGTAGCACACCCGGGTCGGATGCCGGTGAGAGTGTCGCCTTCCCCCAGTGTGGACCAACCCGCGGGCACCATGCCGGGAAGCGTCCAGCTGCGTGGCTGGGGGATAATGCCACTTCTGAACATTGGTGCTGCTTTTGTCTTGGAGCCAACAGCTGAAACCCACTGGGTGTGTGCTGTTACCAAGTCCCTGATGTTTCCCACATCCCCATTCAGACGCTTGATGGGCTAGAGCAGGGAGCCAAACAGAGTCCTTGCTTTCAGAGGTATAAGCATGAGACAAACACCATCTATTTGATAGTGGCAAATTCTAGGAAGAGAAATAAAGCAGGGAGGGGAAGGGGGTGTTATTTTAGATAACACAGTACCTGGGCCGCTCTTTCTGGGTGTTACCGGAGCAGAGACCTAAAGTCAGTGAAGGATTAAATCTTACCCTAATCAGGCAAGTGGGAGGCAGACTGAATATTCCAGGCAGGAGGGCACACATCAGACTAAGCTGGGAAACTGAAAATATACACTGTCTTGGACCTGACATCATTGGTCTAGGACCTGCTTTATCTGTAAAAGCTCTCCAGAAGATTCTGGGAAGTACGTTGGGGAGCTGCTCTTAAAATCCATTAAAGTTATGAGTCATGCCAGGATCTATATGAGGGGAAAACTTTTGATGGTAAATAAGTAAAAACCACACTCTCTCTGGGTGAAAAAAAAAAAAAAAAGAGTTGGATACAGAGAAATGAATAGNTGTTACCGGAGCAGAGACCTAAAGTCAGTGAAGGATTAAATCTTACCCTAATCAGGCAAGTGGGAGGCAGACTGAATATTCCAGGCAGGAGGGCACACATCAGACTAAGCTGGGAAACTGAAAATATACACTGTCTTGGACCTGACATCATTGGTCTAGGACCTGCTTTATCTGTAAAAGCTCTCCAGAAGATTCTGGGAAGTACGTTGGGGAGCTGCTCTTAAAATCCATTAAAGTTATGAGTCATGCCAGGATCTATATGAGGGGAAAACTTTTGATGGTAAATAAGTAAAAACCACACTCTCTCTGGGTGAAAAAAAAAAAAAAAAGAGTTGGATACAGAGAAATGAATAGAGGAAATGAAAGGAAATAACAAAGGAAAAGAAAAAAAGACTAAAAAAAAATCATTTGAAAAGTAGACTTTTTTTTCGAGTGAAGTTCATAGGAAAACTGAGAGGAAGGTTCTATAGCCTCCTACCGGCAGGTGTGCAGAGCCTCCCCGACCAGAGGGGAACCTCGGCCACGACCAACAGCCCTCCACTTCCCCATCACCACCCAGGGTCCATGGCTGACACTAGGGTTCACCCTTGGTGTGCATTTTGTGGGTTTGGGCAGATGCAGGATGATCGGTGTCCACCATCATGGTAGCGTACTGACCAGTGTCGCTGCCCTGAGATTCCTCTGCCCGAAAGGCCCATTTTTGGTATGGCTTTCAGGAGTTCATGAAGACTTGAAAGGAGAGGGGGCATCCGTAAGACAGACTCCCCGCAGTGCAGACGTCATCAGGGGGCCCTCCGTGGGCATACGCACTGCTGAGCCCGCGGCCCTCTGCTCTTGGGAGCTGCCGGTTTGACGGGAATCATTGGAAACAGTGTGAGTAATGCCCATGAGTTGCCCTCCCTGGAGTTCCTGTGGAGCGTGGCTCCCTGAGCGTTGCTTTCTCCTGTGTCCTGTCTGAGGCGGTTTCTTTGCTCTTTTTGGAGACAAGCCTTGGCAGCTGAGGGGAGGGAAAGCCACTTAGATGACTTCTGTGTCACTGTCGCCTCCAATCCCAGAGTCAGCAGTGTCTGCGGTAAGGAGGGGGACCAGGCCTGATGATCCGGGTGCTCGTTAGGGTGTCTAGGCTCCACCGGCTCTCCCAGCGTTGGAAGCTGGTGAGAAGAGGACATCGTATAGCCAGTGGAGGACTTTGCCCTGCTGCTTATCACAGGCCTCTTTCATAGGTGCACAACTGAATAACACCAGCTTCTTTGTTAGGCAGTGACTTTTTTCTTATTATACTTCTTCTCAGTGTTGTCAAAAGAAAGCAAAGCTGATTTTGTTTCACTTCTGTTTAATAGAACAGAAAATATGTGCTTGCCCAGAGAGTAGGTAATTGGAGGGAAAAGGAACTCACACCACGTCACCCACAGGAGGCATGTTATAAATTCTCAGAAGCAGATTGAGTTGGCTGGACTGGATCATCTGGGACTCAACAGATGTGTCTCCAGAGCAGAGTCTCCACAGTAACTCTTGAGTCTGTTTCAGCAGTTCAGCCCAGGAGTGTTCAGGGATGGGGAGCTCTCAAGACACCTCATTTAACCTCTTCTCTCTACAAACGAGAGAGCAGAGATGGTGAGGGGGGAGCACCTTGCCCTGGAAACAGAAAACTGGGCAAGAATGCGACAGGCATGGATGTTTATATCTAAGCACCGGAGGCCCCATCTTAGAATACTCCCCACTATTCCTTATTGTAAAGAGTCTTATGACATCCTCAAAGTGATATTTTAAGACTACTGCAGCTTCTGGGAGAGTTTGTAAATTGACGTCACGTAGTAATAAAAACAAGGATATTGTGACTTCCGATGAATTCATGTGTGATTCTAAACCTGGGGCGGAGACAGAAAACGAGGGAAGAGGGAGAGCAGCAATACAGGTACAGCCCATTATCTGTAAAGTAATCCACAAGGATACAGCGTACAACACAGGGAATATAGCCAGTGTTTTACAATAACTGTAAGTGGACTGTGACCTTTAAAGATGATGAGTCGCCATGTTGCGCGCCTGCAGCTTATATAACATTGTGCATCCACGATACTTCAATTAGAAGAGAGAAATCAGAAGAGCTGATTTACTTCCCTGGTGACTCAGTGGTAAAGAAGCCACCCACCCATGCGGGAGACCCGGGTTCGATCCCTGGGTTGGGAAGATCCCCTGGAGAAGGAAATGGCAACTCACTCTAGTATTCTTGCCTGGAGAATCCCATGGACAGAGGAGCCTGGTGGGCTACAGTCCACGGGGTCACAAAAGAGTTGGACACGACTTAGCAACTCCACAACGATGACAAATATATGGGCTAACCATAGAAGCAAAACTGTCGGTTATTAGCTCTTTGGCTTAGCCTTTTTTTTTTTTTTTTAAATTAACTCATTCAGTCCAGTTCATTGAATTTTCAGCTATATGCGATATGTGGCAAGGGATATAGAAACGATGTGCAAGGTGAGAAAGTTCTAGATAAAAAAGGGAAAGTATGGAGGAAATATGTTTGTAGATATTGGGAAAATGAGGGTGCTTACTGGAGGAAACAAACGTGAGACATGGAACAAAAACTGTAGAGATTTAGTTGGGAGGGAGGGAGGTGAAGGCAAGAGGAAGAGGAATGAGACAAGTCTATAAGGGTTATCGGTGAGAAGGGTGGTGGCTAAGAAACGAAAGGAGGAAGTCATTGCGAACGGTCATGGGCTGTGAAGCAAGACAGTGTCACAACAGTTCTGAATGACTCTTAGCATCTCAGATGGGAAGGGACTAACAGCCAACTTTGACTACATTCCTGACAGGCAAATGGACATCAGCCTCCTGGAACCTGCAGGATGGTCTGTGAGTTGTCATCTGGCCATGATAATATAAGAGGGACAGGAAGGTGGGAAATTTTGGATCTGAATTTAAACCGTAATTAAAATAAAGTTTTGTGATTTGACCCTCAGACATTTAAAGAATTCAGTAGTACAGTGATTCAGTTTTCACAGACTCTGAAAAGGGTCAGATTTTATAGACGTCTGAAATGGTCAATATTTAAGGAAGTCTTTTTTTTTTTTTTTGTCTGTCCTCTTAGCCACTGGGATTCCCTGGTGGCTCAGATGGTAAAGCATCTGCCCCCAATGTGGGAGACCCATGTTCGATCCCTGGGTTGGGAAGATCCCCTGGAGAAGGAAATGGCAGCCCACTCCATACTCTTGCCTAGAAAATTCCATGGATGGAAGAGCCTGGTGGGCTACAGTCCATGGGGTCACAAAGAGTTGGACATGACTGAGCAACTTCACTTCACTCAGCTATTGACTATACCCTGCCAGCTGCTGAAATAAAACTGTACCTTAAAAAAAAATGTATGTATATATTTATTAATTCAATTCTTTTGCTGTGGTGAGTCTTTGTCGCTATGCACGGGCTTTCTCTAGATGCGACAAGTGACGTGTGGGCTCAGTAGTTGTGGTACACAAGCTTAGTTCCTTCACGGTATGTGGGATCTTCCCTGACCAGGGATCGAACCCATGTCCCCTGCCTTGACAGGCAAATTCTTAACCACTGAACCAGCAGAGAAGCCCCAGGAAACTGTGCTCTTTAAAAGCAATTCTTTTTTGTTGTGAAAATACACAGCAGTAGTTGACCCCTGAACGATGTGGGTTTGAACTGTACAGATCCATATATTCGGATTTTTTTTTTTTTTTCAGTATTGCATGGGTTTAGTGACACACAGGTTAACTGAAGAAAATCTACATGTAAGTGAACTCATGCAGTTCAAACCCATGTTGTTCAGAGGTCAGTTTTCTGCATGATCCATGGTTGGTTGAATCTGTAGATGCAGGTGCGGGGGGCTGGACAAAGGGACTTGAGAGTCTGCAGCATGTGGTATCTCTGTGGGTCCTGGAATCATTCCCTCAAGGATACCAAGAGGTGACTATAATCATCTAAAAAAAAAAGGTCCAGTCACATGGCTGAAATAGAAAGGGGGCATGCTGATCAGCATCTTCATAACCTCTTTCCCCATCAGCTCGGCGCCCCCCCTCCCACACTGTCTGCAGCCCGTGGGCAAGCACAGCCAGCTCTGGTTGGAACCACTTAAATTCCAGGTGGCGCTCCTCTATGTGAACACATTTTGAAGCTAGTGACTTTAAATATGTTCAAGACTGCATCTAGTCAGGATTAAGAAGCCACATAGTAATTTGAGCAACAAAAGTTTAAAAATTTTTTAACTATGAGAGATTATAGAGTAATGAGAGATTGGCCACAAAGAGGAAACTCTGCAAATTCAAGGCGTAGCTGACGTAAGGAGCAGCTGAGATGCAGACTTGACCGGCCAGGACAGATCAACACGTGGCAGAGAAGCCACGTGGTGGAATTTGCTTGAAGTCAGCCCTCTGGAACGCGCCAGAAATCTGTCCCCTGTGGTGCTGGGGAATGCCTCCAGGAGTTCCAGGGCAAGCTGCCGGGTGCCACGGGCAGCCACACCCCCAGGAGCCTGCCCGGCTGCAGGGCCAGGGCCAGGCGGCAGACCCTCCCCCTGTGGTGCCTCCCCAGCACCCTCCACTTCACACACTCCGCACCCTGCCAGTTCATCCTTCAGAAGGCTCAGATCGGTTTTCACGGAGCCTGCGAGAAGGGTGGACTCGATGCCGAAGAGGCGAAATGGTAATAGCCAGAACATGAGGTAGAAATACGAATACTGGCACCATCCTCAGTGAAACATTCCCTGAGGACGCGTCTGCATGCAGTAGATTGTAGAGCCCATAATTAGTGATTTCAGTCTGATTCTTACCACTTCTGCTGTCTGTCTTGATTGAGAATTGACTGGAAAATTTCTTCTTCACTTGTAATAAAAGTGTCACTTGTATGTCACACCTAGAGTGCAACAAGCAGAAAAGACATGCCTTTTGTGTAAAATCATTAGTTCAGGGGAAACTACAGAGGCAGGAGCAGCAGATACGGAATATAGGGGAAGCAGAGCTGCCTACATGTCCTCTCCCTACCTTCAGATGTGGTGTGTATTCCGTCGATTGCGCCTCCCTGAAGGCCTCCTGTTGGGCCAGAATGAGCCAGCTTCCTTCTGCTGGTGCAGGGCTGTTATCCTAGGGTCATCCCTCACCATTCCCTTGCCTGCTTTCCTGTGTTGGATCCTGTCTTTTTTTGTTCAAAATCTTCCTCTTTCTGGATGTTTTCTGGGGCAGTTTTCGGATCAGCATTCTGAGAAGTGTTGCATGGGAGATCATTTGTTTTGAGACTTCGTATAGATGAAAATATCTGTTCAGTCCTGATATTTGGCTGGCATTTTGACTGGTTAAACTACTCTCTCTGTTGCACACCCTTCAGAGCACATCAGTCTTCCACTGGAGCTGGGCAGCCTTGCTGCCAGGGAACTCACCTGTTTGCTAAGACTTTGTCCATCCGTTGTTCTGCACTTAGTTCATCCTTGACTGTCCTTCCACAGCTGCCTCATCCTGCCAACTCCAAGCCTTTGGGCGGCTTCCTAAGTGTGACTTAAGTGTGTCTTCACTTCCCTCGCTGCTAAATTAGGAGCATCTTTTAGACCTCGGGTAAAGGACCTGTTCTTAACCGAGACCCAGAAATCATTGACTGTGAAAAATTGGTCTTCAAGTTGTTCATCACCTTAGGGGAAAAAAAAAGTATCAAGTCTGCCAAGGTTTACCAAGAGTTTACCAAAGAAGGCCTGCACCTCATTATGAGGGCAGGGAACTCAATTAAAAATGAGACTTGAACTGAACGTGTATTTCATGAGAGAGGAGCCACGTGTGGCCACAGACCTGTGAAAAGATGTTCAGCACCTGGGTAGTGAGGGAAGACGGTCACAGCCACACCAGAGACCACACTTCACTCACCGACGGGCAGGACTAGGAAGTGGGAGAGAGACGAGTGTCGTAGAGTTTGCGGGTCCACGCCAGATGAGGCCGAAAACTGCTCCAGCTACTGGGCAGAATAATTGAGTATTAGCTCATACTTTGGAAAATAGTTTAGCTTAATTCTACCCCCAGGGATAAACCCAAAAGAAATTCGTTAGCATATCACAGAAGGAGACACGCACAAGAATACCTAGCAGTACTGTTCCCAATACCCCAAACCTGGAGCCACAGCCCAGAGGCCCACAGCAGGAAAGTGGCATTATTACAGAGCCAAAAAAAAAAAGGAAAAGTGTGATACTCGGCAAGATGAATGGCTCAGCAATATAAGAGTGAATGAAGGCAGCCCCAGAAGACTACAGACAGCATGAAACACTCGTATAAAACCAAAAACTGTAAACGGGAAACTTGAATACAGCATTTGGTTTAATAGTTACTTCAGATGAGGAAGGAGGGAAATGAACCGATGGGGCAGATGATTTGGTTAGAAGCAGGTTATTGTCGAGGTCCTAGCTTTTGTTTTGGCTGGTGGATGTGTGGGGTCCTTGTTACATCATTGAAAATAGCTGGATAATTAAATACAGGGAAAAATAAGCCTAAAAGGCCTGGGTTCCCCAGGTGAAATAGAGACCCTTACTCACGTGCCCTTAGTGCTTTGGTTGTCTGTTTCGCTTGCTTTCTAAGAGGAAGCACTGAACCCTTGAGCAAGTACTTTGCAGTTGAAAGTCATACAACATATGTTGCTCCAAAGTTAACCAGCCAAATGTTCTAGATAGGATTCATATATCGCTAAGTATCATATACTTTGTAGAGTATTTAGTGCATAAATATTTCTAGCTATTTTTGTTCTTTCATAGAAATTTTACATTTTTTTCCCTTTCTTAGGACAAAGTTAAACTATAATCCTCCAAAAGATGATGGATCAACCTATAAGATTGAACTTGAAGGGATATCGGTAATGGTTATGAGAGAGATCCTGGATTACATCTTCAGTGGGCAGGTATGCTGAGACCCAGAGGAAGGACTGAGTAGACCCTCAGGCTCAGAGTGAGGCCGAGCAGCCCCGTCCCCTCCATCTTGCGTCACCGCGGGCTTGACTTGGGTCTCCTGCCGCACGCATCGTCCGAGTGCTTTCTTCCGGGGTCTGCCCTTGAAAGAAAAGCAGGCTGATGTACCCGGATCCCAGGCTTTGTCTCTCCCGTTCTGAGCGCCACCTTCCAGTCTAAGACGTATACACATGGGCTGCCCCCTCACTGCCGGCTGCTGGTGTGTAAGCCTCTGTTCCAGTCTTGCCCTGGACCCACACTCTCAGGGAGCTCGTTCTGTCTCCATGGCATGGGCCCGGGAGCCTCTGTGGGTGGTGGGGAGTATTCTCTAGAGGTAGACTTCAAGACTCAGGTGACGGGCACCTGCGTTGTGTTCTCAGTGCCTCGGTCCTGTCCCCCCCATTCTTTCCTGCCCATTTCCCTTTACTCTCTGCACCCACTTACATTTCTGGGAATTTCATGAAAGCCAAGGAAGGAAGTGGTCAGTGGCTAGGGATGCTTTCCTTTTCTTTGCCTCCTCTGTCCCCCATACCCCGCTGTTCATGTGCTTTAAAGGGCAGCATGGAGACTTGGCGATCTGGGTTGAGTTGGGCAGACGCTGATGCGCTTTATGCCTGGTTATGCGAGGGTGCACTTCGCTCTGCCCCCCTTGAGGGCGTGTCCTACTCGGTCTCTCCTTCCTTCTCCTCATTCTTCCGATTTTCCTTCTGTGAAGGCTCTGTCTCCTGCATAAGTATTCTGAGTGCACCCCTTACTTTTCTCTCAACATTCATTCTGTCCAGAGTCACACTCGGTGGCCATCATCCTCTTTGAAGCTTTCTATTTCATTTCACGATGTTACTGCTTTCTCGTGTCTCTAAACACTAGGTGGTAAGTGTGTAGAAGTAAGGTTATGTGTATGATTATTTAAAATAAGTGCACTTAAATCAGTTTGGGGACAGCCCTTAAAATATTGGCGATGCTCTGTAGCATCTCAAGACCAGACATAGGACCCAACTCTTACCTAACTTGTAAAATCAATTCAGCGCAGTTATGACAGGTTAGAAGCCCAGTTAGAGCATATTCACGTTCAAGCTTGCATTTGAAACTTGGAGCTCTTACTTACCTGTGGTACCAAACGTGTGCATCTCAAATCGTGGTAAAATGTTTCTTGCTGCACTCCGCTATGAAATCCCTCCTTCATGTTTCCTTGTGGAGTGGACCATTTGCGATCATGGCAGTATTTTAGGGTCCTTATGTTGCCTCACCATGGCATAGAAGAACTATGAAGGGGGTGGAGGAAGAAGCATCAATCAGAAAACTGAAGAAAATTTAGGAAAAGTAAATGTCCGAGTGGAATTTGGGGGGAATTTATTCCAGAAGGTAGCTTTGAGACCAACTGGTATCTTTGGCACCAAGTGCGGTGTTGGTGTCCTGAAGTTAGCCCCTCAGGCAGTGTGGCTCTCCCTCTCATCAGGGGGGCCACATGGTGTCTTTCGAATACCATGTGGCAAAAGGAGGGACCCTCATTTATTTGGAGGAAAGATTTTCATTAGTTGAAATGCTTGCATTTATAGAAATCCCTTTCCATTTACCGTAGAATTGCAGAACTTGTGACTTCCTGATAAGCATTTCAGTCATTTAAGGTTTTCCTCCGAGTTAAGCATGAGCACCATGGACAGTTCACTCAGAAGGGCTGTTGGTGGTTCATGTGGGTAAAGCAAGGGAAGAGCTGGGAGAAGCTGGCCAGCCACGCACGGTCTGTGTTGTCCCCAGGTACCTTGGGGCCCTCTGTCTGCTCTTGAAAGCAAAGCTGAACTGACTGAAATCTGCCAATCCTCAGTCGCCTTTGACCTCCCAAAGTGGAGCTCCCATGTGGTTTGGCCTGCTAGATTAGTGGTGTGGGTTCTAGATGTACACTCTCAGATACAAACTGTCCCCTACGGTCCTTCCAGATCCGGCTGAACGAGGACACCATCCAGGACGTGGTGCAGGCGGCGGACCTGCTGCTGCTGACGGACCTCAAGGCGCTGTGCTGCGAGTTCCTGGAGGGCTGCATCGCTGCCGAGAACTGCATCGGCATCCGGGACTTCGCGCTGCACTACTGCCTGCACCACGTGCATTACCTGGCCACCGAGTACCTGGAGACCCACTTCCGGGACGTCAGCAGCACCGAGGAGTTCCTCGAGCTGAGTCCTCAGAAGCTGAAGGAGGTGATTTCTCTCGAGAAGTTAAACGTCGGCAACGAGAGATACGTGTTTGAAGCGGTCATCCGATGGATAGCGCACGATACAGAAATAAGAAAGGTGCCTTATAGCATGCTCTGACTTTGACATTCCACTTACTTATTCATATTTGTCTGTTCTTCACCCCAGTTTTATATGTTTTATCTTTCTCCTGCAACATGGAAAACTTACAGAGTTGTGATCTGAACCATGACCTGTTAGACATCTTCCCACAGGCTCTCTAAAGCGGTTGTTTTTTTTCAGATCTGTCCACCAGAATGAGGGTAACTCATCATATAGCAATGAAAATATTAACACTTAGAAGTGACTTGACATCCTTTGAATGTTGTTTTCAGTGGGAACTGTGTTAGAGGATATCAGGTTTGAGAGCGTTAACACATTCAGGGAGGGTGCTTTAGCCTTTACATCACAGGGCTTTGAATCTCATGTGTATGTTCTAGAGGCTAGCTCCAAAATAAATATATTACATTTCGGAGAGGCTTTCAGAATGCATAATTGCGTTGTTAATTGTTCTTAGTAATCCCCGATTTACATGTTAATGATCAGCTTGTAATTTTTAAATTCTGTAGGTCCATAAGCCGTGCCTACTTGGATACCGCGTGCTTAGTCTCAGCTCAGTTGGTACAGTTAGTGTTCTGTTTTCCACGTTGGTAGGTGGGATAGGTTAGGAAAGAGGAAAGGAGTTTCCAACTTGACACCACTGAAACAGCTTCTCTGTGACCCTCTTCTTGCCTTAAAGTGATGAGGGTGTCAAAGATGGAGTGGCTGCTGGGAAAGAAGAGGCAGTTCCTCATCCTTTGGTTAATCCCAGCTTAACGCTGTTAAGGACTGCTGGCCTTTACTACTCAGGGTATAGACGAGTGGACCTTAAAATGGCGATTCCAAAGCCCAGAAAAACTAGTCACCTTACATATGTAGAGTGCTGTAGTCCTTTGGTTCAAATTTAATGATTGAGCATGAAAGGCATGTAATTCATATTATACATGTTAGATCATTTTTAGTAGTAATTCCTGAAGAAATGATTACATAGTTGTCACGATTTTTGTTTTTGGAACTTGGGCTTTTTCAGATTTTTCTCATAATTTTAATGTTGGTACATTTTCAATATCTAGTTGACATATTGTGTCAAGCTCTTTCTGTAACTAATATTTGTATAAATGGGGTATAACTCATAGCACATCCAAGTTAATGAGGCAAAGCAAATCATAGCAGAGTTCTTGTAGGTTTTCCTGTTGCGGTGGGAACCCTGTAGGGTGTAATGGAAGCTTCTTTAAACTTTGCAGTGATCCAGCAAATATGAATCTGAAGTGATGCTATTTTAAGTTAAACTTTTATTTATCGAGGCCAGAGGAAGTAGAAAGGAAAGGGGCCGCCTCACACATTCAAGCAGCACTCGCCCTTACTCCTTGCCTGTTGACCGTCTGACTCGTCAACAGTTGTAGTTTTCTATGAGTCGGAAAATGTGCCTTCTAAATGCACACTCTCCCTTTCTCCTCCTTGTGCTTTCCAACCTGCTCTGCAGGTCCACATGAAGGATGTCATGTCAGCGCTGTGGGTTTCAGGGTTGGACTCGAGCTATTTACGGGAGCAGATGCTCAACGAGCCCTTGGTCCGCGAGATCGTCAAGGAGTGCAGCAACATCCCCCTCAGCCAGCCGCAGCAAGGGGAGGCCATGCTGGCCAGCTTCAAGCCCCGCGGCTACTCGGAGTGCATCGTGACCGTGGGCGGAGAGGAGAGAGTGTAAGCGTGGCCGTGAGCCGTGGTCTAAGTAAGGGAAGAGAGATTTCTGTGCACAAGAACTCAGGACAGTTCTCAGTATCTAAAGCCTAAAAAGCAATCAATTTTTTTTTTCTTAATGTTTGAAACATTCTTGAGAGCAGTAAACTCGTTGTGGTTATTCTAAGCAGAATACAAACATATTAACTGCTAACTGATCGTCTGCCTCCTCTTAGTTCACGGAAGCCAACGGCAGCGATGCGATGTATGTGCCCCCTTTACGACCCCAATCGGCAGCTGTGGATCGAACTGGCCCCTCTGAGTATGCCGAGAATCAACCACGGGGTCCTCTCAGCAGGTACCGTGCCCTCATCTGCCTCACTTACACACAGGATCGAGGGAGACGTGATTTCAGTGCTGTGCAGGGTGACTCAGAACCACTTAAAGATACTGCCCCTCTATGGGGACGTGTTCAGTGTGGCTCTAGCTTTCAAGACTGTGGTAAGAAGAGTGTCTTCTGACCAGTCCTTACTGTTCCCAAGTCTTAACTAAGTAGCTGTTTTTAAGATGTCAGTAGCGGAGCATTTTTATTGGATGACTTAACTGCTGGAAGAGCAGAGCCGAGTGACTCTTACCACCCACTGGCCGGATGATCACATCTGAGACGCAGATTTCCTTGAGCCATGCTTGTGCCCCATCTTGGAGAGCTCCGGCAGTCTAGAGTTACAGCGTGTAACACACATCCAAAGTAAGAGTGTCATGTAAGAGCAGGCATTTCATAGGAGACTTGAGGAAATATTACCTAAATCAGTTCTGGCTTAAAGTTACTTTACTATAGAAAGAATGTTTTAGTTAACCTTTGCAAGTTTGGAGCGTTACTGGAAGTTCTCGCTACCTTGCTGGTGTCATCCCGCAGGTGCCATTTCATGTCTTTCCAGCTATTGTCAGCAGGAACTCTTCTTTTATAGTCTCTGTTTGCCCACTAACATTACGTTAACATTTTTAAGCTCTTCCACACTGTACTGTATTGTAGATATGGCTAAAGCTGTGGAATAGAAATGAAACTGTAGGTTCCACGATTATTGACGTTTCCATCAACGGTAGTCAGCTGAATGGAGTGGTGTAGGCAACAGAACATGGGTCTGGTTTCTCTGTTCTTTTTCTCAGACTTACTTTCCTTAAACTTCCCCCCTCCCCCATGTGTATAGTTGTGCATAATTTTCACACATGCGCACGTACCACAAAGGTTCCTGTATCACTAACTTTCAGGTTTCCTAGACGGGTGGTTGTTTCAGAAACTTGAAATAGTGAGGAGAGGAATTGTTTCCAATCATGTTGACCAAAGTTGTGAAATGATTGAGTAGTTCCTATATGTCCAGCCTAATCCATGGTTCTTTTCCTGCCTTTTTTTACTTTTTTCTTAAATTTTTTTTTGTTTAAATTTTTATTTTTTTTTTAGTTTGTTTTGCTTTACAATACTGTATTCATTTTGCTACTGCCTTTTTTTAAAAAACACTTGATCGACATTTTTTGTCGTTCAGTTTTTTCCCTCTCTACCAGATTAGAAGTTATATGCTATGTCTCTGTCCCTTTGAAAGTTACGTTAGCATCTTCAGCCGGTATTGTTAACAAAGTCTAGAGTTAATCAGTACCTTTATACTCTACTTTTCATGTTCCACAGTTTTACAGTATTAAAATATGTGGTTATTTACAAGTAAATATTGACATGTATATGTGTTTTGTTAATCTATGTTATATACACACCTATAGCTAGTNGAAGTTATATGCTATGTCTCTGTCCCTTTGAAAGTTACGTTAGCATCTTCAGCCGGTATTGTTAACAAAGTCTAGAGTTAATCAGTACCTTTATACTCTACTTTTCATGTTCCACAGTTTTACAGTATTAAAATATGTGGTTATTTACAAGTAAATATTGACATGTATATGTGTTTTGTTAATCTATGTTATATACACACCTATAGCTAGTATTCATTTAGATTTATCCACATATTTACCGACTTCTTTGTTTTTTCCCTCTTACTCCTCAAACTTTCGTCTGGGATCATTTTCCTTCTCTTTGAAGCTCATCCATCTGAATTTAACATGGGTCTAATGATGGCAAACTCCAAGATTTGTCTGAAGATGCCATTATTTTGCCTTCATCCGTAACGGGAATGCGTGCTGGGCATAGTGTTTTGGTCGGCCTCTGTTACTGTTCAGCACACTGAGGGTATTTTCCCTCTCACCTCTGTTATTCCTAGTTGTTAAGTCAGTTGTCAGATATGAAACTCTGTCTTTTCTCTGGACTGTGTTTAAGTTTTTTGTTGTTTTTTGTCTTTTTTCCCTGTCATTTCAGTATTAGGTGAACATTTTATTTGACATTTTACCATATTCGGGGATTGTTGGGCATCTTGACTCTGAAGGTTGGCTTTTCATCAAATCTGGAAAATTTTTATTTATTATGTCTTCAAATGTTGTCCTTGCTCATTCTCCTCTGTCCCTCTGCTTTTGGAAGTCAGATTAAACATGGCTAGACCTTTTTACTCCATCCCCTGCCTCTGCCTTCTTTTTGTTTTGTTTTCTTTGTGATGAATCTGCCATTGAATCCATCCATTGAATGTTTTATTCAATCTATTTCATCTTTCTTTCCCCTCTAGAATTTTCTTGTTTTCAAACCTGCTATGTCCATCCCTTCATGTAGAGTTATCTTTAAATAACATAGTGAGCACTTTTGTTTTATCATCCCTCTCATTACTCTAATATTTGAAATTTGCCGTCTTTTTCTAGATTACTTCCTATTGCCTGTTTCTACTGCTTCACCTTCATAGAGTCTAGTTCCTTTGCATACCTGAGTATCTTTGGCTGGGTACTGATCATTTTATTAAAAATTATTTGTAGGAAAACTTTAATGATTTAAAATCTTAGAATGTTAGATTCTAAAACTTAGATAAAGGTACTGTCTTCCATAGAAGTTTTGCATTTGTTTCTGCCAGTTGCCTAAAAACACATCAAATTCAAATTTTGAGATTTCCTAGATAAGCAAGGATATATAAATTTGGCTTCTCGTTCTGGCTGGGCTTCATCCTGAGGGTTAGAATGTCGGAGAGGCTTTCCCACCAGAAGCCACACTCTCTGTGGGCCTGGGATGCGGATCCCTATCTTCTTCACGCCCTCAAAGCCATGACGAGAAAGCTTGCGTTCCCCACATTGCTAATACCCTCAGACCAAAGTGGCTTCCATGCATGATGACCTCTCCAGCCTCCCTTTCCCTTCAGTTTTACCAGTGTCTCTTTGGCTGTTTCTCCTTTAAGAAAACTATTTTATTTTAAAATACGGGCTGGGGGACAGAACAGACAAACTGGGATAACGTAAGAGTCATTTAATGACTGGATGGGTGGTGTCAGTTTCCCTTTTAAGCCACAGAGAAGTGGGAATCTGCTCAGAGACTGAGTGAAGTGAAATGGTCGGAGTGACTGACAGATGTGTCCTCAAGGATTGAGTGAAGTGTGACAAAGATCTCGAATCCCTTGTCATCAAAGAAGGTGCCTCCATGTACTGTCTCTGCCCTCATGACATTTGCATTTGCCTGGGGATGGGTATTGAAAACTTACGCTTCAACTTTCTTGTGTGTCTCCTTGATTTTTTCAGAAGGGTTTTTGTTTGTATTTGGGGGCCAAGATGAAAACAAGCAGACCCTGAGCTCAGGAGAAAAGTATGACCCAGATGCAAATATGTGGACCGCACTGCCACCAATGAACGAGGTGAGTAAAGCATTGCCGCTTTTTGTTTGATGTTTCTTTTTACCCCTGTTAGCACTTTGCTTTGCTTCTGCCTTTGAGTGTAATGACAGAGACAGCGGCCCCGCCAAGACCCCCGCCTGGCGGGCCTGTGCCCTCCACCTCACCTCCTGGGAACACCCTTGCTTCAGTCCTTTGCCAGTTACCCACGTGGCACGCTGCCCGCCTCCTTCTCAGCAAGGCCTCCCCACTGGCCCTCAGCTCCCCTTTCGCCTCCCTTGCTTGCTTTCTCTTCATACCACATCGCCCCTCCTCACACACGAGGCCTTTTTAATTGTTCGCACAGACTTCTGGATGGCAGGGGCTTCTGAGTGGTCAGTTCTGTGAGTAGGTGAGTGTCCCACTGCGGGCAGCCTTGGTGCGGGCCCGTACGCACCACCCCACCACCGCCACAGGCAGGCCTGTTGCTGGGGCTCTTACACAGTCTCACACAGCCGCTGGGAGCCGCTACTGCCCACACTGAACGAAAACCATTTTACGGAATCAGGCAGTAATCTCTCTTTTTCATGTCATGAGCTGACTTGAGAGGAAGGTAAGGATTTTACCCATGAGTCCACCTCGCGTGAAATTCCCTTGTTCCAGGAGATTCCTGGACTTGGGTTCTCTGTCTCTTGTGATAGAAGAGTGAGCTTCTGGGGAAATCAGAACTGTTTGAGAGATACAGTTCTGAGTCTTGTATTTCTTTGCAGGAATGTAATGAAAACCTGTCATTTGTATTAAGTGTATGATTATCAGCTTTCAATATGATAGTCGGCCTTTTGTCTACAAAGCTCTTTAATGTTTTTTCAGGCAAGACATAATTTTGGAATTGTGGAGATAGATGGCATGCTGTACGTTTTAGGAGGAGAAGATGGTGAAAAAGAGCTAATTTCCATGGAATGTTATGATATTTATTCTAAAACCTGGACAAAGCAACCTGATTTGACCATGGTTAGAAAGGTGAGAACTATCTCTCGTGATGACTAATTCACACACTGGATTTTAAAGTTAGTTTCTTCATTTCCCATGGATGCCTTTTAATGGAATTGTTAGTGTTAAAGCATTAACATTAAAGAAGTCTGTCTTTGCTGGTAGCTTCTTGCCTTCACTATTGCCAGTCACATACCAAGCTGGGGAGCTGTGTGAGAGAGTTCACAGGGGGCGGTGGGCTCTGGGCAGCACTGTTGCAGCCCACACCTGATAAATGCCCCATGATGGTACTAACCTAGGCAGGAACCAGAGCTCCCAAACCTGTTTCCTTAATCGTCATGCACGCTTGGGAAGAAACATTAATCCATTGATCCAGAAGTAAAGAACTGCCATTGGTTTCTGAGAAGAATGAAAACTAAGGCTCCCATTAGCTGGTCAGGGGTTGGTCTGTGTTTCTGTTCCCTGGTGGAGACGGGCATTTCATCACCAGGCCAGAGCCTTTCTAGCGCCCTGGGTATTTTACACCTTGATACTGGGACTCACTGGTAATGTGATCACTCACTGTGTGTGCGCCCTTCCAGCTGACTTAATTTGGGGCACGAGCTGAGTGACCTCTTTCTCTGTGGACCCTGCATCGTGGACTCTGCAAATAGTGGTGAAAGAAGAGAGCTTGGAAAGCTCCTTTAAAAGAAGGCTTGTGTGCTTGTCTCACTTAGAGGAGTAGTGTTAGGTGGAGCTAACCCTTCCCTGGGGACAGTATGTGTATTGCCCATGCTCTTCCCATTTTTGAAAGCCTCCGTCAGACCCTTTTCCAAACATCTCCCAGGGTTCCAGCCAAGCTGGTGTTGACTCAGCCAACTTTTAATGATAAATGTTGCCTCCCCACTGTTGCTTCTTCCTCCAGATTGGCTGCTATGCAGCTATGAAAAAGAAAATCTATGCCATGGGTGGAGGATCCTATGGGAAACTCTTCGAGTCTGTGGAATGCTATGACCCCCGGACCCAGCAGTGGACCGCCATCTGTCCCCTGAAAGAGAGGAGGTGAGAGAACGGGGATGTGAGCTGTGCAGAGCCCCCTTCGCCTGGCTTTCGCTTCTCCCTTCTTTTAAACGATCTTTATTTGACTTGCCATTTGGTGCCTATATCGCTAAATGAATAATCCACACCCTGAAAAAGGAAGACTCATGTATTTGTGAAACAGTGAATGTCACAGAGCTAAAACAAGCAAAAGAGGAATTAGGGAATCAAGTCCTGAGATATATTGATGAATCCAATGCTTAGTATGTATACGTTGCGTGGCCTTTCAGGTTTGGAGCAGTGGCCTGTGGAGTCGCCATGGAACTGTATGTATTCGGGGGAGTCAGAAGTCGTGAGGACATCCAGGGGGGCGAGATGGTGACTTGCAAGTCGGAGTTCTACCATGATGAGTTTAAAAGGTATTTATGACTGTTTCCTGTGTCTTCTGCAACTTTCTCTTTCAAAGGCATGTCTTAGCTTCATTTAGTTTTGCTTTCAAGTTATTTCACTGAGCTTATCTATTTGTCTAATGCATACTGGATATTTATTTAGTGACTTCAGAAGTCCTGGTGACTCATAGGAAAGACAGAGAAAAATGTTTCTCAAGTGCAGAGCAGACCTTGATGCTTTTGATACCTTTTAGGAGAAAGTTTAAACTCCTTAACTTAGCAGATATGGCCTTTTGTGATATGACCTGTGTGTACTCTTTCTGCCACTGTTCAACCCAGGTGCTTTACTTGAGTCCCACTGGGTGATATTTTCCCTCCACAACATGGTATCATTGTCTCAGCTCTGTGCTTTCATACTTTTCCTTTTGCCTAAAACTTCCCCTCTCACACTTATCTAGTTATTTGGCTTCTTCAAAACCCGGCTTAATGATCACCACCGAGAGGCCTTCTCTCGTCTGCCAGTCTGAGCTAGGCTCCTCAGTCTGTGACCCCATGCCTGTCTCTCTTGGATTGTGACTGTGAACTGAAGCTCCTGCAGGGCGAGCTCCAGCTCAGCTTTGGGTCCTAGCTTCTGGCCTCACCCCTGGCCTGTATCAGACACTCAATAAACGTGGTATCAGAGATTCCGAAATCATCTGACGGGCTGCCATACATGTGAGGTGGAGTTGCCAGCGTCGGTCCAGTCTCCCTCACTTCGCTCCTCTCACCTGTTTTATTGTAACCACCGAACAGCATTTTTCTTACAGTAATATGTTCAAATCCTACAGGGAAATTGCTGTGCTGAAGTTAATCTTGTGATAGCATTTCGATCGTGTTGCCAGAAGGGGGTGCCAGAATATATTGTTTAATTTCATATTATTTTAGGGTAAACAATGCACAGTTGCCAAGTTTAGAAATATGTATGTTATCTATTAATGTATTTTAATTTTATGATGTTTGCATAGCCTATTTGTTTTTTTCCCTTCAGTTACTGGGGGCAGACAATCTTATGAAAATTTACCAGACAAAGAGTGAGAGCAATTTGAGAATGCTTGCTGCTATGGTCGGGACAGGGGCAGAATTTCAAAGACTTTTCTACCCCTCTCTTCCATAATATGTTACTGTGAGGGCTGACTGTTCAGGGTACAAAGTAGTGTATGAATTTCCTTCCCAAATGAATTTCAAAACAGTTGCCCAAGTTCATTAACAAACAGGGGTCAGTACATTTGGTTTCTGATAAAATATTGATATAAGCCTTTCTCGTAATGACTGAATTACTGTTTGGACAGTGTGAGCTAGAGAGCTGTATCTCACTTGCTGGAATAATCAAGGTTGCTTATGATTTTACCGTTTCCTGTTCCTGTTTTGATTGTATAGGACTTGAAGCTGGCTGGGAAGTTTTCAGTCTCCCTCGATGTGCTGTTATCATTAGAACCTTAAGATTTCTCTCAGGTTGTCTCCTGTTTATGGAGTGTTAAGTAACAAGAGTATTGGGCTCCCCAGATGGCTCAGATAGTAAAGTGTCTGCCTGCAGCGTGGGGGACATGGGTTCGATACCTGGGTCAGGAAGACCCCCTGGAGAAGGAAATGGCAACCCACTCCAGTATACTCGTGCCTGGAAAATTCCATGGATGGAGGAGCCTGGGTAGGCTCCAGTCCATGGAGTCGCAAAGAGTTGGACATGACTAAGCGACTTCACTTTCACTTTTCACTTTCAATAAAGAGTATTACTTGCTTTTGTTCATAATTGTTAAACATGACTATTACTTCTTCACTGCTATTTAAAGTACTTCCCAATAAAATTCACTTATCTGTAGTTTTCTTATATTCAAGTTCTCCAGTGTTTGTTCACAAATAGAATGAAGAAAGCTTGATTTCTGTTGTCAATATATAGGACTCTTGTTTAGATAAAGCTAAACCAAAACATAGAATACTAAGTGCCATATATTACCTCATTTAACACATTTAATCTTCAAAACAGCCCTCTGAGAGGTACTCTTGCATTCCTGTCTTGCATATGAGGAAATCAAAACACAAAGAGGTTGAGTCATGTGCCCCAAAACACACAGACAGTGTGTGGCAGAGCTGGCATTTGAACTTGGGCATCCTGGCCTCAGAGACCACCAGTTCAGATACCACACAATAGTGCCTGAAAAATCAATCTTTCCCATGAAAACCTATAGAAGGGGGAAAACATCTGTGAGTAGTTTCTCTCTTTAAAGCTCAGATGTTTCCAAGTGTGTGGTATTTGCATACTTTGGAAGCTGCTGCCAGATGAACAACCTGCCTTAGATTGAAGACTATTTATTGTTTTTAAGTAATCTCTTGTCTTTCCTGTCTTTGTTCCCTATTTTTAGGTTAAAAGTTTCCTGGAAAAATGCCACATCTTGCTATTTTCTGTGTTTCTGACTAAAAGCAAAACTGTTTGAAGGAAAGCAAAAATTTTTTTAATTGCCCTTATTTATACCAAGTCACAGTAGCAACTTCGCATATCCAGAAAGACAAGTGCATCGATGTCTGTTCTTTGCATTCCTAGTTCTAGAACTGTACTAGATTAGTGCTTGTCATCCTCCCGGTGGTCTATATTTTTTTTAAAGTCATCTTTGATTCTCTGTTATGCTTCACATCTCATGAGTTGCCAAATCCTATTTTTTTTTTAAACTCTATAGTGTTTTTCATACATACTCACCTTTATTTCTCTGCCACAACTCCAATGAGTTCCCTGTCATACGTGCGGTGTCCTCGGCCTTCTAACCAGTCTCTCTGATACATTTCACCTACTTGTGCTTCTGAAAGATTAATGTGCCTTTGGTCATTTCATTCAGATGGAGATTATTCCTAGTTATCCCTTGCTTACCAAGTAAAGACATTAGTATTTAGCCTCCTCCTGGGGGCCCTCCGTGATCTGAGGTTGAGAAAAATGTCCGGCCTTTTCCACTTTGCTCTTTTCCCATGTTCTGGAGTGCAGCTCACTTCTTACCGCCATCCTGTGTCTTGTTGCCTCTGTGCATTTGCTCAGCTCACGTGCCCTCCCCTTCTCGTTTGTAATAGATAAATCAGTTAACTATTCTCTGAAGTCAAGACCTGTCAGCTTCATCTTTTGATGAACGTATACCTGGATAGACATCTCTGACTACTGGCCACATCCCCATATGGTTCTCTGACCTGTGGGTCAGGGGCCATTATGGGAGCAAGGGTTGCGTGGAAGCCACCGGAACATTCCTCCCCTGCCAAGGTAGAGAGCCCGGGGCAGCACTGCGTCCTGAGGAGCATGCAGACCTTGCTGCCACCATCAAAGACGCGCAAGTGCAAGGGTGGGGCCCATCACATCCCCACTTAATTCACGTAGAGTAAGTAGAGAAGTCAGCTGCAGTTTCGAAGACAGCTGTCAGCTTTCCATAAACTTAAACAGGTGGTTAGGTGGTCACTGACCTAATGATTAACTAGTAGGAGGAGATAACCTGTGAGAGGAGACTCCGGTGAAAGCAGAAATAGCCAAGAAAGAAGTGCAGCTGCAGCCTTGAGGGCTGAGGGAAAGCGTCCCAGGAAGGAGCAGACTTGGAAGTTTGCTCCCCACCCTGCAGGGCTGGGATTCACCTCTGTAGAGGAGCGGGGGCAGTGGCCCAGGATACAGCAGAGCCCTGGGACACCGGGGCCAAAGCTGGTGCGCAGGAAGCTGCTTGCTGGCTAGCAGAGCATCTCCCCACAAGTGAGCATCTCCGGGTCCCCTACACACTGGAGACAGAGCAGACAACCGACACCAGGGAAGAAGCCCTCTCCTCTCCTTGCAGTCCCTCCAGCGCCCTCTGTTGACAGAGTTTAGCATTGTACTTCTCAAAGAGCCCACTGCATGTCAGTGTTAATTTTCTCCATTGTGTATTCTGTTTCATTGGTTTCTCCTCTTGTCTTATTTCCTTCCTTTTACTTACTCTGGGTTTATTTTGTTTTTCCTTTTCTACCTTCCTGAGGTAGCATATTAGATTTTTAAAATTTCTCTGCCAGTCTCCTACCTTTCCATCATAAGCCTATTTTCCTCTTTCACTTACTGAGCATCGTTGTGCTAGCTGTGTCCACATCCCTGCCTGGTAGATAATCCCATCATCTGAGTCATCAGAGTTGGCATCTGTTAATTGTTTCGTCCCCCGAGAAGGCGCTCTCATTTATCTGGCTCTTTTGTTGAGTACGTCTGGATTACATCCGGGCTTTGTGAGCAGGACACTCTTGCGGACCTGAGGCCTCTTCCGGCACTCCCGAAAGGTGCTCCCAGTGTTCTGCAGGCAGTGGGCGTGCTCAGACTTGCTGAGCCTCAGGTGCAAGCATTCATGGGTCCCGTGCCTGTAAGACATGAGGTCAGCGATCACCCGATTTCATTTTACAAGGATAGCTCTTAGTTTTCCCCTTTCCCTATTTATTAGAGGCAGCTCAGAGGCAGGGGCCAAGCTGTATTCCCAGTCCCACAATCAGCTTTGTTATTAGATACCAATCAGCTTTCAGATATTAGAGGAATCAGATCTTCACTTTGTAGCAGCTTGGCCTCTGAGTTGTTCCATGATCTTGGACAACATTCTGCTTCTACATTTCTTGGGATTCAAAATAGGGAATGTACCATTCCATAACAGTCTGGGGAGAGTGTGCATTGGGAAAAAACAAAGTGCTGCTCTTAGTGAAATAATTATACGTGCTCCGGTAGTTGGTGGAGGCCTGGACNGGACAACATTCTGCTTCTACATTTCTTGGGATTCAAAATAGGGAATGTACCATTCCATAACAGTCTGGGGAGAGTGTGCATTGGGAAAAAACAAAGTGCTGCTCTTAGTGAAATAATTATACGTGCTCCGGTAGTTGGTGGAGGCCTGGACATTGGTGGTGCTAAAGGGCTTACATACATTTCCTCTAATTGGGGTCTGCTCTGACCTGGCTATGCTTTTAGCTATGAAAGAAAATTGATCAAATTTACTTAAGTGAACATTATTATATAGCAGAGTCTAGTTTGTTTTGTTTTAAAGTAAAAAAACAAAAACCTTTTATTTGGGAATAATTTTAGACCTGTAGAAAAGTAGCAAAAGTAGAGTTCCCATAAGCTAGTCACCCAGCCTCTTGGCATCTGACATGCTGTACTATACTCACTTTGGTACAGTATTATTAAGTAACCTACAGACCTTATTCGAATTTCACCAGTTCATCCACTAATATCTTCTACCCAAACTGCAGCTGACTTTTCTAGTTGTTCTAAGTGAATTAAGTGGGGATGTGATGGGGCACCACCCTTGTACTTGGGAGTCTTTGAAGGTTATTGGATGGGTTTTTACTAGGATATCTCTCCACCTGGGTTTGTCTGATGATGTCTTGTGATGAGGCTGAGGTTGTGCGTTTGAGGTGGGGATCCCTCATAAGTGCTTCTGGGCCCTTCTCTGCCTGGTGTCAGGGGGAGAGACACTTTGTCCCATTACTGGTGATGCTAATCTTGATGACTTGGTTAAGGTACCATATGTGGGGTTTCCCCCACTGTAAAGTCACTGCTTCTCCCTTTGTAATTCATGAATATCTTGGAAGAGATAATTTGAGAATATGCGAACGTACTGTTTCTCCTTAAATTTTCCCCACTAATGGAGCGCCGTCGTTGGACTGGCCTCACGGAAGTTAGAGCCGTGGTGTTTGCCTCCTGGGGATCTTTCTGCTTCCCTCATTACTTCTCCCTGTGTCAGCTGGAATTCTGTAAAGAGCACCTGTCCCTTCTCCCTATTTTTTTTTATGGATTCAGCCGTTTACTTACATCAATATGGACTCCCGGATATCTATCTTATTCTCCGAGTGGCCTAGCCAGGACTGTCGCTGACCGTGTTGCTCCAGTTGTGGCCGTCAGGAGCTGCGTGCTGGCTCTGTGTCCTCTTGACACACCTCATCCTTTTTGAAGCGCTTCCTCCCTGGCAGCACAAGAGGGTCCGGGCTCATCTTGTGTTTTCTGCCTCAGCTGTGGAATCAGCCACTTCATGGAGCCCTGGCTCCTTTTCATGGTTATTAAATTGATTTTCAACAGAAGAGCCAAGGCAATTCAGCGGGGAAAGAAATGTCTTTTTAGCAAATGATGCTGGAAAAACTAGCTATCTATATGCCTAGATATAAGCATAAAAAGGACTTGACTCTTAAACCTCACACCATATACCAAAGGTAACTGGAAATGTATCATAAGACCTAAATGTTAACCCTGAAACAATAAAATTTCCAGAAATTTTAATTTAAGAAACTTTTGCAACTTTGGAATAGGCAAAGATTTTCTAGAAGGACATAGAAAGCATGAACTATAAAAAGAAAAAAAAAGATAAACTGGAATTCACGAAAATTAAAACCCGCTGTTCTCAAAAGCCCCCATTAAGATAATGAAAAGACAGTCTACATGCTGGGGAAAAGGATCTGTGACACACATATCCAACAAAGGACTTGTAACTGTAAAATAAAAAGAAATCTTAAAATTCAATAAGACAGAAAACCCAGTTTGAAAAATGAACAGATCTTTGAGCAGACATTTCAGCAAAGTAGATACACAAAGTATCCAGTAAGCACACTCAGCACTATTGAAGTGAAAAAAGACCAATGGTACCAAGAGCTGGCAGAAATACCCAGCAGCTGGAATTTTCACACTTTGCTCATTGACATGCAAAAGGACATAACACCCTGGAAAACTGGGCATTTTCTTATCAAAGGAAATATACCTTTAACTGTATAAACAATTCCATAGCATAAGCCCACAAAAGAGCTTTGCCCTCTAATGTCCAAAATAGCTTTACTCAAAATAGCCAGACCCTGGAAAGTTAGTTAATCCCACAGTCCTGTCAGACTCTGTGATTCCATGGACTGCAGCCTGTCCTGCTCCTCCATCCATGGGATTTTCCAGGCCAGAATACTGGCGTGGGTTGCCATTTCCTTCTCAAAGGAATCTTCCTGACTGAGGGATTGAACCCAGGTCTCCCACATTGCCGGCAGACTCTTTACCAGCTGAACCGCAAGGGAAGGCTAATACTAGAGGCCACTGGAATGAAGCTGAACAGGTCAATGGTTGACAAATCCTGCTACACCAGTGTAGGGCAGTCCTACATAAAATAACAAGAAATGAGATAATGATGAAGCCGCAGCATGGGTGAATCTCAGGAACACAGTGCTGAGGAACAGGAGCACACTGAATAGTGCTCTGTGATGCAATACATGCCACCTTCCGGAACAGACACGCCTCGGTCTTCAGTGACAGGAGGGAGATGAGCTCCCCAAGAGGGGGTGTGGGGGTCGTCCCTCCTCCTGTTGGTGGTGCCCCGAGTTTTGTCTTCTCAGCCGGCCTGGAGTCACGGGCCATTGTCTTAGCCTCCTTCATCCTGTCCCTCTGTTTTCAGGTGGATCTATCTTAATGACCAGAATCTATGCATCCCGGCCAGTTCCTCTTTCGTGTACGGAGCCGTCCCCATAGGCGCCAGTATCTACGTCATCGGAGATCTCGATACAGGTCAGCGTGTTAAGAGGGTCTCACGGGAGCCGTTTCCCGGGTGGGGGGTGGGGTCAGGGGCCCCGGCATCCCCGGGCACGGTATGTCACCTCTGCTTGTTCTCCTGGGGTGCAGGCACCAACTACGACTACGTGCGCGAGTTCAAAAGGAGCACAGGGACCTGGCAGCACACCAAGCCCCTGCTGCCCTCCGACCTGCGCCGCACGGGCTGCGCGGCCCTGCGCATCGCCAACTGCAAGCTGTTCCGCCTGCAGCTGCAGCAGGGCCTCTTCCGCATCCGCGTGCACTCGCCGTGACGCGCGGCGGCGACGCGCAGCTGCTGACCTCGCGCCGGCCTCCGTGCGGTAACGCGGCTGGTTTTCTAACGCCTTGAAGCCTGGGCTTCAGCTCTTGTTCCGGAGAAAACGTAAACTGCTGGAAAAAAAAAACTACCGAGGAGGGGAATCCGTTTCTCCCATAGGTGTGTCCCTAGACCAACCGGGGCTGGTCAGTGTCCGAGGAAAAGGGAAGTGGGAATCCTATCGTGTAAAATATGGAAGTTAAAGCCCTAAGGTGCATTTTCCCCGAGGGGATATCATATCTGACTGACCGCTGTGTTCGAGTACCTGGCTTTGGTTGGAAAAAAAAAATCTGTATATGCAAATCAACATATCCAAACATACCGGGATTGCTTTTCCACTGCACTTGGAAGGAGATATTATGCCTAACTCTGCCCAACCATTTAAGAGTTTGTGCCTAAAAATGTTAGTTTGGACTCAGTGCCAGTTAGTCTCCACTTAACTACTAGTTCTCTATCCTAAGAATTTTTTTCGAACTAAATTATGATGAATCAAAAAACTAAGATAAAATTTCTCTTGTATGACATTCTATCTTAGTAATCTATAGGGTCAGTAAATTAAGGAGTCAGGTGGCAGCCCTCCTGTGACTTTAAAGGAAGTTGTAACTTCTATGTTAGTTCAGATGAAGACGCCGCATGCTGTGGTGTCTGGGGTTGAGAAGGATCTCCTGCAGCGCCATTCTTCCTTTTCAACCCAGCAGAACCATTTTATAAATCTGAGGACGTTGGTAAGTAGGAGATTTTATAAAAGAAGGACCCGAGTCAGACAAATAATAAAGGTCTGCTATGACCAAAAAAGGAAAAAAAAAAAAAAAAGGTCCAGAGAAAACCATATAGGGATCAAAAACTTACAAAAAAAAAATCTGCCTGAAAGCACACAAAGTCTTGTTTACTACTGTCTAGGGTTTGAAAATGTCTTAGAATGAGAACCCATGTTAAGAATCAAGCCTTTGTAGCAGAATTTTCTCAATGCCGTTCACTAGTACGAGTTTCTAACAAATTACGTAACAAGTAAAGTTTGGCTGGTAGAATAAACTACCTCAACTTAATTTCATTCTGTTCACAGTAGAGCAAATTAATCCTTTCCTCCTTTCCTCTCTCTCCATGTCAACCCACATTGACCCCACTTCCCATGGGGGAAAAAAGTCTGTCATTAGTGGCACTTAACCTTGTAAGGTACTTTGTTTTCCATTTGAATTATGCCACTTTCATGTGAAACCAGGGACTTCAAAGTGCTTGATGACTTTATCATTTGAAATTTATGCAATATCAGATTTCTAATCAATATAGAGGTCTTTATTTCTAATTGTTTTTTATAGCTTTTTTTCCCCCTTCCTCTTAATATATGGCTGTAAGAAGCAGCATTTAGTCTTAAAGATTAACAAGTATATCCTTTGGTTATAAATTTGAGAATAGGAATTTCTTCTGGAAACTTCCTGCCTAGAATGTTCGTATGCTTTTCACATGCATATGAAACATCACTTGTGTTCTTCCACCCAGGGATAGTAGAAGGGGGCCTAAGTGCAGTTTTTTTTCTTCTACTTGTTAGAAGTCAACCCAATGCTAGAAAAGGTTGCTGAGCAGCCTTGCCTGTTGGTATTCAGAAGGAGGCTGTGTGTGCACATTCGCTCTCCATCCTGGCCAAAGACGTGGGTCACAGAGGCACGGGGTTTCAATCTCTATCAGAGGCACTAGGCCACTCAGTAGCGGATCTGACCCCTAAGTAAAAGCCAGCCTCTTTGCTTTGTGCCGTGTACCAGTCACCTGTTGTCTGCACGCTTTCCCCAGGATGTCTTGGATGTCTTTTAATCAGGGCAAACTACATGGCCACTGCAAAGAAAGAAAACTTTCTTTGTACAACTAGATGTTAATTTTATGGGAAATAAACTGCCAAAAGAGTGGGTTTACTTTGGTAAAATGCCCTGTACAGAACAGAACCTTGGCCTTCAGAAGCCACCACTGAGGTACATTAAAGTGGTAACCGATGTCCTGTTAAAGCTGTGACAGTCAGCAATTCTCTTTTCTTTAATTTCTGAAGTTTAAAGTTCTTTCCAGGCTACACCAGGCCTCTCCAAGGAGACAGTTCATTGTTCAGGAGTGAATGAGTCCCTGTTGCAATACTATCAGTGCCTGCATGACTTGGTCAATTCATTTTATAAAAGTTTTATTATTAGTATTATTTAGTTCGTTGACACTGTAGCTGCAAAAGTTAGGTAATGTTTTCTAAAAGTAAATTTGCCACATAATACGGGATGCAATAACCAACAAAAGCTGCTAAGTGCCAAACTGTTATTTTATTATATATAAATATAAAAATATTACATTGACGTGTTGGGATGTATTTAATTTTATTATGTTCCAAAATTAATCATGACTTTCTTGTAAATCACAGTTACGTCAGTATTGTGAAGTAAATTTGAACTCATTTCACACAAGTTTGTGTTTTAACCATCCACTTAATGCCTTGAAACATCCTTTCTTGGTAAATTTTTGATACTTCTTTTAACAGAAGGCACTTTTACCGGATGTATGTTGAAATTAGCGGCTAAAGATAGATCTTAAAATTTTAAATACAATATCTTGGGGGGAAGTGCAATTTATTTTCATTATCCAAGTTGTCTCAGGTTAGAGTAAGTGAATATTGAAAGGATTTCTTCTAGGCTACAGTCTAAAGTAGTTTTTTTTGTTTCTTTGTTTAATACATCCGAACATAGTTGTTGGGTTTTTTTTTTTTTCAAAGATTTAAGTGTTTAATTTAAAATGAAGTTTTTAATTTTTTTTTTGATAGTGCTTATATCCTGTGAGAGATAAAAGTGTGTGTATGTGAGGAGGGGAGAGAGAGAGTGTGTGTATGTGTGACGTGATTTGGTATGTCTGTTTATATATGTTTACTTTTGGAATTGTCATTCCAAACTACATATATTATTGTCTCCTGGTGCTGCAGAGAAATTCTTGAGCCTCTGGCCCTTCAGCTTATACTACTGTGTTAAACTCATGTTGAGTGGATATATTGATGAATTTGTAGTCTGTAGTAAGTTTTACTTGGCATTTGCATTCCTTTTCTTTAGCACAGTAAAAACAGTGCTTACCAACTTATAGTTGGTATACTGTAAAAATTTGGCCTAAGAAATTTCTAAATTCATCGTTTCTCTCACTAATCTGTTCTTTGATTGCCATCAGGAGTTGATAGTTAACAGTAGGCTTTTTTCAAACTGTGCAGCAACCAAAAGGAAGCTTTGGGGGATGTTGGACAGTATACTGTTTGTCGTGAAGTATTGTCTCACCTTGCACTACCACTTTAGTGATGGCACTTTCTTCAGTGACACTTTGGAAGTGCCATTTTGTCCTTGATGAGCGGGGAGTTCCCTGGGCGATGCACCAGAGATACATCCTTTGTATTTACGTGGTAAAGACAGGGCTCCTTTGCTGTAGCGCTGCAGTTACTCAGGGTAGCAGGTTAGGGTTCCAGAGAAATGTGTTAGCTGCCTTGGTCCATTGGGTTTCTGCCTGGTGCGTTCTCACTACAGTGTGCCAGACCAGGGATCCCCAAAAATTTTCCAAGGAGCTCTAAAAACACTACAGTATTACCTTCTAGAATGTTGGCTCTCTTGATTCAAGAGGAGGCTGCCTGTGGTCAGCTGAAGACATGCAGCTGTCCAGGGCAAGGATGAGGTGGCGCCTGCGCTGCACTGACTTTGAAGGTGCTGGAGCCCCTCACAGAGCACCCAGTGGGAGGGGAGCGAGGGGTGAAACTGCTGGGATTCAGGGGCTGCCCTTTGTGCTCTGAGAGAAGTGATCCCACTTGGCACAGAAAAGCCTGCCCTGGGCTTAATCACCAGTGTTGACTGAGCTCCCACTCAGAATTCTGCTTGGGCTTCTGAGGAGCATCACAGCGAGGCAGGTGAAATACGGCCCTCCCTCTAGACTGTAAACTCCTCGTGGGAGGGACCCTACCTTAGTCTTCTGCTAATCCCAGCACTCGGCACACAGTAGGTAGTCATTTATTATGACCAATGAATATGGTGTCCTTGCGATCCAAGTGACATTCTTCACAGGATTCAAAGTGACTTGCTTTTAAGTGAGATTTTTAAATGAGAGAAGCTTTGTACACAGATGGGCCAGCCTCCTAACATAGAGCCGGAAACCTGTACAGAATAATAAAAGCCAAGTGCCTGCCCTGTGTTACGCATAGCTCTGTGGTCTCCGAGCCATAGGACTTCTGAGACCCTATCCTCAGCATACCTAATGTCTATCACATTTAATTTTTTTTTCACTGCTTTTTATTTGGGGCTCAGAATCTTCCCAGAACCTACTCTTTGACCCTGACTTGCCTGTGATAGGTACAGTGCTCTCTGGCGGACAGAAAGCATCCCCGTAGATACAGTTCATTCCCCACTTCGGATGTGAATGGAAACCAAAAAGTGGAGTCCAGTCTTTGGACTATCATTTCACTGTTCAGCCCATTAGAATATCACTTAATATTATAGGCAGGCAAGTATTTTAATCATATAAGAATCACTTATAGTGTAACTTAAACTCTCAAACATAACCTTTACAAGTTACACAAATATAAACTAAAAGATCTTTGGTTTTGCCAGCTGTGGGAAATCTAAGAATTTACTGAAGTCATAAGAGCAGAGGTAATAAGTATTTGCATTTGAGAGAGCAGCTGTTTTTACCTTGAAAAGCTGAAGCTTCACTTACCCTTTGCTTTCTTACTACATTTAAGGGGAAAGATACTGTGTCTTAGAATGCTGAGGAAAGCATTTTTCTAGTCTTCTAGCAATGCGTGAAGTATTCTTTGGGGCTGGTTCAGAAATGATAGAAGTTGATGCTACAGCGGTGAGGAGTGTGGCATGCATGCTGCCATCTGAGGCGAGCGTGAGCTCGGGTGAGCCAGCCCTGCTGTTGCCAGAGAAATCGAGCTGGCGGCTTCTTCTATTCTTTTTTATGGGGGGTCACACCACCTAGTAAAACTTGTAAATTTTTTGTATTTTTTCAGAGGTAATTCTATTATTTTAAAGATGTCTCAACTTTGTCACATTGTGCTATGTGACGTGTGAGAACCTCACATGTAACTATATCTCCTCTGGTCTGATTCATACCCTTTAGGAAAATTAGTTCTTGCTCAGTTCTACCTTTGAAGTTCTCTAAGTGGAAGGACTTTTAAATTCCTTCCCTTTCTTCTGAAATTAAATATCTCATTTCTTGTTGTTCAGTCACTAAGTCTTGTCCGACTCTGCAACCCCATGGACTGCGACACATCAGGCTTTCCTGTCTTTTACTATCTCTCGGAGTTTGCTCAGATTCATGTCCATTGAGTTGGTGATGCTGTTTAACCATCTATCTCATTCTCTTGCCCCCTTCTCCTCCCTCAGTCTTCTTACCCAGCATCAGGGTCTTTTCCAATGAGTTGGTTCTCTGCATCAGGTGGCCAAAGTATTGAAACTTCAGCATCAGTCCTTCCAATGAACACCCAGGACTGATCTGCTTTAGGATGGACTGGTTGGATCTCCTTGCAGTCCAAGGGACACTCAAGAGTCTTCTCCAACACCACAGTTCAAAAGCATCAATTCTTCAGTGCTCAGTTTTCTTTATAGTCCAACTCTCAAGTGCATACATGACTACTTGAAAAACCATAGCCTTGACTATATGGACCTTTGTCAGCAAAGTTTTGTCTTCACTTTTTAATACGCTGTCTAGGTTTGCCATAGCTTTCCTTCCAAGGGAAAAGTATCTTAATTTCTAATAACATTTAATATCTAACATCATTGCTTAATTAGCTAGTGAGACATATCCGTTGCCTTTTCTTTTTCCTGTTGAGATAAAAAATAATCTTCTAAAATTGCTACTCAACTGAAATTTGGGCTGATTTTGATATTGGTGTCCCCAAAGCCCAACAGAATTGTTGCAAATTCTTAAATCACTGTGGTTTGAATTAGAGAGGGTGCAGGGGATGACAGCCTTCAGAGTCTGGGTACACACTGCATAAGATAATGTGGGGAAGACTTAGCCACTTCCTGTGACCCAAGTGAATGGCCACTTCAAATAATTCAGACCCCAAGAGGCTATAGGTTCATCTTTCTGGTTGGTGAATTATATTTATTATAACTTCATTTTTAGCATTTCAGTAGAAGTTTCTAAGGACTTTATTTGTATTCCTCTCACTCATCAGTTACAAGGTGTACCTTAGAACCTTGAAGTACACTTTTTCGGATTACACGGAGGACCTTGGTTCAAAGATGACTGTACAAATAGTTTGCTTCATCATGTTTCCTGTTTAATTGGATGAGAATCACACATGCACTTATTCCCTTGTTCTTCGTGTTTATAGGAAAAACTGTTCTCAGCTACCTCATTATGTAGTGTTGTGCTTGATCCCCTGCCAACTGAGAAGAATTCAACACATTCTGTCCTTTAACAAAAGCCTGGAAGCAAGCAGTAAGCGGCCTTGAGGAATACAATTCTCTAAGGCGTAGTTTCCATTTTACTTTTAATCAGGAGGAACAATAATTCTCCTAGAGCTGCTGCATAGTGATTACTTGAAACTCGACTTGAACTTAAAGAATCTTGACAAAGCTATGTTTTTGTAGCATAGAAAAGTAGTATGTTCAAACACCATTACTATGTGAAATAGTAGGCTTCATTGCCATGGCCATTCACAGCAGATAGGAAAACAGGTCTGTCTAATTTGGCCCAGTGTTTGGGATTCAGATGCTTGGGGTTACTGTTCTTCATATTCTATAAGGTGCTAGTGGGAGCAGTTTAAGGATCTAATAGGTGTATTTTCATGAATTTGTTTCCCAAGAATATTACCTTTGATGAAAGTATGGGGCTCCTCATGAAGTTCCTCTGTTCTGATAACCTGCGGTTTTACAATGAAACTGCAAGTGCGGGGTTGAGTTGACCAAACAACACAGAACTGCATTTGACTTAAAATCACAGGTGATCGGATTTGTCTGGTGTGTCAGTGGAATGTCCCCAGCTTCCTCCTGTACAAGGTGCACCTGGGTGCTGTCCTCCCCAGCACTGGTCAGCTTACCTGGCGGGTGAGTTAGGGGCAGCTCCCAGGTCCTTCAGTTCTTGTAGACAGATCTTCCCTTCCGGGGGTGATTTCTTATTAGGAATTACCTAGGACCCTGATGGCCAAAAAGAGTTATGCTCGTTCCTAAAAACCTGGGATACTGGAATAACTTACATACCAGGTAAAATCTAAAACCTTCTCTGTCCCTGTGCGTTAATAAGATTTAATGGTTAGGCTTGTGCTTTTCATACTAAAGGGCTCGCTCCCCTCAGCAGGATTCTGGCAAAGTTCTTCTCAGGTGGATCTAGCCGTGGGCTGTGCCCTCTTTTTGGTTTCCAAGAGAGCCAAGGGTCACCCCCGGACAGCCCCAAGCTTCCTTGGTTGTAATGATTTTGAGGAAATTGTAAACGTTCTCGGTAGGGCGCCAGGCGAACCCGGTGGTTGTGAGCATGCGTGGGCGTCGGGGCTGGTGCATGCTGGGTTTAAAGATGGCTTCCACCACCTCGTGCCCCTCGAAGCCCGCCACCCCGGAAGCAGAGGGTGGGTGTTCACCTGCTGGGGATCCTGTGGAGCACCAGCGGAGTGAGGAAGGTGAGAGCTTGGCGCCTTGCGCACAAATTAGGGGTGGTTGGGACCTCGGCCGCAGTCTCCGCCCCACGCTCAATATCCCGGCCTCAGAGCTTGCTTCATGCTGGCACCCTCCGCCACTTGATGCACAAGCAAGCATACGTTTGCTTTTTCAAGATGCATATTTTTTGGATCCAGGTTACTGCTCCTGCTTCTCCAAAACCTGGAATTCAGGATAATTCTAGACAGTGGAAACACCCCAAGATGCGTGTTTAGGATATTTAGAGTGGTCATAAATATCCTTTGTTTCAGGGTTTGCTTGATGAAGTACTCTAATAATATTTAAAACTTCCTGGAAGTTGAATTTTTCTTTTTTCCCTAAAATATAAATATTTTCTAGGTCTCAGTTTGAGATCACTAGACCTAAACTACTTCTCTGAACTTGGATGTTGTGTGGAGCCTAAAGACAAACTTTGTGTTGTGTGTGTGTGTGTGTGTGTGTGTGTGTGTATAGAACTTCTGTACCTTCAACTAAAGAAGGGTTATTTAACAAAGTGATATCAAAAGTGAGCACTTAATCCTTTTATAAAGTCACTTCCTTTCCAGTTCAGATTATGGACTGCTGGATTTAGTGGTACGTGACTTATCCAGCTTATTTTGATTCAATAAAATATTTTATATTCATTCTTGATATTTTTGTGATTGAGAAAAGGAAATAGAAATAGGTTTAAAGGAGGTGAGAAATAGGCGCTATTGATGAGAATGGGCCCTTGTGTCCACACGGATGGGAACAATCTAGCAGTGTGCATTCTTAATGTTTTCTTTAATAACATGTATAAAAATATAGATGACAGAAGCATTGGGTGTTAGGTACTTATTTTACAGTCTAATAACATGGCTAAATATAGTCTTATGTCCAGATTCACAGAAGACAGTTCCCAGTTGAAAGGGAAGGAAACAAACTGGAGGATGGGGTGGGAATCATTGATAATTTGAACATAAGCCAGCTGTTTAAAGTAGTGCCCTTGTCTGTGTGTAGGGGTTGGTAGTCAGATGAGGACGTCTGTCTTGTCCACCCCCTGCACTGATGGGCCCTGGGAACCAGCATCCAGGAGGATGAGAGCCAGGCTGGTGGGCGCTCTGGAAGCTCTAAAAAGAACCTCTGGAGGCCCCAGGCTCTGGCCTGCTGGGCTTTAGAAGGAGCAGGTGTGTGTGTCCCAGAGCACTGCCTCCTGGCTCAGGCCAGGAAGCAGAAACTATAGAGGTAGAATGTTTCTGTCACTTAGAATTTTCTAAACTTGCCTCATAATAAACTGGGTGCCTCCCGTGGTTCTGCGTGCTCGGCTCTGAGGATCACCCCAAAGCTGCCCTCTGCAGCTGGGTCTCGCGAGAATGACGGAGTCAGCCAGGGAAGCCTTGCACGGTGTGCAGATATCGTCACAAGCTCCAGAGCTTGGAGGTTCTGTGAACAGTTTAGTTTAAAAAAAAAAAAAAAAGGAGGGGGAAACGTTTGTGCTTCAGCTTTCACATTGTTTTCGGGGGAGAAGGGTCTTGTTCCTCTCATGTGTGCCATCTCCCATCCTCTTCCCTGCCTGCCACCTGCTCTCCATCTCCTGACTGACCACTGGCCTGAGGCATAGCCAACTTGAGCAGAACCTTCATAAGCAGACAAATCTCTAGAGACTTCCCTAAAACCGTAATTGTCAACTAGACAGTGATTCTTGCTCTTTCTATACTTTTTGTTGTAAATCTCTCAGTATCTCTGCAGAGTTAAGAAAGCTAATAAGTCAAAATCGTATTCTTTTAAGCAGGGCTTAGGTGACCTATGGCCTGGGATACCATTGAGGGGACCGTGCAGTGGGGAGAGTTGGGTTGGCTGACCTCTTCTAGCACCTTCTGACTCCAGGAATGGGTCCCCTCACTGGTGGGTCACTTTGTCATCCCTTGGGAAGTGTCTCCAGAGGACTTGCCTCCTCCCAGGCTCTGTCTGCCCCTCTTCCATGAAAGCCATGCAGTGGGGGCTCCACTCCGTATGTCTTTCCCAATGCCACCTGCCCCAAAGCGCAAGAACGGAGCAGAGGCTGGGCCAGGCACAGAAGCCCAAGTCGTTGGGAGGGTGCCGTCCATGTTGTTCTCCAGATCTGTGTCTTCTGCCCCTGCCCTTGGTCATCTTCACTCACTAATAATTCTTGGTTTGACCCAGTGTTGATTTACCTCCTGTGCCCCATTGTGCCCACACGGGCTGCGGGCAGGATCTCCGAGGACGCAGGCCCTTCCCACAACTCCCTGGGCAGCTGAAGAACTTTAGTCAAGGTAGAAGGTTATTTTGGTCATGTTCTCAAGTGTACCCTTAGTCATGTGCTTTTGCAATCGCATCTCCACCCTGCCCTGTATTCTCATCCCATAGCCTCTCCCAGCCTGATTTGTTTAGCTGCTTGATTTAAGTATCCAAGAAAAGGGTGGGGGGTGGGG
>SJYA01002349.1:1341602-1388905 GCA_006410615.1 Neotragus moschatus
CGCATGGTGGTGCTGAGGGCAGGGCGGGCGGGGTGGGCGGACTCTTCTGGTTCCCCAGACCATTCAACAATATGTGTTGAAAAGGCATTCTTCTGGGAGCCCCTGACGTGGCCTTTGTGACCAGCACTTTCCACGGCCAGAGAGCCAGAGTGGTCACCCAGGCTGGGCAGCTTCCAGGGTCTGCACCATTCTGCGCCTCCCATGTAACAGCCGGGGGGGAGGTGGGGTGTGCAGGGAGCAGAGCCCCACGTCCCCCCGCCATGCTGCCCCAGGCATGGCTAAGCGTATCTCAGCAGCTCCCTAAGCAACTAGACGAGAACAGCCTCCCTGGGGCCCGGGTTGTCCCCACCTTCCACAGCTGCCCTGGAGGTTCTCAGGGCTCCTCCTGGAGCCCGGGGAAGGGGTCCTCGTGCCACAAGTTCTACCTCAGCACCCAGCCACCTGGCACCATGCAGGGCCCACCTCTTCCTTTTCTCTTATTTAGCTCTGCTTAGAAACACACTGCACTCCAAATGGCGAATAGGATTGGAAATTAGAATTACTCGTTTACAATAAGAAAGAGACTCATCTCTTCATATTAAATTTTTTTTTTTTAAGGAATTTTTGCTTCAGAAGAAACTCCAGAACATAAATATATTCTTGTTAACCTAGGCGTATGCTCATTGAATTTGACTATGCTTTGTAAAAAAAAAATTATGTAGTAACATGGGGCAAAAGGGTATCACAGCTTAAAAACAAACCTTCAGTGTCGGTGGGTTTAGCATTGTTTTCCTGTAGAGGACTTCAGAAGTCAAGTGCTACATGAAAACCGAGATCAGCCATGTTCCACGGGGTAGATGACTTTATGATGGGAAATGTCTCAAGTGGCCTTCAGTTGAAAAAAGCACAGGCTCTCCTAGCAGCACTCAGTTTAAAAAAAAAAAAAAAAAAAAGCAGTATCAGTGGCTTTTTCTGCTGATGGGATTCTTTTCATTTTGACTCATCTGTAACACTGTTTTGTCTGGTTCCTCATTCCTGTGCCCCTTCAAGTCGCTGGTGACATAGAAATGCCTGTTTTGTTTTTCATAATACCCCTTGTGAATTGGTACGACCATAAAAAAAGGAATCCTGTTCTCAGCAGAACTTTTGAACTCCCATCACAGCCCATTCTCCAGTTGCACCAACAGAGCTGGGAGTGATCAATGAATTTAACCAAAGCACCTCCCCCCTCCACCCACTCCCCCCATCCTCATCAGAAACTATTGCAGAAGCACGGCGAGCAGGCCCCCGGCAGACTGCTTTCTCACTGTGTTCCTGGTGACGAGAGATGCTCGTCCCTATCTGTGGATGGGGCCCATCCATCACTCGTCCTAAACATGTAGACTCACGTTTTCTCTCACTGACCCCAGTCTTCCACTGTGAGACAAGACTGCCAAGAGAATTCCTTGAAACAGGGCCACAGGTTCAGTGTGGCTCTCCCAGACTCAGGGCTGACCCTCACAGTGGGCCCTGGCCCAACAGAACGACCAGCAGACACACCTGTGACCAATTCACGTTGATGTATGGCAAAAACCCATCACAATATTGTAAAGTAATCCTCTGACTAAAAAGCAAAAAACGCTTCTGTCGGCTGGTTGCCTGTGCGATACCAGCCACCATACGTGACAGTCACCCTTGTCCAGAACCAGTTTGTAGCACACTCTGGATTTGTCATTCTGATGCTTTTAATGCCACAAAGCAAAGTCCACGAAAGCCAGATTGCCAAAATACCATACAAAATTCATCCTGTTTTAAATGCAGATCTTTGTTTAATTAACGTAGCTACATTCTCTGACACGGTACATATAGTAGAGTTTTTCGTTTAAATCCTGCCGCTTTTATTACCTGGTAAGCTTCCAAGTTGACCAGTCTACTTAGACGTGTTTTCAGATGAGGTTACATTGTGTGTGATAAGGTATCCTGATCTTTAGAGAGAGACCTACTGCTGAAAAAAAAAAATAGAGAATTGCAATGAAACATATATAAGCTAGACAACAGACGTTCTAGAGAAAGTTCAAAGTATTTCAAGTACCGGGAAGTTGCAACTTGTAGAATTACCCTCCCTGAATTCAGTAGGCTAGCAGAGAAATTGTGCTAATGTGATTTCATTGAAATGTCACATCTCAAACATTCTGTGGTCCAAGTGTACTTGTGTGTTCTGTGGAGTAATTTTCTATTCTGTTGCTGGTATGAAATTTTAGTGAATTTGAAGTAAATTTGAATTAGTAACCTTTCTGATGAAGTTGCTCTGTGGTTCACAAGTAATCCGCATGCAGAGAGGCTGTGTTGACTTTCTTAAATTAAGTAGCACGCACTTTGTTTATCTGCTTCGGTTTATTGTGGGGCAACTCCGGGGTCACCCCGTCTCACGAGCACAGGATTTGTGCTTTGGGAGCATACTGCAATTGTGCTGTTCTCTTGTACTAAGGATCAGTGGAAGTGTTTTATCTTTTTTATGTAGTTTGTATTGACTGGATTTTATAATTGTAAGAAAACAGAAACAGAGTGTTGTATTTTGATCTGAAATTTGTCTATGGTAAAGTAATTTTGTTTTATGTATTGGAAGTTCATTTAAAACTTGAAATATTTTCTAGAAGGGTACCGAACAAATGAATTGTCTTTAAGCTGTTTAATTAACCTAATAAAACAATTTGATGGGGAAGGCATTGTAATTGATTCTCATTTTTACAGTGGTTCCTGCTAAGTTAGCACTGTCGGTACAGCTTGGCTTGACCTGGCTTCTGAATGGAATGTGGTCTTTTTACACCGTATCTTGCATGGTCTGAGTGTCAGAATCCTAGATCCTGGCTCACAGTGTAAGCTACACTCTCCTTGCCCACACTTCACAGTCTTTGCCTTGGTGTCTTCCATTCTCCATCAGAGTAAGTCTCCATTTGGTCTCCCAAAAGACGGTTTCAGATTTCCTTTCCTTGGAGGAGCGAAGGACATTAGAGTTAACGAGGAACAGAGGGTCTTGACATCAAAGGTCTAGTCATAGGTTGGAGAATTCTGTGACAGGATTCTCTGTACTTTCTTGCTGTCCTGCCCAGAGACTGCACAGCTGCAGAGATCAGGGAAACTGTCACAGGCAGATCTCCACCCATCTGGATATCTGGCAGTATCTGGTGATACTGCCACTATTTGTTCAGGTAGAATAGAAGCTGATGAGCGCCAAGACCAACTCTGAGTGAAGGGGTGTGTGTGTGTGTACGCGCACTCATGCATATGTGTTGTTTCATTTTAAAAGAAACCTGTAGCTTTCTAAAGAACTGAGTTTATTCATTTGTGTTCACTGCCTGTTGGGTTTTGGAGCAGCTTCTGAAATTTGGGTGTGAGCAGGGTATGCTCCTCATCACCCCCCTGAAAACAGTTCACACACACTGGGATGCTGCCGTGAAACAACAGCAACAGAAAATGGCAAGTGTTACTGAGGGTGTAGAGCAACTGGGACCCTCGTGCACTGCTGGTGGGAGGGACAGCGGTGCAGCCACTATGGGGAAACGTTCGGTGTCTCCACCACAAGTTCGACAGGGTTACCATGCGCCCCAGCACCTCCACTTCCAGGTGCGAGTAGCGAAGAGATGAAAATGGGCTCAAACCAGTGTTCACAGCAGCACTACGCACATTAGCCCACAAGTGCAGACCACCCACTGGTCCATGGAGAGATGAGTGGATTCACTTCCTGTGATCTGTCCATAAAACATGCCAAGTGAAGGGAGCCAGTCACAAAAGCCCACGTATTATACCATTTATCTGAAATGTCCAGAAAAGACAGATCCCTGGAGACACGCAGCAGATTCACGGTTGCCAGGGCCTAGGAGGGAGGCATGGGGAGTGACTGCCTATGATGGGTTCCCTGCAGATGAAGAAAGGGTTTTGGAACCAGATAGAAATGATGCTTGCACAACATTCGGAATGTACTGAATGCCACTGAATTGTGCACTTTTGGATGGTTTGTGTTGTGTGAAATTTCCCTCAATTAAAAAAAAAAAAATGAGGGATCGAATATGGGGAGCAAATAAGAGAAAAGATCACCACTATATGCTGGGTTGTTGGGAAGATTGAGGAAGAAGAGAACCCACTTGCCAGCCCCGAGTGGTATGTCCTATAGATGCTCCCAGAGCAGGCAAGATTCAGGCTGGGGGGCTGTGCGTGTGGTGTGTGCAGAGTCAGCCACCCGTGTGTGTGTCCCCTGGTGTTTGGGGTGATCCACCGACTTCTTCCTTGCCATCAGGAAATTGAAAATCTGAACAGATTTTTTCAGACTCAATGGGAACCAGTCTGCCTATGAAACACCAGACCGCTGGATACAAAGCCAGTCGGGACCACCATCCCCTCCTTGGGGTACTTTCTTATCCCTGTGCCTGGGGGACAGAGGCCTCATCCCAGCATGTGGGAGCTGTGGGGACCGCGGCATGGTACCCCACCCTTGTTGATGCACAGCATGGCACGGGTGCTAGACAGCACAGCACGACCCTGCGCTAGATACAGGGCTCTTAGCTCTGTAGGGGCTGCTGCTTATAAACAGGACGCCTGCCCTGCTGCCTGGCCTGGCCTGCTGCTTCCCTCGTGGCAGCCCCAGCCTCCTCCTCCCCCTCCTGGAGCCGGGTAGGCCTGTCAGACCCCTCGCCCAGGAACAGTGGCCACTCCTAAAATGTTTGTAGGGAAAGGCAGCAGGCGCTCCCTCAGGCTGGAGGCGGGGTGCTCAGAGAATTCCCAGCCTGAGGATCTTACCGTAAGGGTGGGTGTATTTTTATCCAGCAGGATATACTTATCAGCTACAGCCAGGAAAGGGGAAACTGACTTAACAATTCCAGCCCCGCCAGATTCGCCATCGCTGCAATGGCTGTGTTTCCCCAGTGCCGCTGGGAGGCAGGGAGGGAGGAGGGAGAAAGAGGTTATCACCTGCCTGGGGTGCTGGTGCCCCTCAGCTGCCTTCCCTCTAGTCCTCTAAGCTGCCCAGAGACTTCGGTGGGGGTGGGCAGCATCCATCAGACATCTGCCGTCCAGCGGCAGGACCTCTGCTGCTAGTTACCCTCACAAAGTTCCTGAAAGCGTGACCCTCGCCTAACAGATTAGAATGTCACAAGCCATTTGAGTCACATGCTGCAAGTCTCGTGGCTGGTCTGAGGCCAGGCTGGGATTAGACCCAGGCCTATGTATTAGGCTGCTTCTGACAGTTGTTCTTTCATCCTTAGGCTGTCTCCCTTTGTCATTAGACACAACACTGGGGGCTCTGCACTAACACGATCTCCACTCTCATGGGTCTGCACAGCACGGGCCTGGCAACATGGCCAGGAGAGCCAGCTGTGCTCTGGATCCTCCCTTTGAGCATCCTCACCCTGCAGAGAAATCACTGCTGCTGCTGCTGCTAAGTCACTTCAGTCGTGTCCGACTCTCTGCAACCCCATAGACTGCAGCCCACCAGCCTCCCCTGTCCCTGGGATTCTCCAGCCAAGAACCCTGGAGTGGGTTGCCATTTCCTTCTCCAGTGCATGAAAGTGAAAAGTAAAAGTGAAGTCGCTCAGTCATGTCCAACTCTTTGTGACCCCATGGACTGCAGCCTACCAGGCTCTTCCACCCATGGGATTTTCCAGGCAAGAGGACTGGGGTGGGGTGCCATTGCCTTCGAATCTCTGAGATACCTTAACTCCTGTGGCCAACGGAACGATGCTTCCTGGCCCCCCAGGTATATCGATGTCCTAATCCCCAAACCAGTAGATCTGTGACCTGACCTGGCAAAAGGAATGTGGCACATTTGACCTTAGTTACCGATTTGAGATGGGAGATGACAGTGGATGGTCCCGGAGGGCCCTGTCACAGCCAGGGTTCTTATGACAGGGAGGCTGGAGGGCCACAGAGAAGAAGTGACAATAGAAGCAGAGGTTGGAGTGGCGCAGGGCCCCAGGCCAAGGACTGTGGCCAGCCTCTAGAAGCTCAAAGAAGAAACAGATGCTGCCTGGAGCCCCCAGAAGAAGGACAATCCTGTTACGGCTCAATTTTAGCCCAGTAAGATGGCTCAATTTTAGCCCAGTAAGACCACTTCCGACGTCCAGAACTGTGAGGCAATAAATGTGTGTTGTTTGAAGCCATTTGGCATGTGGTGACTTGTTTCAGCAGCCCTGGGAAACTCATTCAACCCTACCCTCCAGAAGTTCCACCTTGATTGGTGGTAGAGGGGCCCAGCCACAGGACCCAGGTGACTCTCATGATCAGCCAGGGCTGTGACCACCCGCCTCCCAGACGTCTTTCTTGTATCTGCCTAGATGACGCATAGATCTTGCATTTGCATAAATGAGGCAGCTGCCTCCAGTCAGCTGGACACTGCCGAGGCTTTCATTGACCAGAGCTGGCCAGTCCTATGCCTCGAGATCTGAGCCATTCCACCTTCCCGTCCTGTACAGGTTACAGCAGCAGGCCCTGGGCCACCCGAGTCGCTGGTGGTGTCTCTCTACCTAGGCTTCCTTCAGACAGACGCGAGTCTAGACAGGCCTTCTTGCCTTCAGCAGTGCCCTCTGCCGGTAGTCCAACTTCTGTAAACCGCTCCCCCCTCCAGTTGCAGCCCACCCCTCCCACAGTATGCTTCTCAGCCTTCAGGAATCCCACCATGTTGCTCCCCAGCTGAAGAGCCCGTTGCTGATGTTCCACTGCCCTGAGAATGAGACCTGAGCACGCCATGGCCTCTGAGCCACTGCAAGGGGTCCCTGCCCGCTGCTACAGCTTCGTTCTGTCACCTGACGCCTCACCCTTCAGCCCCAGGAGCCCTCTGTGACCACAGGGCATTGGCACCTGCTGTGCCCCCTCCCTTCACTCATCCCGGCTTCTCATCCTTCAGGTGCAGCATCAGTGGCTTGTCTTTATGGAGAACTTTTCTGCTTCTCTCCTCTGACTCTATCAGAAAGGGTGAAAGATGCCAAAAGGGTCTAAGAGCTAAAGTGAAGCAGAAGTGTAGAGAACCCACTGCTGATTCTCTGCAAATAACAAATAACATACACACTACAAATAACCAAGCCTGGGCTCTTCTCAGTGCCGTAGTCTCAGAAAGTGTATCATTTTTCAACGGGTAGGAGCCATGTTGCACTTTCCTCCTCCTCAGCCCAGCCCTGCTATCAGAACCACAATAGCTCAAGGGCCCTAAGCAGCCACAGACGCTTGACCTTGAGGTTAGAAATCACTAAGGAGGGACTTCCATGGTAATCTAATGGCAAAGACTCTGAGCTTCCAATGTAGCAGGGGGCCTGGGTTCAATCCCTGGCCAGGGAACTAGATTCCACATGCCTCAGCTAAGAATTGGCATGCTGCAACTAAAAAAAAAAGCTCCCGCATGCCACAGCTGGAACCTGACATAACAAAATAAATATTTAAAGAAAGAAATCAATAAGGAGAGGTGAGAACTTTGGCACCCCATTTGATAGAGGCCAGACTATAACACTATGGAGACCAAGCAAATGTCTGTGGGCCTGATTTCTGACTTTTGCCCTATTTCATCACCTGGTTTATATCTCTCCTAGCCTGGAGTGGATTGAAAAACGTGGCCATATCATTTTGCAGCTGCTCCCACAAAAAAGAGGGAGGGAGTTAACCTTCCCATCTCCAGAATTGAGGCTGGTCTGGAGACTCCCTCTGCCAATAGAAGGAGGCAGAAGTGACGCCGCACTGGTTCCACCCCAAATGGCCTTACAGCTCTGTCTTGGCCTCTTGAAACCCTCTGGCCACCCTGTAAGGAAGCCCTCAGGCTAGACTGTTGGATACTAAAAGATGGCATGGAGAGAGAAGACAATCGTGAGGCCAGCTGAAACTCTCTAGTTCCAGTCAAGCCACACAGTGACACCTGAGGCTACAAATGACCTCAGGAGAGGCCAGCTAAAGAACTGCCCAGCGGTGTGGGGAAGGAAGGGGAAGGGGCGGGGTCCAGATTGGGAACTCAGGTACACTTACGGCTGATTTATGTCAATGTATGGCAAAATGAGTACAGTATTGTAAAGCAAAACAAACTAAAAAATAAAAATTAAAAAATAAATAAATAAAAGAGCTGCCCAGCTGCCCCCGTATGAACTGCAGAACAGGGAGGAAGTAGATGACGGTCCTTTAAGTCATACGAATAGGAGTGTTTGTTAGGCGTGGGTGCTGTGTGTGCACACTCAGTCGTGTCCGACTTTTTGTGACCCCAGGGACCACAGCCTGCCAGACTCCTCTGTCCATGGGATTTCCCAGGCAAGAATACTAGAGTTGGTTGTCCTTTCCTCCTCCAGGGGATCTTCCCAACGCAGGGATCGAACCCACTCCTGTTGCTTCTCCTGCACTGGCAGGTGGATTCTTTACCACTGTGCCCCTTGGGAAGCCAGCAACAGGTAACTGATACACAGCCATCATTACAGTCTCATCTTCGATGTTTATTTACCTTTTTGTCTCCCATCTTTGCTCATCCAGCTCCCCACACACACCCTGTAACCTCAGCTCCATCAGCCCATGGACCTTGTCCGTTTTGTTCCCTGTGGGGTCCCTAGTGCTTCCTGTCATGCCCAGGAGGTGCTCAACAAATATTTGCTCAAGGAATGAAGAAATGAATGTTTAAGTCAACAAAGATTTGTGATGCCAATCTCTTGTCACAAAACACCAAGCTGGAGATGAAAATGACCTGTTCCCCCGGAAGGGAACTCATAGCGTCGTAGACTTGGGGCTTATCTTCCATCATATAATTTTAACCAGGAAATGTAGGGAGGTCCCTTAGACCCCTGGCTGATATTTCAGCCACATCCAATTCTGGCATGCAGAGTAGAAATGGTATGGCTTCACACTTGAGCAAATTTGGGTGTGGATTCTGGAGCATTTAACCCTTCCGAGCTATGGCTGACGTTAAATGGGAACAGAGGCAGGGATCTCCCTAAAAGGCTGCTGGAAGACTTCCCTGAGCTGTGCCTACTACCTATGAGGGTATTGCTCCATGCCTAGAGGAATTCAGGAAGTGTCAGGCCCTTAACATCTTTGGGAAAACGTTGTCTTGGGGTTGGGAAGCATTTTCTGACTTCCTTCCCAAACTTGGGGTCCGCAGCTGGGGCCAGAAGAGCAGAGATGAGGATGCTCAGCTCCAGAGCTGCAAACAGAACCCATGCTGGTCCCTGAGTATGTTCTCTGTCCGCAGTCAGGTCCCAGTTAGGAACGTTTTAGGCAGCGGAGGTTGGGTGCCAGGTTCACTTTGTCCGCTGTTTGCCAGCCTCTGGCCTCCCCTCTCAGGGCCAGACCTGGGTCTATAACCCGCACGGCCCTCTCCCAGCTCAGCACAGCCAGCTGCCCCTCATCAGGTGTGGCGACCACAGTCCACCCTCCAGGAGGTCACTCTGGCCACTTCCCAGGCCACCCCTGACCCAACAGCCTGTGACTATTTACTGTAACCACCACTCAGTGAAGCCCTGCTCTGTGTCTTCAGTCATTTGAACCCTCACTGAAACCTACAAAATGTTTTCAAAGAAATGAAAGACCTAGAGAGCTGCAGTCATTTGTAAAATGGTATAAAGGAGGCCAACATGTATCAACCTCCTCTGTATTTGGTTGGAGGGGAAGTTGGGGTGTGGCTGGGACCTGAGCCCCGGGCTGGAGTTCTGCAGCCTCTGCCTGCCCCCTCATCCTTACTGGACCTGAATTTCTCCTGACACAACCCAGGGGAGCCAGAGGCCAGCAACATGTGACTTAGGGGCGGGTCCCTTCTCAGAAATTCCAGGGACTCAGCTTAGTCGGGGTGGAGCTCACACTGCCCTCGGCAGAGGCAGGGCCGGGATGACTTCATGTTTGGGTTAGGGACTTTCAGGATGGAACAAAGCTTGTCTTTATTTCAGAGCTGATGACCTCTCGTCTGAGTGGGTGACCTCCCTCCTAACTGATGGGAGATAAGATCCAAACTCCTAGTGACATAGACCCACAAGGCATCTGAGCAGCCCTCCAGCACTTCCTGACACCTGCCGGGTGCCACCCACTGCCCCGGGTGCCTGGGATCCCGGCTGTGCTGTGGAGACTCTGTCCTGATACATCTCACCTTTGCCTGAGCATTGGCATCACCTGGGGCGTTCGAACAAACACCTGCACTTGGCCTCCACCTGAGACCAATTAAATCAGAATCTCTGGGGTGGAACCCACACTTTGGCATTTTTCTAAAGCTCCCAGGTTGATTCGCAGCCAAGGCCAAGAGCAACTACATCAGCGATTAAAAGCCCATGTCTGTTGAGCTTTTTTATCTTGCATCAGACTCTTAATAGAGTTTTACATATGAAAATGTTAACTGATTTACTCTTCATGTGACCTTTGGAGGTAGATACTACAGTCATTATCCCTGTTTCACAGATGAGGAAACTGAGGCTTTCCTGGTGGCTCAGACGGTAAAGCGTCTGCCTGCAGTGCAGGAGACCCTGATTCAATCCCTGGGTTGGGAAGATTCCCTAGAGAAGGAAATGGCAACCCACTCCAGTACTCTTGCCTGGAAAATTCCGTGGACTAAGGAGCCTCGTAGGCTACAGTCCATGGGGTCGCAAAGAGTTGGACACGACTGAGCGACTTCACTTCAACTGAGGCAAGAGTGCCTNCCTGGGTTGGGAAGATTCCCTAGAGAAGGAAATGGCAACCCACTCCAGTACTCTTGCCTGGAAAATTCCGTGGACTAAGGAGCCTCGTAGGCTACAGTCCATGGGGTCGCAAAGAGTTGGACACGACTGAGCGACTTCACTTCAACTGAGGCAAGAGTGCCTGGTGCTAGAGAGTAGCAGGCCCAGGATTAAAGCCCAGATGGACTGGGACTGATCCCTGGGCCCGTGCACTTGAACGCCGTAGTGTTGCCAGGTGGGATAAGCCTGGTCTTGCATGGATGTGGAGGAGAAAAGGATCTGGAAGTCAAAGCGGGCCACGGGCCAAATACAGATGTCACTTTAGTGACATGGGTTGTTTTTTCTTTTGGCGTGAGAAAGACCCTAGTTCAAATCCAAGGGCTTTCACGCCTCCTCTGCAGGACCCTGGGCCAGGAAGTCATTTAATATTTCGGTGCCTCAAGTCGCCCCACGAGCGAACACCGAGCTGTTCTGAGATGGCAAATGAAAACACCCAGCACAGGGCCTGGAAAGCGGCGTCGGCGGCGTCGAGTGTCCATTGAGGGCTAATTCTGCTAATTCCACGCCCCCAGTCTAGCCCAAGAGTCTCTGGAAAGAGCTCTGAGGGGCCCCTTAGGACCGCCGGCAGCCTGGGGCGCACCCCTGCCCGCGCGCGCACACACAGGGCCGAAGGGGATTAGTTTTGAAAGAACGTTCTTACAAGAGACTGTTCTTGCCCAGCCAACACGTGAGCTCTCTTTAATCTACACGGCTGGACTCGGCCAAGCCCTCCTCGCGCCCACGGCGGTCGGGGCCCCTGAGCCTCGCGGCCGCGCGGAAGGCCCGCGAGCGGCGTGCGCATGCGTCAGGCCCAGCCGTCGCCTCGCGTGCTGCCTCACGGGTGCGCGGGGGCGCGGACGGCAGCGCTCCGAGGGAGCAGGAGCCCAGCCAGAGCCGCCCGCCGCCCGGGGCGGGTGCGCGGGCGCGCGGGGGGGCGCCAAGGTGGCTGGGAGAGCGCCGGCCGTGGCTTAGCCATGGGGCTTTTTGGGTTTTATTATTTCCCTCTTCGTTTTCTTTCTTTTCGGCCGCACTGAGTCTTCGTTGCTCTGCGGCCTTTGTTTCGTTGCCGCGAGTGGGGCCGCGCTCTAGTCGCGCCGCGCGGGCCTCTCTTGGCTGTGCCTCCCCTTGTGGGGCGGGATCTCTGTGACTGCGGCTCGCGGGACTCGGCTGCCCCGGACACGTGGGAGCTCTGGACCAGGGATCGAACCTCTGCCCCCTGCTTACTCGCAACCCCTGGACCTGGGCGTGGGACTTAATCTTTGAGGGCCACAGTTTTCTCCTCAGAAAAGGGGGCTTGATAACAGAAGTGCAGTTCAAACTCCATCTAGGTGATGCCTCATGGGCTTATCATGGCCTCTGATTGAGTAGCAGCTATTAGCAGTAGTGGGTCTGTCCTTTCAAATAATATGCAACAAACAGGAGGAGTGGCTCATTAAAATGAGTTTCATGCTGTGATATCTTGAGCCACTGCAAATCCAATACATAATATCTGATGAACAGTAAGTTAGTAAATTTCCAAATCTAACAATAATATTGAATAAAATATCCATAACTAAGAATTGGTGTATCCATACAAATGATATCTAATAAGTAGGGATAATAATTATATCCACTAAAATAATTTTAATACTGTTATCATGGGCTATTGTAAATCCAGTAGCCAGTAAATAATACCCGCTGAAATAAAGAGTAGCAGTGATATTCATTAAAGCAATTTTTAGAATTTATTTTGTTTTTGGCTGTGCTAGCCTAGGTCTTTGTTGCTTTCCTCCAGCTGCAGAGAGCGGGGACTGCTTTCCATCGGCAGGACGCTGGCTTCTCAGTATGTGACTTGGAGTTTCACATATGAAAATGTTATACCCTGTGGAGCCTGGGCTCGCGCACAGGCTCAGTAGTTGCGGNGGCCTGGTGTGCTGCGATTCATGGGGTCACAAAGAGTCGGATATGACTGAGTGACTGAACTGAACTGAACTGAAACACCAAGCCTAGGCTCAAAACCACGAGTCACCAAGTCAAAGTACCAGGTAAACTCAGGCTGTAGCGTACAGCATCCTGGGTTCCATTCCTCACTCTGCCCTTCGTGGCCTGTGATCTGAGGTAGCATTTCACAAAGGACTGGTGATGCCCGTCAAGGCTAAAGAAACGGGCCCAGCCGGCTTTACCTGAACCCAGATCCCAGACTTCTGAAAAGCAGTTAATGCCCGGAGTAGATTTAGCTATTTCACCTCCAAGGAAAACCTGCTGAATATTTTTAGCCAAACCAAACAGAAAAGTAAATAAATATAGAAATAAACTGCTTGCCTGAATCCCTGGCCCACAACCCAGCCACCTGTCAACCACCACCATTGTGGAACCACAAGGCCAGAGGTCACGGCAGCCAACTTGCATGTGTGGGCCACTGTCCTCCACGCTAATGGAATTCATCAGCTGATTGCGAGCTAGGTCCAGTGCTGTGCAGGCCTAGTGCCTCTGAAGTTGCCAGATGGCACTGGCACATGGAGGAGCAGCTCAGACCACAGAGCCCGAATACAGGCTCCCTAAGTGCCTCGCCCAGAGTTGAGTCATGTCCCACCCAAGGTGCCCTAGTGGGTCCTCCTGAATCACGGCAGCTCCCTGGGAACTGCTCCATGTAAGCTTGAGGACAGGAGGGCAGACTTGTGTCCATGCTCATTCCTGGGAAAACAGGATGAGCAATGCCCTCTGGGGCTGTAGAAGCCGGGAGTGAGGCGTCGTGGCCAGAGCTGGTTAGGGCAGAATGGAGTAGCACTTAACTCCACGGTCTGTTTGGGCTTTGTAATGGGTCAAATTGTGCCCCTCCAGAAATGGCCAAGGAGGGATTCCCTCATGGTCCAGTGGTTACGACTCTACGACTCTGTACTTCCACTGCCAGGGGCCCGGGTTTGATCCCTGANGTTAGGGCAGAATGGAGTAGCACTTAACTCCACGGTCTGTTTGGGCTTTGTAATGGGTCAAATTGTGCCCCTCCAGAAATGGCCAAGGAGGGATTCCCTCATGGTCCAGTGGTTACGACTCTACGACTCTGTACTTCCACTGCCAGGGGCCCGGGTTTGATCCCTGATTGGGGAACTAAGATGCCACAGGCCACACTCACGGCCAAAAAAAAGAAGAAAGAAAGGAAAAAAAAAAACATGTCCAAGTCCTAGCCCCCAGTACCTCCAAATAAAGACTGTCACTATATTTGGAAATAGGGTTGTTGCAGATGTAGTAAGTTGAAATGCAGTCATGCTGGAGTAGGGTGGGCCCCTTATCCAGTAAGACTGTGTCTTAAATAAAAAGGGGAAGTTGGGGCACAGGCACATATAGGGAGGATGCCTTGGACTGGAAGGCAGAGCTTGGGAAGAAGTCCCTGTGTACAAGCCAGAGATGGCCAGCAAACCCTTGGGAGTGAGACAGGCGCAGAACAGACACTTTCCTCGGCCCTCGGACGACACCAACCCTGCTGAGCCTCCAGAGCTGTGAGAGAAAATGTCTCTGCTGTGCAACCCACCCAGTTCACGGTGCTCTGCGACAGCACCCTTGGACAGGGGTTTGGGTGGCGATGGGCCAGAATCTTGGGTTGGTGGCCTCCTCTCTGGGAGCCCTGGGGCAGGTTACCTTCCTTCTTTGAGTCTGGGGCCTAGAACCCGAGACTCAGGGGGCCCGTCTGGATAAAGCCCAGCCAGGTCCCCTGGATGCGTTACCTGGACATCTGGAGGTGGTGGGAAACTGGAAGCGGTGCCCTCTTAGCTCTGGAGACTGGACTGAGTTGCCCATTTTGGGCCCAGTGCCAGACACACAGCAGAGGCAGCCGGAATCCCATGAGGCACTGAAACAGAATTCCAGAGAGATCAGGACAAAAGACGGAGGAGAGAGGAGGCTTTGTGCAGACCCTGCCTCGGCTCCTGTTCTTCCCGGGGCCTGGCTGTTCTGTGCCGGCTGGGTTCTGATGTGTATGTCCTTTCTGAAGACTCTCCTTCCTCGAGGTGTCACAGAACAGTACGCTAGCGGATCTCTTTGCCTGTCTTTGGAAGTGTTTTGAAACTTGTAAAGTGGGGAACATGTTTTCTCGGCAACAGCCACCTTATTGAACACCTGCTGCATGCAGGTAAAGAAGCTGTAAGTCCTCCCCAAGGTGGTCCAGGCCAGGGTGGTGCCACAGGGCGGCGTGGGGAGGCAGTGGCAATGCCGACCTGCCCCCCGCCCCCGCCCAGTTCAGAATGGGACAGCCCAGCCGGCAGGGCCCCAGTGTTTTCCACTGTTGACTAGAAGAGGTTTTGTGAGATGTCAGAGACAGCATTCATCCCCTTCCTCATCTTTTTTCTCTTTTTGAGAAACATGAGCTAACGGGAAAATTATGAAAAGCATAACTGGGGCTAAAACAGGCAGTGCTGGGAACTCCCTGGCAGTCCAGTGGTTAGAAGTCCAGGCTCTCACTGCCAAGGGCCCGAGTCGAGGAACTAAGATCTTGCATGCCATGAAGCATGACCCAGAAAAATAAAATAGGCAGGGACTTCCCTGGAGGTCCAGAGACTAAGACTCCAGGCGCTCAGTGCCAAGGGCCCAGGCTTGATCCCTTGTCAGGGAACTAGATCCCATCCCACAAGCCGCAACTAAGAGTTCACAGGCTGCAACTGAAGGTCCTGCGTCCTGTAAGATCCTGCACTCTACAGAGAAGACCTGCGTGCCGCAACTAAGACCCGACGCAGATAGATGAGTGAGTAAATAAACATTTAAAACAAATAAAATAGGCAACGTGGCAGGGTGGCTAAGAGAGGGAGTCTAGTACTAAACTGACCAGGTTCAAGTGTGACCTTGGGCAAGTCACTGAACCTCCCTACTCGTCAACTTCCTCATCCATACAGTGGAGACGATAAACCCCACTGCAATTTTGTGAGAATTAATTTAAAGGAGTCAACACAGGCAAAGTGCTTATACCAGTGGCTGGCACATAATAAGACATATGTTCAGTTCAGTTCAGTTGCTCAGTCGTGTCCGACTCTTTGCGACCCCATGAATTGCAGCACACCAGGCCTCCCTGTCCATCACCATCCCCCAGAGTTCACCCAGACTCATGCCCACCGAGTCAGTGATGCCATCCAGCCATCTCATCCTGTCGTCCCCTTCTCCTTCTGCCCCCAGTCCCTCCCAGCATCAGAGTCTTTTCCAATGAATCAACACTTTGCATGAGGTGGCCAAAGTATTGGAGTTTCAGCTTCAGCATCATTCCTTCCAAAGAAATCCCAGGGTTGATCTCCTTCAGAATGGACTGGTTGGCTCTCCTCACAGTCCAAGGGACTCTCAAGAGTCTTCAATACCACAGTTCAAAAGCATATGTAAGTATTTGCTATTGTTAATAAAATAAATGCACAAGGTTGGGGAACACAAAGAAGAGGTTATTATTTGGGATAAGATGTTTCTTGGGGGACTGTCCAGCTCACAATGACCCACCTGACCATCCTCACCTCTAAGGAGTGGGCGCCAGTATCCATATTTGGACAGCTTAGCTCAGACACTGGCTGGGGTGAGCATCTGGGCCACTTGAGCAACTAAATTCTTCCCTTAGAACTGGACCAATGAAAGAACTCCCACTAACTATATGTAACATTGTATATGTAATTTTTCAAGTCTCCTGTAAATGTGTTATCATATCTTCATAATTTAAAAGACAGAAAGAGCTCGTAGATTGTTGATCTCAGCGGATCTCTTGAGGGGTCCTCTTTTGTCAGGCTTCAGTGACACAGCGGAGGAAGTCTGGATGCAGGGTAAGAAGACGCAGAGAGAAGCAGGCACACAGAGCCGAGAGAAGGGCCCTGGTTTCTGGCCGTTTCTGAGACCTGTCTACCGTTATGCTCTTAGGGGTCCTGTGAGACACCCTTGATTCCCTCTACGCCATTTCTACTCTATTTGAAGCTACCCTGGTTGGTTTCTGTTGCAGCAGGGGTCTCGGCGAGCACCATGATGCTGCAGCCTGCCCTCCCCTCATTTCTCTGAATCTGTGAGGGTCTGCTCACCAGAGCTACAAGAAAACGTCCGCTCCTCTCCCTCCAGCCCAGGCAGACTGCAGTTTCAGTTTCATGGCTGCCACGAAGTGCAGTTTCGTGGCTGAAGGAAGAAGGAACCAGGAGTTGAGCAACCTGGCTTCCCTACCATGCACTGGGCACTTCTTCCTAAACCTCATTCTGAGCGCTGTATATGTATTGTCTCATTTGCTTGATGTGAATATCAGACTGGATCTCTGTTTCACAGATGAAGAGACTGAGGCTTCTGAGAAGTTAAGAGGTTCGGGTAGTGTCACCCAGCTAAGTCAGGTGGACAGCTGGGATCCAAATCCAAAGTTTGTGCTTTCAGCCCCCTTCCCATCCCTCCTGGAGCCCCTGGATTCCATCCTCCTGTTCTCTTGCTCTGGGATCCTGGACAGACCCTTGATCATGTCTCGGCTCATGAAAGGGGATGTGGCTAGGTTTTGGAAGAGCCACACATACTCCACACATGTTAACACGCCGCCTCCCCCCGCCCCCCGCCATACTTCCTTTCCTTGCTTCTTAGCAACTGACTCAGAGCGGATGGAGGGGAAAGAAGTGAGGTCACATTTAAATTGGTCAATTTGAGCAGCTCACCGCAAAGGCTGGTGTGGGAGAGAGATGCAATTAATCTGAAAAACACAGTGGTTTTTATTTTTAAAAATATGATCCGTGGCCTTCAAACCTCTGTGCGGCTGTGCCAGGCATCCATTTCCACGCGTCAGCAGCAGCCTGGCATTTCATAAAGTCCCTGTGAATTTTTTAAAAAAATGAATGGCATTTGTCTTTTTTCAAAAGTAAGACAAATCAATACATGTTCATTGTAAAAAATTTGGGCTTGGGGGGTGGGAAGAGAGCAGAAAGAGGACAACAGTATTTACCCAGAAGTGTTGCAGCCGTGTAACAGATAGATTAGTCAGCCACGAAAGGAATAGACCACAGTACGTGCACCAACACGGATGGATCGCCAAAAGTGTTATGGTGCGTCAGAGGTCAGACCCAAAGGAGGACGTATCTTCTGACTCTATTTATATGAACTTCAAGAAGGGGTGAAACTATCTATAGTGACAGAAGGCAGATGGGGGGCTGCCTAGGCCAGCAAGTGGGTGGCTGGGATCAACAGCAGAGGGGCAGAAGAAGCTTTGTTTGGGTTGTGAGAATGTTCTATATTGGTGTCTTGATTCAGGTGGTGGTTACCTCAGTGTAGACCTCCATCAACACTTATCAACCTGTTCTTTTCAAACGGGTGACTATTATTTTATATAAATTGTATTTTGATAATGTTGATTTCAAAAGGCAAAAGAATAACTTATAATCCCACCCACTGCAGAGATAACTGCTATTAAGGTTTTGGTGTGTGTATGTAAATCAATCGACTGATTGTGTGTAACAAAGATTCAGTTCAGTTCAGTTCAGTCGCTCAGTCATGTCCAACTCTTTGCGACCCCATGAACTGCAGCACTCCAGGCCTCCCTGCCCATCACCAACTCCCAGAGTTCACTCAAACTCATGTCCATCAAGTCAGTGATGCCATCCAGCCATCTCATCCTCCTGCCCCCAATCCCTCCCAGCATTAGAGTCTTTTCCAATGAGTCAGCTCTTCGCATGAGGTGGCCAGAGTATTGGAGTTTCAGCTTCAACATCAGTCTTTCCAAAGAACACCCAGGACTGATCTTCAGAATGGACTGGTTGGATTTCCTTGCAGTCCAGGAGACTCTCAAGACTCTTCTCCAACACCACNTTAGAGTCTTTTCCAATGAGTCAGCTCTTCGCATGAGGTGGCCAGAGTATTGGAGTTTCAGCTTCAACATCAGTCTTTCCAAAGAACACCCAGGACTGATCTTCAGAATGGACTGGTTGGATTTCCTTGCAGTCCAGGAGACTCTCAAGACTCTTCTCCAACACCACAGTTCAAAAGCATCAGTTCTTCGGTGCTCAGCTTTCTACCCAGCCCAACTCTCACATCCATACATGACCACTGGAAAAACCACAGCCTTGACTAGACAGACCTTTGTTGGCAAGGTAATGTCTCTGCTTTTTAATATGCTATCTAGGTTGGTCATAACTTTCCTTCCAAGGAGTAAGTGTCTTAATTTCATGGCTGCAATCACTATCTGCAGTGATTTTGGAGCCCCCCAAAATAAAGTCAGCCACTGTTTCCACTGTTTCCCCATCTATTTCCCATGAAGTGATGGGACCGGATGCCATGATCTGAGTTTTCTGAATGCTGAGCTTTAAGCCAACTTTTTCACTCTCCACTTTCACTTTCATCAAGAGGCTTTTGAGTTCCTCTTCACTTTCTGTCATAACGGTGGTGTCATCTGCATATTTGAGGTTATTGATATTTCTCCCGGCAATCTTGATTTCAGCTTTTCTCATGATGTACTCTGCATACAAGTTAAATAAGCAGGGTGACAATATACAGCCTTGACATACTCCTTTTCCTATTTGGAACCAGTCTGTTGTTCCATGTCCAGTTCTAACTGTTGCTTCCTGACCTGCATATAGGTTTCTCAAGAGGCAGGTCAGGTGGTCTAGTATTCCCATCTCTTGAGGAATTTTCCACAGTTTATTGTGATCCACACAGTCAAAGGCTTTGGCATAGTCAATAAAGCAGAACTAGATGTTTTTCTGGAACTCTCTTGCTTTTTCCATGATCCAGCAGATGTCGGCAATTTGATCGCTGGTTCCTCTGCCTTTTCTAAAACCAGCTTGAACATCTGGAAGTTCACGGTTCACGTATTGCTGAAGCCTGGCTTGGAGAATTTTGAGCATTACTTTACTAGCATGTGAGATGAGTGCAATTGTGCGGTAGTTTGAGCATTCTTTGGCATTGCCTTTCTTTGGGATTGGAATGAAAACTGACCTTTTCCAGTCCTGTGGCCACTGCTGAGTTTTCCAAATTTGCTGGCATATTGAGTAATAAAGATTAGTTTTAGATAAATGTTCAATCCTCTGTAATACATATTTTAAAAAATTAACCTCAGGGACTTCCCTAGCAGTCCAGTGGTTAAGACTTCACCTTCCAATGAATCAGGTATAGATTTGATTCCTGGTTGGGGCCCTCATATACCTTGGGGCCAAGAAACCCCAAACATAAAAATCAGCAGCAATATTGCGCCTCCAAATCTCCCAAACTAGAGAAGCAGGGGGTGTGGCAGGTCATCACTCAGCTACCCAGTACGCAGGCTGCTAAGTAGGATATGGGGCTCCCACGCCCCCTCCCTCCCTCCCCACCCACGAGCCTAGAAAATAGGCTGACTTCACATCAGCTCAGAAGCGGGAGGGGGGATGTTCCCTGACTTCAGGATGAAAACATGACTCCTCTCCTTTTACCAGGAGAATAAGCACATTATTTGATCAGTACATTAAATGCCATCAGTACAGAGTGTGTGTTCCATTATGCTGGTGTCTCATGCCTGTTAAAAATGAGGCTCAGGAATACTCTCCTGGATGATGTAATTCTGAGACAGAGTTTTCAGTCAGAGCTTTGGGAGTGTTCCCCCAAAGCACTAGTTCCATGGGGCAGCTATGAAATTAAGAACAAATAATTCTGCTTCTGGCACCTGGCATATGATTACAGGCATAGCTTCACGCCATTAAGGGGCTCCAGAAACATGACTCCAAACAGGTTGCATCTCATTTCATCCTGTGACTTCCTGTGTTCCTTGACAGCCTGATAAAGCTGACTGTGAGTTTCCTCCGGCCCCTGGGAAGTGGCATCTGAGGAAGGACGTGCCGTTGCATGAGTGTGGACAATATAATCTCCCCTGGACTGTGAACCACAGGATGCCTGGGGAGCAGCCTGTACCGGCTGAGAAGGTGGGAAAAGCACTTTCCTTCAAACCAGGGGTTCTCAATCAGGGCTGATTCTGCCTCCCAGGTGACATGCGGTAACATCTGGAGACATTCTGTTTGTCACAAATCGTGGCTGCTCCTGGCTTCCATGGGTTAGGGCCAAGGATGCTGCTAAACACCCTCCAGTGCCCCGGGCAGCTATCTGCTGCCAGGAATGATCCAGCCCTTAAATGTTCATAGCAGCCAAAGTTGAAACCCCTGCAAAGACACTGTACTGAGTGTCCGTGCTCCAGTTGTTGGGCAACATGGGCTTGAGAAGGGCTGTAATCAGGGCCTTGGGAACACGGGTTCGAAGATGACAGTGACAACATGAAAATACAATGCTTACCCAGTGCTGGGCTGTGAGCTCATTTAATTCCTATGACTCTGGGAAAAGGTGCTGTTATAATCCCATTTTACAGCAAATCAACCAAAGATACACCCATCTGGTACATGGGAGGGCAAGGAGTTTGTTTTCTTCTCAGCACACTTTTTTGGGGGGGCGAAGGGGGAGGAGGGGTATCCGATTCCCCTCACTCAACTATGAGCCCCGCGAGGGCAGCATCTTGTGTGAGCTAGACCTATAGTCCCCAGCAAAGTCCTTGGCCCTCAGTAGGTGCTGACACGGGTTTAATGGAATTGAATGAAGGCAGGCAGGAAGCAGGGCAGTGTTGCCTATTGGTTAGAATGTTGGCATTGCAGTTTGATTTCCAACCATTCAACAGATAAGCATCGCGCAGCTTCTATCGTCCAGAACAGGCAGGGACCTGTTGGAGCTGACCTATGCTCGCCCATGAGAGCTGACTGTTTTTCAGGAATTTTGCAAGCTGGTTGTCAGAGCCATTAAACAGGATGGAATTAACATCAACTTACATTTAAATAAATTGTATCTTTAAAAAGGTAATAAAACTCATCAATTCTGTCCAGTTCAGTTGCTCAGTCGTGTCCGAGTCTTTGCGACCCCATGAACCGCAGCACGCCAGGCCTCCCTGTCCATCACCAACTCCCCACTTCCTAATTATTTTACTAGCATTTCTGTTCTGAAGGTTATTTATGCTTATTTCAGGGGTCGCCAAACTGCTTCTGTAAAAGGGCCGGAGNAGTCGTGTCCGAGTCTTTGCGACCCCATGAACCGCAGCACGCCAGGCCTCCCTGTCCATCACCAACTCCCCACTTCCTAATTATTTTACTAGCATTTCTGTTCTGAAGGTTATTTATGCTTATTTCAGGGGTCGCCAAACTGCTTCTGTAAAAGGGCCGGAGAGAAATATTTTAGGCTTTGCAAGCTGTGAGCTGAGACCCCTCCACCGCTGTTTCGTGTCCCCCCGGAATGTTGTATCTGTAGGGTGGAAACACTGCAATCGGGTACGTCTTTTCCTAACTCTCCATGTTCAGTGAGGCCTGATGATAACCTGAAGATGGCTGTGGTGGGAATATTTCCACCAGGGACACTGTCAAATACTATAAATCAGCAACCCCCTTCCCCCCGCAAGCTGATGCTTAAACATTCACCAGCACACTGCTGGACACAGTGATGGGGAGAACCGGAACAGATCCTGCCCTCTTGGAGGATACAGTGTGTTGGGTTCGTGGAGCATTTCGTGGAGAGGGGAGGAGGGAACTGGGCAAAGGACCTATGGGCGTGTGGTAGGTAGAAGCAGACGCCTAGGTGGCCCTCTCTCAGGGATAGTCATCGGCTCTCACGCTCTCCTCCCTACCGGGGACTTTGCCACTTCCTCACGTCCCTTTGTGGGCTGCCAGGGCAGCAGGTCTGTCTTTCCCCTCTGAGTTGGCTCCAGGGGGTGACCTGAGGGAACTCAGGGTTGAGCTGTGAGCTGTTTCTCGCTCCCTCACTACATGCCCCCAGCGTCTAGCCTGGAGTAGCATCTTCACTAACATTGCCCCGAGTGAATCTGTGGTACACTGTTGATCCAAGTGGAAGAGGAACTTGCAGTGAGCCGGTGACAGCAGAACACTGGTCTTTGGGACGGGCTCAAATAAAGGGCTGCCAGCAAAGATCAGAGAACATGGAAGCTTTGTCTGGTGATCTTTGTGAGTCAACAGGCCCATGAGCTCCAGGAGAGTGATGGGTTCGTGACCTTGCCTGTTGGTCGTACTGCTCCATGACCCTCTCAAGTTTGATGCCAGGAGGGTGACCTCTAAGGGACCTGCACTATTGCTGGCAGAATCTGGACTCCTGTGGCACTGAGGATGACTGGGTACCTAAGGCATTGGTGGAAACTCAGTGGGCTTGTGTCTCCTACAGAGGCTGGGGGGCTGCAGGGAGGGGCCTTCTCATGGAATCTGACAGCTGGACTTACTCATTTTTGGGTCAAGAACCTGGGCCCCTGGGAGGTGAGGGACTCTGCGTATCACTGAGTATAAGCGCATCCCATCTCCTTGCAGCCTCGCTCACTGATCTCAATCCACGGCCTAAGTAACAAGGGACAGGTGAGCCTGACCACAGGTCACTGTGTTTTTGCTTGGAAGCATGAGGGCTACTGTTGACCAGGAACTCCTGCTTTCAATTTCCAGGGAACTTCTTATAGTATCTTGTGGGCTCCATGTCACTGACCTCAAACTCAAACCAAGAAATATTATTGAAAGATATATTGATCAAATTCAGCACTTTTCTTCCTGAGCCTCTGCTCAGGAAAACGTTACAAAAGGAGTGGGAAAGACACGGTCAGACAGAATTTTGGGTCAAAATCTTGTCTAAGATCCTCATGTTTGTCTAAACCTCAACTTCCTCATCCTTAAGATGGAGATGGTAATTTCTGTCTTCTGGGTTAGTTGAGAGGAAGAAAAGAGAACAAATTTATAACTCCCCTAGCATAGTACCTGGCACTTTATCACGCTGTTCCTATTCGATGCTTACAGATCAAGCACCATACTAAGCAGTGCTGAGGAGGTCCGGATAAAATCTGAAATTGCATCCTGGTAAATCTCATTCTGCTGAAGTTCTCCCCCCTGAATGGGGAGAGGAGGGTCCACAGATGTCCCTCAAGTGGAAAGCAGCTGCTTTGTCTGCCATCGAGCCTCCCTACTCATGATTTCCTGTTGCACCCCATCACCTCCTTCCTGGGTACCCTCGACAGCCTCTCCACCAGCCTCCCTGCCTCCAGGCTGCGGCTTTGCAAATCTTGTCCAAGTCGTGCTGTGGCCAGCGACCTGGATGAAGGTGACATCTACAAGTCACTCTCCTGGATGGCCTGTGTGGTGGCTTCCAGTGTGGGGCTTCTCAGGTGAGAGTCTGGTCCCTGGGCCTGCACTTTAGGGCACTGCTCGCTCTAGCCCTGCTCACCTCTAGGGCCTTTGCCCTGCACCCTCCGGGCTCTTTCTATGCTGTGGCAAAACGCCTGCCGTTTCCTGTATGGGCTGAGGGTCTTCCCTGATTCCTAATGACCACTTGGAGTCAGGACATGTCCACAGTGCCATAGCACACACCCGCAAACCTCTCCCCACCCCACCCCCCATTTCTGTAGTGCCATGAGGAGTATGGTAATTGTCTTTACATGGCCTTAGACGCTGAGCTTCACACCTGGGCCGGGTCCTGATTAGCCATGTGAGGCTGGCAGCCTCTGTATCCTTACCTGCAGGAGGGGATAGTGATGGGTCAAGCCTGTGTCATAGTGTTGCTGTGAGAAGGAAAAGTTGTATGTGTGCTTAGGATGCTAGGAATTATTCCTGCAACTGGCAAATAGCAGCTTAATAAAGGTCTGAACAACAGATCTAACCCCTTAACTGGGCTTCCCAGGTGGTAAAGAACCCGTCTGCCAATGCAGGTGATGTAAGAGACGTGGGTTTGATCCCTGGGTCAGGAAGATCTCCTGGAGGAGGGCATGGCAACCCACTCCAGTATTCTGGCCTGGAGAATCCCAGGGACAGAGAGGAGCCTGGCGGGTTACAGTCCACGGGTCGCAAAGAGTCAGACACGACTGAAGCGACTGAGCACGCACAAACCCTCTTAAAGGTATGGCCTGGGGCTGTGTCATTAGTTAGGGGCTCCGGCTTGACTCCTTTTTGTTTGATGGTTTTCTCACGGCTGTTGAAGTTCAGAACTTGAAGAAGAGAAATTGCCAGCAGGTTGTAGGGAGTCAGTGAGTTCCCCATTTCCCCACCTCATTTGCCTCCCCAGGGCTCATGTGAGAACAGCTCTGCACATCTATTCCCGGGCAGCCTGCATGTGCCTTCTCTGCGGAGGGACACACATCGGGCCCTGACTTCTACCCAGGTGCCAGCCCTGGCCCGGCCTTGGGTGAGTACCTCTTGGAGAGCCCAAATCTTGTGTGTTCTGGAGCAGGGGAAAGGGACAGTCCCCACTGAAGGGCTGCTGTGGACAGACTGGCATTTATGATGCAATTCAATGCATGCTCACACACCTGTGTGTCCACTTACATAGGCACTTTCACTAAACAAAAAGGCACAGATCTGGGGGTTTTAATGCTATTGACTGTAGAAGCGTGTGGATGTGAGGAACCCAATCCCAGAGCTGAGCACTGGCTAGGTAGCTCTGGGTACCTCTCCCGATGGCACGCAGGGACCATTTCTTGTTGCACAGCTGGAGTGCCCCTGTGACATGGCAGTTCTTTCCCTGAGGGTGCTTCCAATATGGTTCTCTCACAGCCCTGGAGGGCCTAGGAATGCAGACAGAAATGACCCAGCCTGAAGGGGAGAGGAAAAAAGGTCTGGGCCGCTGGGGTGCAGGCAGAGGGGGCGCCCATAACGCTGGAGAGAGATTCTGTGTCTAGGTTCCTGTTAGGAACTGATCAGACTCCAGGAGGACAAGGAAAGCGAGGGGGGATGGTGGCTGGGGAGCCTGTCTCCTCCCCCCAGAAACTTGAGGACCCCAAGGGCAGACAGACATCTGTAAATGACCAGAAGGCCTGTGGAGTCCCACCGGCTGAGCCAGGGTGTGTGTGGCTCATTATTTGGAAACCTGATGGGACATTTGCAATTCCAGGGAATATCTGTGTCCCATGACCATACAGGTGAGCGGCCAGAGCTGGGCGGGGGTGGAGGGTCACCTGGCCATCCAGGTGGACGGCCAGAGCTGGGTGGGGGTGGGGTCACCTGGCCATCTAGGTGAGCGGCCAGAGCTGAGCAGGAGTGGAGGGTCACCTGGCCATCCAGGTGGGCGGCCAGAGCTGGGCGGGGGTCCCAAGTCGGGCGGCCTTCCCCCAGCACCTCCAGCCCAGCCCGCCCAGGCCCCGGCCCCGGCCCCGAGCCCTCGGGCTGGCACCCGGCCGGCCCTCCGCCACCCGCGCGTACCGCTCTCGGCCCGGGCCGCTTGGGCACCGGCGGCGGGGGGGCGCGGCCCGGCGTGACGTCAGGCGCCCCGCCCCCGGCCCCCGGTTCCGGGCGGGGCGCCGGGGTCCCGCAGGCCAGGCCGCCCCCGCCCCCCTCCCCGGGGCCGCCGCTCCTGCCTGGCCGCGCCCGCCCCCCGCCCCTCCGCCGGCGGCCCCCGCCCGCGCGCCGCCGAAGCCGCGGCGGCGGCCGGCNTCTTATTCTGAATTTTGGGTCCGTCGTGCTCAGAACACCTATTTTTTCTTTCCTGTGGGCACGCTGGTGCAATCTGCAATGACCGCCTTCTCAGGGAGGATCCTGGGTTGCCGTGAAGCCTTCCAGCCCCAGTTTCAGGCTCGCACACGTTCTCAAACCCTGTCCCGAGCCCCAGGCCACGGCATTTGGCTTTTCATTTGATGGAGGGGGAGCCTTGGAAAACCCGCCAGCACACAGCGTTTTAGATTCAGCCCTCAGTGGTCCCTGCCTGGGAGCTACAGCCTTCGAATCTGGTTTCAGAATTTCCCCCGTGCTGGGGGGGAGGTCAGAGTGGGGGACTTTTTTCTTTCTGCTACCCCTTAACATGAAGGAGAGCTGGGGAAGAGAAAGCGGCTGGGAGGCACAGTGGCCCTCCATGGGAAGGACGGGCCCAGCTCCTGTGCCCCCTTGGGGGAAGCTGGGCACTGTGCTGTGCTGCCCGCGGTTGGGGGGAGCCAGCTTGGGAGGTGCAGGGTGCCCCTCCCCCTCACTACCCTCCCCCAGTTTACCTCTAATTGCTCAAGAGGTGTGTTTTGGAGAGAGAGGGGAAGAGGCGAGGGTGAAGCCACTTGCCCTGGGCTTCTCAAGCAGCCTGCCTCCCCCCACCCCGCACCACCTTCCCCAGCTGGGTTGTGTGGCACCACCTTCCCCAGCTGGGTTGGGTGGCACCTTCCCCTGCCCAGGCCCCTCCGGAGAAGATCCATGATTTTCTGGGCCTGGGGGCCGAGGGCCAGATGTGTCTCAGCAGAGCCTTGCCCTGGCATTGGAAAACATGTAGGGGGAATCTCCCGGCTGGTGTGCCATGGGCTGCCCTCCTTCTTCCCCTGTCAGCAGGCCCCGCTGGCAGGGGAAGAGTTGTCCCTAACTTTGGCCACGGTGGGCTCCAGGGGGGTGCACGGGTCTCTGTGTGCCAGGGCCTGTGGGCACGGACTGGGGCTGCTGAGGCAGGCCCGGCCACGGCCTCCAGGGCAGAGGTGGGGTTGATGGGCACCTTATCCCATCACCAGACACCTGGCTGATGCTGGTGTCCAGGCCCCGCGGAAGGAAAGCAGCCCAAGGGGTTTCTCTGAGGCCTGGGCATTATGTAATCTGTCTGCGTTTTAGAGCGCGGCCCAAGCCCTCGATTGAGAAACGTTAGCCCAAATGAAACAAAGGTGAACTTGAGTGTAGTTCACGGTGGTGGCGGAAAGCCCCGTGCGGCCCAGCCTCAAGCTGCCGGTGGGGCAGTGTTTCATATCGGTCACAGCCTTCCATAAAATATGCATTGTCCTTTCACTAAGCCGTCTACACAGCTCCTCTCAGAACCATCTGGTAATTATCTGGTTAACTGTGTGGGCTTCAGGCATAAGACTCAGAGTGATTGATCTGGATTCAAACCAATAAACAAACCAAATACACTCTTTGCCCAAACCCTCTTTGTAGTCTGTCTACACGATCCAATTAGCTGGATGGTGGTCAGAGATACAGACCAGGCGTCCAGGACCACAGCTGTCTCAGGCAGGGGGGAGGCATCCAGCCTCTCAGTCCCACCTGGCGGCAGCTCCAGCTGCCGGGTGCCCCCCACCCCCCAAGTGGGCGGCTCTCTCTCCATTCCCTGCTGGGGAGGTGGGCTCAGCTCCGGGCCCCCCAGGGGGCGGCGGAAGATGGGCTGGCCAGTGGCAGCATCCTCCCCTGGCCTGGCTGTAAACTTTGCCTTCGGTGGGGTCAGGTTGGAGCTTGCCCCTGTGCCTATCTGCTGGGCCGGTTACTGATTAAATCCTTGCAGAGTCAACAGTGTGCCTGACATGGCCGGTGACAGCGCCAGGCCTGATGCACTGTGTGCAGGAGACTTTGGATCCGGAAGACTCATAAACAAAGAGGGCAGCACAAAGGCGACCGCGACCCGGCTGGCTGCCGAGGGGCTGGGTGGGGGTGCTTGCGCGGCGCCTGCCCCTCCCTGGGGTACACATGGCCGCACCTTGCGGGGGAAGGGCCCATCTGCCCAGGCTGTGGCCTGCACACAGCACCTCCTTGCCATTTCATGTCTGGACTTCCCAGTCCCCCGCCTTCCTGGGCCTCTCGTGGCTGCTCCCCACCGCGTCAGTGGTAGCCAAAGGCTTGGAGTCCTGCAGAAGCAGGCAGGATTCGGGTCTGAGGGACCAGAATCCATTTTGCTGTTGTCTTGCCTGGGCTGAATATGATCACCTGCTGGGCATGTTTGTCCACGGGAAGAGGGCTTTGTCCCTGTGCTTTGTCTCCTCTGCACCAGAGAAGTGTGGATCAGCTGCTAACCTTTTATTCTACCTTTTTTAAAAATAATATTTAGCATGTGGCATCTCAGAATTGGGGGAAGTGGTCTAGAATTGGGGGAGATGGTCTAGAATTGGGGGAGGTGGTTTCGTCTGACCAAAGAGGGGTCAGAGCACAGGTTAACAGTGGCCTTCTTTATTCTTAAGCCTCGATTCATCGATGAGACTTGTTTTTAAATTCTCAGCCATTCTGCTGCTTCGAGTGAAATGTCTCTGGGCTTTTTGCTGCGAAAGGAAAAAGAGGAGTCCCTTCAGTTTTTGTTGGTTTCTTTGGCCTGATGTTTTCTTCAGGGCCTGACGTTCAGAGCTTGGACTCACGCTTCCTAAGCACCTGCTGGGTGTCGAGTGCCAGGTCCGTCCGGACGGTGGTTTCTCTTGGAAGTTAAAATCCGTGTCCTCCTGAGTGAGTCCCGGGCCCCGTGGGAACTCGCCTGCGTGTGCATGCACACGTGAGTTCCTTTCTCCACTCCTGTCACTTGCACCTCCTCCTTGGGCCCGTCCCGGTCTTTGATTTGCGTGATGCTTTTTGTGGCGTGACTAAACACAGAGAATTGTTTTTTCTTCTTTCAGTGCCATTTGTCATAAGATTTTGGAGTATATCAAATTTGTTTCCCAGGTAACTTGTCTGATGGGGGGGTGTGGAGGGGAGGGGCAGAGACAGAAGAGGAGGAGAAAATCTGAATTCTCTGTAAACAGCACAGGTGGTCTGCTCCCCCAGGCTGTAATAAGTAAGTGCGTTTTCAGGGGGGAGTAGTTTTGATGCTGCCACTTGCCTGGTGCAATCTGGGGTGCCCTTTTTGGCCACAGTCAAAATCGCGCCGGTCCGGGTTGAAGCTGTCAAGCCTGCCGCTCACGACTGGGCTCTGCTATTGCGCCAGCGTGGGCTCTGTGCCCACAGGTGGCCGTGCCCAGCATGCCTACTCCTCGGTGCCAACTGGGGTGCCTGCTGACTTACCTGCCAGTGGGAGAGGGCATTTGTGGGGCACCACATTCAGCCAGGCTTAGGGGGACCCTGGCAGCCAAGTCACCCTGAAAAACTGAAGCTTCCCGAGAGTACCTCATTGCTGGCTTCAGCTTGGCCCGCGAGCATGGTACCCACTTGGTAGTTTGGTGGAATGGGCCTCCAGATGTGGTCAAGTTACAGCTTAGATGAAAGGCTTTAAGTGAGATTCAGCAAGGCAGTCTCGCAGTTCAGGTGTCTCCACCGTGGAGCAGCGCAGAAGGGTTTGCTCGGGGTCTGGATTGTAAACTCTCTGGCTGTGTGCCTTTGGGAACGTTGCTTTCCCTTGCTGGGCTTTGCTTTCCCCCCAGAAGAGGGGATGAGCCTGCCTCACGTCCAGGGCTCCTGTGAATGCCGGAGATCGCTCACGTTGGCACCTGGCAGGTGCCAGCACACAATAGGGGTGTGACAAGGGGGCCCGTGATCCCCTTGGGGTTCTCCGCTTTAGCCTGAGAGAGCAGTGTGAAACCCTGGACGGATGCAGGGGGCGACTGCTCTTAGAAACGGGCCGAGTACAAAGCAGTCTCCAGGGACGAGTGGTGTGTTTGGGAGACTTAGGGCTGTTTAGTGGATCTGGGATGTATGGAGGAAGAGGAATTGTTGGAAGCAGTTTGTGAACAATTCCTCAAGGGGAACAGTCTAGTTTTTTTTTTTTTTTTTTTTTNCCCCTCCTTTCCACAGAGGGGGCCCCGGGGCCAGGCCTCTCAGCAGACGCTCTGTGGCTGAGCGCGTGGATGGCCGAGTGAAGGAAGGAGCGAACATCAGTCGGGTGGGCCCTCGTGTGGGCGGGGCGCGGAAGACCTCCATCGTCTGAGTCTCTGCCCTTCCACTGCCTCCAGTGAAGGGCAGTGCTTGTCCTGCAGTTCCCCACAAAGGGCTGGACAGGCCTGCGCTTCCTGGCCCGCAGCCCCCAGGGTCCTCGGCTGCTTTCCAGATCCTGAGCCTGGGCCCTCCGTGGGGCACTGTGGCTCTCAGGGCTCCCCTTCTGGAAGCTTCCTTCCCGGAGGCCTGAGGGGGGAGGCCCAGCTCGGCCCTGGGGTGCTTGGGAAGGGGGTCCCATCGAGCCGAGGCCGGGCATCCGTGCTGGCTCCCAGGGGCCATCGTGGGCCCTCAGGCCAGCGGGCTGGGCAGTGGTGGGGGCAGGGCCGCTTGCTGGAAGAGGAACAGCCCCTCTCTGACGTCTGTCTGCTGCTCCTGTGGGTTTGTGTTTCCTGACCCGGCGACCTGCCTTGGGGATGGGAAAACTGGAGAGCTTGACCCGTCCCCGCCATCTGGTGACTCCTGCGCTTGGGGGTCCCAGCAGGGGGGCCTCCGGAGTCAGACGGCCCAGGGCTCCCTGGGCGGAGGGGACTGCAGGCCAGCAGTGGCGCTGAGGCCTTGGTGTGTCTGCACGTGCAGACCAGCCCCCGAGGCGCCTGTTTACACGGAGGGAAACCGAGGCCCTGAGAGCCTCAGCGACCTAGACGGCCTGGCTCCACAGCCACAGGCTCCTTCCTCCACAGCACGGTGCCCTCAGGGCAGAGAGAGCTGCAGCTGGCGCCCACCCCGCCTCTGTGCGCAGTCCTTCACGTACACAGGCGCTTCTCTCTTTCTCTGCTTTTATCGCAGTGTGGTCGGTTTGCAGCACTGAGTTAGTTTCCGGTGTGCCAGGTATCGTGCTCCAGTGTTTCCACCGCTCTTGCTCAGCTGGATGTTATAAGGTGATGGCTGTAAGCCCCTGTGCGGCACGGCATGTCCTTGTTGCTTACCCATGGTACACAGTAGCTTGTGCCCCTGTCTTGCCCCTCACCCCTGCCCTTTCCCTGCTGGTAACCACTGGTTTGTTTTCCATGTCTGAGTCTATATCAGTTTGGCTGTATGCATTCATTCGTGCTGCTTTTCAGATTCTACACATAAGTGACATCATGTAGTATTTATCTTTCTGTCTGATTTATTCCACTAAACATAATATTCTCTAGGTTCCATCCTGTTGCTGCAAATGCTAGAATTTTGTTCTTTTTTATGGTTGAGTAATATTCCGCCATACGTATATATCCCATTTTCGTTATCTGTTTGTTGAGGGACACCTGGGTTGCTTCCATGTCTTGGCTATTGTAAAGAGTGCTGCCGTGAGCATTGAGGTGCGTGTATCTTTTCAAATTAGAGTTGTCTTTTTTTTTCCAGGTCTGTTCCCAGGAGTGAAACTGCTGGGTCAGATGTAGATGAGCTTGTTTAAACTTCCTGATGCGCCCGTGAGGTGCCGCCTTCATTGTGTCCATTTTCCAGATGGTCAGACTGGGTCCTAGAGGGATGAGGTCACTGTTCACCCAGCCAGTGGTGGTGGAGCTGAGATTTGCCTCCAGGGCATCTGGCTCCAGAGAATAACTGCGTTTGCTGGTGAGCAGGGCTCAGGAGCAGAGGCTGAGAAAGGCCCAGGGTGGTCAAGGCTGTGTGACGGGGTGGTGCCTGTGGAAGTGGGGGCGAGTGTCTCGCCCTGGGTGGTTCAGCTGTCTCCCTGCAGACCTGTGGAGGTTTGCTTCTCACCTGCCCCTGGTAAGGTGTGAGGATCATGAACTCAACCTCTCAGAGCCTGTTTGCTCACCTGAGATGGCCTGTCCCCTAGAGCTGACGATGATGGCTCGGTGGCGGCAAGCCTGGGGTCCAGAGCCCACCGTGGAGCGTGGCTAGGCTCCCCCAGCCCTTGGGGCTCTGGCTCGGCCCCCAGAGCCTTCCCTGACTGCTGATGTGGTGAGGGGAGACTTGGCCCAGTGCTTACCCAGCTGGGGGACCGTGGTGTCTGTGCCCACCTATCTTTTCTGTCAGCTGTTCGCCTCCACACTTGTAAAGTAAAACAAAAATAATCCCACGGGGATGATGATCTTACAGAACACAGAAGGAAACGATTCTCCATAACCCCGCCACCCAGAAACCACCCAGGTGGACGCTTTCGGGTAGAGGCACCTGTGCTCTCGCCTGGATGAGTCCGTGTGACACACGCGGTCGTGTGCACAGCGAGCTGGGCCAGGCCTTCTTAGTCACGGATGCTGAGCCGTTCTCGTGCACGGTCTCAGAGTGTGTGTGCGCTCTGGCCCTGTGGGTCTCGGGGCCCAGATCCTGCTTGCTGGTGGGGCCTGTCCTGGGCTTTGTGGATGTTGAGCTGTGCACTTGGCCCCAGGCCACTAGATGCCAGCGCTCTGCTCCCCACAGTTGGAACAGCCCCTGATGTCCACACATGCTGCTGGGAGTCCCCTGGGGGGCACAGGGCGGATTGAGAACGTTGTGGTGACCTGGCGGGGGCCTCTTCTGCCCCCAGAGGTCCTATGTGAGGAGCAGCCCTGGCTGTGGGCTGGCCCCTGGCAGAGCTGGGAGCATGCACTCTCGTCTCCAGTCACCTTGCCACTCTGGAACCTGGCACACGGTGGGAACCAAGAGCTAGCTGTGCGGTGCCGCAGGAGCCCTGACCCCGGCGTCTGTGGTGCAGGGCCGAGAGCCGAGGGCCCCCGGAAGGAAACCCCGAGCTCCCCACACCTTTGATNAGCATGCACTCTCGTCTCCAGTCACCTTGCCACTCTGGAACCTGGCACACGGTGGGAACCAAGAGCTAGCTGTGCGGTGCCGCAGGAGCCCTGACCCCGGCGTCTGTGGTGCAGGGCCGAGAGCCGAGGGCCCCCGGAAGGAAACCCCGAGCTCCCCACACCTTTGATCCCTGCTGCGGGGCACCCCCCACTGTCCCTGCCTTCGCCTGATGACTCAGGACTTCAGAGATCTGGGTTGTTGGAAGGGGAATTGCATCATGCCAATAAAAAAAGAAGAGAAAATTAGCATTAGAAAGTTCTGGTGTGGGGAGAACGACTTTGAGACTCGCTTCTTCAATCCTGTCTAAGTTGTGTTTTAGGGGGACAAGGCGCAGAGGGGGTGGTGGGCGCAGAGAGGAGGGGGTGGGCGCAGTGGGCGGCCAGCTCCGTGGCTCTCCTGTAAAGGCCTCCTGTGCTTGAGTCAAGCCCCACCCATGGCTGTGCTTTGGGTTCCCCTGCTTTTTGGAGCCGGGTGACCACACCACCAGCAAGGATACCCAGAGGAAGCTTCTGGAGTCTTGTGGGTCCTGCTGGCAGGTGCAGTGCCGGGGTGAGGGTCTCTGGCCAGAGACTGTTGTGGAGGGCAGTGGTCTGGGGCCCTCCGATGCCCCGTGGTGAGCAGGGCACCCTCTGAGCTGGGACAGCCAAGCGCTGGTGGATCTCAGCGCCTGGCCAGGTGGTCCTGTGTCAGGCACGACCCGCTTGGCGTTCATGGCGGGTCCTGATTGAAGGGGCGCCCGCTTCAGAGCAAAACCCTGGGGAAGAGGGAGCTCATGACCCTGCCTCCCGGGTCCAGCCTTCCCTGATGGGGATGCTCATTGTCTACAACTGCTGCCCAGTGATTTTGGATCCAGATACTTCTTAATTAGGCCACAGGAGCAGTGGCATGATGCAGCCCTCAGTTTTCTTGTCTGTAAGCTGGGGCTAAGGGGGGCTGCCCCTGGGGTTCTCTAAAGAATGAAGGGACATGGTGCATGCGTGGAAAGTGCCCAGTGGTATTACTCAGGGAACAGTGCTCAGCAGAAACCCCTGTGTCGTCACCACCAGCTCGAGCCTGTCCCGCTCTGCCTGCCGAGCTCCTGCCTCTGCTCGACCAGGAACTTCTTGCAGGCAGGGGTCTCATCCAGCAACAGCCGACGACATCAGCGCCAGCTTCTGGCGGGATCCAGTTGCCTGATGTGTAGAGGCCCCGGGCATCGCAGGCTGAGAAGGGTCGGAGTGGGTCTCAGGTTTTGTGGGAAACCCCAGCCCTGCCTGGTGACCCCAGAGCTGTCGGGAGAACCTCCAGGGTGTGCCTGTGACCTCGGACTCTGGGACCTGGAATGGACCTCAGCCCTGGACTCAACCCCAGCCGCCGCATCGCCGACTCGGGCAAGATGGAAACCGGCAGTTGGGAGGATTAAGCTATTATTGGTGGTTTTCACCTCAGCTTTCAGCAGCAGTGCTTGGGAAATAAGATTTTGATCTTGGAAAATATGATTTAAAAACAGAAATGAAAGTTGCTTTTATTTTCTCAACGAGATTGCCCCTGACACACGCACAGGGCCTAAATGTTGGCGTTGAGGCTGAGCCTGCCAGCGGGGAGGCCACGCGTGGCGCTTCTGCGAGGCATGCCTGTGCACACACCGTAACCCCCGCACCCCGGCTTCCCACCTGTGATCCCCCCGCTTGGGTCTGCAGTGCAAGGCGCGCGGTTTAGACAGGGCCCCGGGAGGCCCTCGTCTCTGGAAGTAGCCCACCGTGTGGTCTCAGCCTCGCTGACAGCGTCAGTAACCCTGTCGCCAGGGGAGGGGGCACCTCCCTTGAACCCCTGCTGAGAACTGAGCCCCTTGCTGAGAGGCTTCACAGGGCTTGCCTCTGGTTCTTCACTCCCAGCGTGCCCATCTTGGAGCGGGAACTGGGTGCTCTCCTGTTGGTCGAGGCCTGGGAGCTCTGCGTCCCCACTGGGCCTCCGTGGAGCCTTCTAAGAGGGGAGGTGTGGCCCCAGCTGCCCCAGGGCTGACGCTCCCCCTTAGTGCACGCCCCATGTGTCAGCTCAGCCCCCAGGCTTCCATGCCCTCGGGCTCCAGGTGAGTCTGGCCCATTGGTAGGGACCCTGGAGGGAGATGAGCCTTTCAGCTTTTCCCTCGGGCTGCCGTGGGAAGGCAATGTCCCTCAGCCACAGCCCCTGTCCCTTCGCCTCCGTCCCGGCTTCTGCAGCTGGGGCTTCTCCATGTCCCTTTGGGCTGCAGGGCAGGAATTAGGCAACCGGAACTGTCCCATGCGTTTCCACTTGCTCCTGTGTCCCGGGAAAGCCCCAGCCCCAAGCCGGTCAGGACAGTGGGTCACCCCAGGTAGAAACCCGCCTCACGCTTTCCCCGTGCTCTGCCCACACCTTGGTGTGTTGGCCTTTCGTCACAGTTTCTTCGGATGACGCCAGTTTGTGTCTGCCATCTGTTTCTTTCCGGGGCCCCGGCTGAGGCCCCAGCAGCTCCAGGAGGATGGAGCTGTTTGCACAGCCTCTCTCCCCTTATAGTTTGGAGTAACCAAAGGGGCTGTACTGCTGGATGTGGGGAAAGAAGTTACTCTTTTGCACTTAGACCTTTTTTTCCTGAAAATATGCCTCTTCAAAGACAAATGGGGATGGTGGTGGTGGTGATGGAAGCAGTGGCTCTTTGCCCACTTACGATGAGCTTGTTGTTGTGTTAAGAACCCCGATGCACTGATGTGTTTAATCATCATGACAACCCTCAGCGGCTTTTCCAGGATGAGAAAACTGAGGCTGAGTGAGATGAAGTAATTTGCTAGAGCTCAGGATGGGCCCGAGGTCGGGCCAGGGCCTGAGCCCCAGAGGCCTTCCCCGCGAGGTTCCTGTGCTCACGGGTGAGGTGTCCACAGCCCAGGCCAATGCAGGCAAGCCCACAGCTGCGCTCCTCCTGGCTCTGACGGGCTGTCTCGCTGGGTGTGCAGGGCAGATCTGGTGCTCTCCACTTCTTCTCGTGTGACAGGGCTTGTGTGATGGAGCACGCAGGCCTGGCTGGGCGGCCGGCTTTGGCTTTGCTGAATTTAGCTATGGCCAGTGTTGGAAAATGTTAGTCTGTTCTTTCCTTTTCCATCCCTTTCCACTTTGAAAATTTTTGTAATTAAAATCAGAGGCGGCCAGAATTGAAAGTGAGCCTGCAGGTCATCTAGTTCAGGGATGGGGAGTGTATGTGACATGTGTAGCCCCTCCTCTCTGGCCCCTGGTAGAGGTCACTAATCGACGCTGGCAGAGCCACCCCTCCCCTTTACACCTGGAGACGGCCAGTGCTGGTCAGTCGTCGCTGGCACGCAGCATGTGTTCCTCTGCACACATTTGGAGCCTGAGGCCCAGCGAAGTTACATGGCCCTCGTGGGAGCCACTGGGGCTGTGGAGCTCCCTCTTCAGGGGGCCCGCTGGGAGATGACTTGGGGTTGAAAGCCTGCCAGTGTGGGGGAAGGACCTGGGTTTTGCATAGCAGTGTGTGGATCTGGGTTTAAATCCCACTTCTGCTTCTGGTTGCAACTTGAGGCAGGTCCCGTGGCTTCCGTGAGCCCGGGTCTCTGAAACTGGAAAGTATAGAGCTGGCGTCCGGGGCTGTGGGGGTTGAATGCCACGGAGGGTTCACTCAGCCTCCTGCAGATGTCGATTGAGGGCCCGGGGGCACGAGGACTGCTCTGGTCCCACCATGTGGTGTCAGCCCCGTGGACGAGGCCCCGCCCTCCGTGACCTCAAAGACAAGGCCTGACTCAAGTAGTGCTGGGTTTCTCCCTCTGCTCTTTGGAAGCCTGTGATATTGTCCTGGTATGGTTATTATTATTATTTTTTTTAACAACTCTTCTATCACATCCACTTACATTTGGCCTGTTTATGGATCCCAGGGAATTTATTATTTTCTTTCCTTCCTAGTTTCATTTTTGTGCTTGTATCAAGACGGGTTGGGTCAGGGAGACCGAATGGATGTGCCAGGATACTGGGTCTTTTAGACTGTTTAGAGGGACACCCTCCTCTTCTTGGAAATCTGATGAGAGCTGTGGACCCTTCCTCAGGCAAAATGGTAAGAAGACAGGATCATAAAGTTTGGCATCTAGAGTATAGGCATTTTCAGGAATTGATTCATGGACTCCCTCCCCTCAGGTTATAAACCAGTCCAGGGGGCCTGTGAGACTCCGCCAGCAGGAAATGGACCTCTGCCCAGAAATAAACATGTACATGACAGAAGAAGGCCGTTTCATTAGGAAAGGTCAAGGTTTCTATCTGGAGTGCCGCTCTTCTGGCTGGGCCGGTGGGTTTGTCCATGTAGCCCTTTGTATGCTCCTTAAGCTGTGTTTAGTCTTCTGGGTTATGGTAAAACATTTTTTCTTTTATCCTAGTCTGGAGTTTCAAGGTTGGTACTTCTTGGCCCTAAAGTGTTTATTTTAAGGTTTAGTACAGTTCTTTCCTCTCTGATAAGGCAGACAGCATCCCTGCAGACACGCTGTGGTCAAGCCCAGGCCGATTGCGCCGGCATCGCAGGTGGTGGCCGAGCACTCAGCGCACCCAGCGCACAGAGTGACCTGGGGCCCCCTCACCTCTCTGACCTGCAGAGCTGGGGACAGAACGACCCCCAACCCCTGGAGGTCAAGAACTAAAGAAGAGTAAGCCTGACAGTGTAGGCCTGGAGGACGTCCACATGGGCTGCAGTGGATTTTGCATTCACTTGCTTTTGGAATTTGGACTCAGTAGTGTAGATCCTTGGCGCTGGGAAGGCTTGATGTTTTGTGTGATGGAGGTGGCCCGGCAGATCAGCTGAGCGGGACTGAGCTCCTCCGTCAGGTGCAGGCTGTACAGTTCCAATGCCTCCTCCCCTGGATGTGGGAACTTCAGGCAGGCTGACCTGCAGAGTGACGAGAAGCCCAGGATCTTCCTTGGTTGGCAGCTTGCAGAAGAACCCCAGGAATGGGTTTCCTCATTGTCTTGGATCTTGGATGCCACCTCCCCCAACCCGGGTACCCTCTGTAGCCACGCTCTGGAGAAGCATGATTTAGGTGACTAGCGAGAGAAGGTTCCAGGGATCATTTCACATGTGGACCTGGAACTTTGCCGGGCTGATTCCTTTGCCACGGTTTTGCACTTGCGTGTCTTAAGCCAGAGAGAAGAGTTGAACTTTCCCTCTTGTTTGCTTCATTACTCCCACCACATTTGGCAGTTTGGGTGGGATGTGGTTGTGTTTTTTTTTATGACTCTCAGATTCGATTTTAGAAGCGTGCTGTGCGCCTGGAGGCCTCTCGCATGCTTGAAGATTTCGCGGGGAGTTCTAAACCGACTGTCCAGCTGGGCATAACAATGGAGTCTGCTGTTTCTTGAGCACCTGCCCTGTGCCAGGCGCTTGGGCACCTAATTGCACCCTTGCAGCACCCCCATCCCCGGGTGGGTAGTGTCCCCATGTTACAGGGCTGTGGACAGCCCCTGGCCTCTGGGCTCACACAGCTGTAGGCAGGGGGTCACACCCCGGTCTGGCCAGCCTGAGTTGTGGGTTTTTCCCTGAGTCCCACGCTTCTCCCGTGACCCCGAGGGACTTTCTGAGTGCTCTTTCTGTCTCCACTCCGGTAAGATTCCACTGGAGGAGAAATGAGCAAGCATCGGTTGGGCAGCAGGGCAAAGTCCGGAGAGAGCTGTTTCTCCAGCTCAGCCGCCTGCCTGCTGAGCTCAGGTGTGGCTGGGGTCGTCTCTGCCATCCAGCCCCTGGCCAGGCAGGCCCTCTCCAAGTAACTAGCTCTGGGGTGAAGCTGGGGCTCCGTCTGCCTCACCTCTGTGACCTTCCCTGGTAGCCGGGGCTGGTGTGTAAAGAAGAGGGCAGAGGCGGTAGCTTTCCCATCAGTTTCCCTGTTTCACAGGTGAGGTCTGCGCTCCGGGAGTGTGGCTTGCACGTGGCCACTCAGACAGACCGATGGGAGTCCAGGCTGAGCCTGAGTTGCTCCTGGTCAGTGTGTAGTGCCCCTTTACCTGGAGCGGATGTCCCTTGGGGGTTGGTGCCAGGACCTGGAGGCAGATACCTGCCAGCATCTCCCCAAATCAGCTCCGAGTCCCTGCAGGAAGGAGCGGGTCTGTGTGGCCACTCAGCCCACGTCTGGTCTGGCGGGACCATCTGGGCTGGTGCTTCCATTCTGCAGCTGGGCAAACGGAGTCACTGTTCCTTCCCCAGCACAGCTTCTGGTTTTCTCTCCTTAGTTACAGTGCGCTGCCGCAGTCTTACTTGGGCATCTGAGTTCCGTGTGTGTGCACACCGTTTATCATTCTAGCTGTTTGTCGGGATAATGGTGCCATCACCACCACCTGTACCCCGATCTCCATCGCCCTCAGCGTAAACCCTGCCCCTGTTAAACTATAACTCCCCCCCCCACCCCCCACCCCCCGGCTCCTGGCGGCCGCTGTCCCGCTTTCTGTCTTGGTGGGTTTGCCTCTTCTGGGACCTCCTGTAAGTGGAATCACATGGTGCTTGTCCTCCTGTGTCTGCCTTGTGTCACTAGGCTTAATGTTTTCAGANCCCCCCCCCACCCCCCACCCCCCGGCTCCTGGCGGCCGCTGTCCCGCTTTCTGTCTTGGTGGGTTTGCCTCTTCTGGGACCTCCTGTAAGTGGAATCACATGGTGCTTGTCCTCCTGTGTCTGCCTTGTGTCACTAGGCTTAATGTTTTCAGAGTCTCCCCATGTTGTGTGTGCGTGTGCTCAGTCATGTCCAACTCTGTACCCCACGGACTATAGTCTGCCAGGCTCCTCTGTCCGTTGAATTTTCCAGCAAGAATGCTGGAGTGGGTAGCCATTTCTTTCTCCAGGGGATCTTCCTGGATCTTCCACAGATTGATCCCAAGGCTCTTGAGTCTCCTGCGCTGGCAGGTGGGTTCTTTACCAGCTGAGCCATCAGGGAAGCCCCTGCCCATATTGTAACATATATCAAATTTTCATTCCTTTTCATGGCTGAAAAGTACTCCGTTGTACGGGCGGGCCATATTTTGTTTATCCATTCATCTGTTGATGGACACTTGGGTTGTTTCCTTGAATTTTTCGTTCTATGATTGATGATGCTGTGAACATGGGGGCAAATGTTGGTTAGGGCTGTTGATTGCAGGATTTTTTTTGGTTTTTAAAATGTTATTCACTTAAAAACCTTTATCAGAGACTCGGTTCTCTTCTGGGGTGGGTGGGTAGCCTTGACCTCCCAAGGGACTCTGATGTTTCTTTCCCCTTCCCCACGCAGGACAAACCAGACCTCCTCCTCCTCCCCAGCAAAAGGATGCAGGTTGAAGGCCCAGGCCAGACCACGGAGGGGTCCTTGGGCCTCTGAGTGTTCACCCCAGATGGAAAGTGTGGTTGATTGCAGTTCTTTTGTCTATATACCTCGTTGTAGACGTTTATTATTGAAGGACGGTCATCTCACCTCTCCCATTTCAAAGGGAACTCAGGTGCACTGTAGAATGCTTAGTCGATACGATCAAACAAGAGAAGAAAATAAAATTTAACCAGAACAAGAGCATCCAGGAATGATAATTTGTGTTTTTTGGTAGGCTGGTCATTGGCGTGCGCTGTTCTTTCCATCCACACGGGATCACTCTGTATCTGCAGTCTTTGGTGCTGTGAATAGGTCTTCGTGCAGGGATGGGAAGGCCTCGGTGGCGTGAGGCGCCGGGAGCAGGGAGGAGGTGCCGGCTGGCCTCTGACACTGGCTGAACATGTGCTCCCTCCAGGAAGCCCCTCTCTGGGACCCGTTCCTGCCTGAGACTGCTGGGCCCCCTTTACCCATTCCCCTTCCTGTCACCTGCCCCCTGGCCAGTCCACCCAGCTCCGTGTCTGGTGGTGCTTCCTGTTCCATAGAGAAGGGGTTGAATGAATGGGTGGGTAAAATTGACAAGCCTGCTGACTTGAGACTCACAGAGATAAAGGAGGGGCTTTTCGGGGGGGCCCTTCTGCCCGCACCCTGCGCCTGGCGCGCTTCGCGCCGAGTCGTCCTCTTCTGGGTCCCCCGGCTGTGGATGCTCTCCCCCAAAGCTGCCTCCACACGGCCCGTTTACTCCCTGTCCCCTCCCTGCACACGTGCTTGCCACAGGTCTTCTGTGTATCAAGTGGCTGAGTGTGGAGTGACCAACACAGGGCCCCTTTAAGGACTTTACGTTCCACGGTAGGGGACATCTGTGTGCAAAAGAACTTGGTGACTTCAGATAGTCATTAAGTGTGAAGAAGAAAAACACATCTTTTTCTTTTTTTCTCCTCTTCCCCTTCCGTTTCCCTGTATCTTAAAAAAATAATTAATCCAATCCAGCAGTTTCTTGCTTGCTTGAGGCCAGGGTTGTGTGTACTTTACTGGGTTCGAATCCCAGCTCCTCCTCTTGCTGGCAGTGCCCTTGGCAGTGCCCTTACACCTGGCAAGCCTCTGTCTTCCCGTCTGTGTAGGAAAGATAGAGGTGTGTCTGCTCCCTGGGCTGTGGTGCGGCCCCGGGGCGGCGCGGCCCACAGCACGCTGTGCAAGTGAGTGCCTAGTGTGCAGCTCCTCTCGCCACGAGCCTGTGATCCCACAATGAAGCTGCCACCTCTTTGGTTTTAAAACGATGGAAACCAGCCCATCTGGAGCAGAGGAGCCAGAGGAGCATTGAGTGTGGGGGACTCGACACAGCTTCGGTTCCCTGGACGTGAGGCTGAATCACGCTTGTCCAGCCCGCCCTTCTCCCTGGGAGCAGGGACAGAGGGGTCCAGCGTGACGGGCCGTGAGCCTCACCAGGCTGGGGAAGCCGGCGGGGAGCTCGGCGTCAGGGCCTGGCCTTTTCCCTTTGCCTCAAATGGGGCCAGGGCCCTCTGGATAGATGGTTGGGATGCTCAGAGCATACAGGAGAATAAGCAGAAGCCCCCAGAATGCCCTTGGAAGCACCTCCATCCTCACAGGGCATGGACAGGGGCCTCCCTGAGTTTAGAGAGGTTTCTAAATTGAGCCAGTTTCCAGGTCGTCAGGTACGGTGCTTGGCAAGATCGCAGGGTGCCCCCCCGGCCCACGTGGGCCCAGCCAGTCTGGCCATTGGTCCTGAACCCTCATGGCCCCTCATTGTGGGCCCCGAGTGAGCCCTTCAGTGTCTCTGTGAGTCCAGCCTCAGGTTCGCCTGCGCAGGAGGCGCAGCATGGAACAGGGGCGCCCCAGATGCCTGCCGTGTGGATGCGGTCCCCTTGGGAGTGCCACTTGTACCCCGGTTCAGGTCCGGAAATGATGGACACGGGGCTTTGCTTTCTGGGCCTCCTTGTTTTGCTCCTCTTCGAATATGAGGGGTCCCGGGCCTGGGCCTGCCCCACAAGACCGTGAGGTCCTTGCTGGGGCCGCACGGTGGCTCTTGAGTCCAAGACAACGTTAGGGCAGGGAGGCGGGCGAGGGGTGTGTGGGGAGCTGCTCCCTCCTCCCCGGGTCGGCTCTGAAAGACACTCTGCTGGGCTCACCCTCTCCCCTCCCGCCCACCTCTCCCAGCTGGACCTGTGCTGACCGGGGAAGGGCGGCTTCCAGCCCCAGCCCTGCACTGCTTTTCCTCATGGGATGGAGCCTTCTGCATGAAGGAGGGTGGCAGCCACGTGAGAAGACCCTCCTGCCTATGTGCTCTCGCTCAGCACTTAGGTGTCCGTGCCTGAAGCACGCACTTATGGAGCGCCTGCTGGATACCAGGTGTGGTGGCAAGGGTCAGGAATACAGAGATCTCGAGAGAGAGAGAGCTGAGGACAGTTGGAGCTAACACCCCATGTGCTCGGGGTCGGGGGGGAGCATCGGGGTCCCCCAAGGAGAGAGCTGCTGATCAGAGAAGGAGTTGACTCTGGCTGGTTGGAAGAGGTGAGGGGCAGCATTCCAGGCCTGGAGGCGTGGCAGGGCCGGCCCAGATGGAGAGGGAGATGTGCCTTGTGCCAGGACTGTGGTGAACGGGGTGGGCCCAGGCGAGCTGTCCATGTGCCAGGCTCAGGACTTTGGACTCGGACATGGAAGCCCAGTCTCTGGAATGTCCCTGAACATCTTGCTCCTTCATGCTCAGCCTTGCAGGGACCTCGCTCTTTGCCCCCATTAGGTCATCCTTAGGCCTGAGGACCTGGGGAAGGCCAGCTGGTGACTGGGGTGGGGCTCGATTCATTGCCAGCGAGGAAGTGGCCTTTCCCCCTGAACCTTTGGTGTTGGTGGGGAGACTCACAGGGCCAGCCCTTGAGATCTCCCTGGGCCACAAGCTTCTAGGCCCAAGATGGTGGCGAGAACTGCCTGGTATTTGAAAGGCTAGGATCAGTTTTTCAGGGCAAAGGGGACCCCGGGGCCAGTGATCAGAGCAGAAGTTCAGGAGTTCTTCTCCGAGCTCCAGCTGTGTGACCTTGGGCAAGTGTCCTAACCTTTCTGAGCTTTCATTTCTCGTTGGTACAGTGGGGTGGCTCTTGGTACCAGTCCTCTGGGCACTAGAGAGGATTTGCTGAGAATAGTGCACGTCCAGTTAGAGCTGTGCCCGGCACGTAAATGGTGCCTGAGACAAAGAGGGAATCTTAGCACTCCCCTCCCCAAGACTAAGAGGAGGGCGTCTGACTCCTGCGCCTGGGAGGGAGGGGCCAGAGACGGCGGCTTTCCAGGGCAGGTAACTTGGCGCTTTGGAGACAGGCTCTGCCCTGTGTGTGACCCTGGGCAAGTCCCTAAGCTAAAATTGTGCACGTTATTTACAGCCTCATCCTCACCCCTTAGTTGCCTGGCTTGGAAAATGAGATGACAACCCTTTACTCCCAGGCCGTGGTGGGGGTGAGAGCTGCCAGGTGGAGGCTCCAGTCTGAACCACGTCTGAGGGGATGGTGTTGAGCAGGGCTTTCCGCAGCTCCCCCGTCTCCCGAATACCCCCCTGCAGATGGTTGGGGGCAGGGAAGCCAGGGCTCAGCCCCGGTGGGAGCGCTGGCCTCGTGACATTTCACCCAGAGCTGTGTGTTATCTTTTGCAGAAGTCATGAGCTGGAGGAAGGACAAACCACTTCCTCTACAGCCTTCAGATTTATCAGGCTCAACTTTTGACAGTTTCAGTTTGAAGAGAATTGAGAAAAACAAAACAAAAACGTCGCAAGCAACGATGTTGAGAAGTGTTAGATAAATACAGCGGCCTCCAGCCTCTGCTCCGTGAGCCCCACCTTTGGACAGGGTGCCCATCTGCGGGTCTGCAGGAGGCTGCAGGGATGCCCTCGGGTTGGAGGGGCTGTCCGAATTGGGAGCCTTTTGCGTGCAGGCTGCTGGCTGAGAGGCCAGGGCTGCAGGCCTCTGCCCCGGGTTCCTCGTCCTGTGCACTCTGGTATCTGCACACAGACATCAGGTGGTGGAGAATGATGTTTCAGAAGTTTGACCTCAAAGCAGCTTTCTTTTCCCCTCGCAGTGTTTGGAGAAAGTGCTGAAGATAAGCTGGGCCGCCCTGCAGTGACTGGCCGGCCTCCTGGGATTCTGGCCTGGGTCTTGTCCCCTCGGCCCCTGGCCGCCTGCTAAGACTGCACACGTGGGGTCCTCTCAGGAGCCTGGGGAGACTTCAGGGAACTGTGATTTGGTGGCAGAAATGATTGAATATTGGTTTCACAAAGTTCAAACTACATCTTTGCAAGTCAACTCAATTCCTGACTTTCTGGTGGTATTTCTTGGCTGTGGCCCCGAGACTCCTAAGATCAGTAACAGGAGGAGGCCCTTTCTTGGGGAGGAAAGGGGAACATGACAGTTGGTGTCCTTATGCAGGTACACAAGCGTGTATATACACCTACAGACACACACAGGCGTACACACAAATGGACACATGTGTATACGCGCACACACACCTATGCACATGTCTTCAAAGACTGTCTGGCGTTTCACTCCTGTGTTCACATCTGCTGGGTGTCTGTGTGACCTGGGGCAAGGTGTCTAACCCCTGCCCCGAGTCCTGTCTCTGTGAGGAGATCGGCGGCACCGCCGACGGGCCCTGTCTCTGTGAGGAGATCGGCGGCACTACTGATGAGTCCTTGTCTCTGTGACGAGATCGGCGGCACTCTTGGTGGCCTNCTGTGTGACCTGGGGCAAGGTGTCTAACCCCTGCCCCGAGTCCTGTCTCTGTGAGGAGATCGGCGGCACCGCCGACGGGCCCTGTCTCTGTGAGGAGATCGGCGGCACTACTGATGAGTCCTTGTCTCTGTGACGAGATCGGCGGCACTCTTGGTGGCCTGGGATTGTGGTCAGGACACAGTGAAAGCACTGATGCAGCAAGCTCGCGGCAAGGCCCCGGGCCTGGAAGCGGCTCAGTGCAGGTGAGCCGTTGTGTTCCCTGTTCTTCCCGCGTCTCCCTGGCTGCCCCTCTCTGCTGTTCCCACGGCCCTTGGCCTACCCACGGCTGAAGGATTTGGCCCATCTGGGCTGTGGTTCTCCTGATTGCACGCAGTGACTCTGCCACCCACTCAGCACCGCCAAACGGCCGCTCCATGCCTGGCTCTGTCCTAGGGCCATGCACGGCCTCTGCTCTCAGGAAGCTTAGTTCATGGTGGGGCTGTGAGGACGGCAACCGGACTAGTCAGCAGTCACCACGGCCCCTTCAGAGGTGCTGAGGGCTGGGGCAGAAGCGGGACAGGAGAGGAGCCACACTGTAGACGGTGTGGTCAGGGAGGGCCTCCCTGAGGCGGCGACGCTGATGGGGAGCCAGTCCTGTCGGGTCTGGGGAGGAATGTTTCCGGGTTGGGAACAGCGGGTGGCAAAGGCCCTGAGATAGAAGGCTTGTGGGGCAAGCATGGTGACCTCAGCAAGGAGCTGGGATTTTGTTCCCAGTGTCTTGGGGAGCAGGGGCGTGGTGAGGTCAGCCTTTCTCTCAGGCGGGTGGGACAGGGCTTGAGGGCGGCCCGTGTGTCCTGTTCTCCTGCTGCCCCTTTGGGCCTGCCTGGATCTGGCCGCACGGCGGCTGCCCCGGGCCAGCGGAGCCCTCATCCCGAGGGTTTGCACACAGATGGTCCCTGGGTGTCCGACGGGCCAGGCCTGTGTCCTCGGTGTCCTGACCTGTGCAGTGAGCCCGGCGTGGGCGCCTTCAGCCCAGCACCCATCTGCCCGGGGCCCTGCCCCCGCGTCCTCCCGCGGTCAGCTCCGCCCTGCCCGTCGGGGGGAGGGCGTCGCGGTGCATTCCTGCCGTTGAATGACACACAGGGCAGGGGCGTGTCTGCACCGCCGCTCTGTGATTTTCATGTCTGGGACGGGCCAGCACTGAGCTGCTCTGCTCTGACGGGGCGGCTGTCGCCCGAGTCAACAGCAGTGCGTCCCCCGGGCTGCCTTTGTTGGTTTCCTTTTTCCTTTCTTCTTCTTGTTTTAAGAGGCCTTCCCCCACTCCCCTACCATGAAAAAAAAGCTGGCGACTTGGATGTGGTGGGTAGGAATTAGTAGTTTCTGTCCTTTTGGTGTGGGAGGTGGGGGGCCGGAGGGAGTGCTGATTTAAACATTTATTTCCCATTAAGAAGTTCACGGGCTGGAAGCTGGTGCTGGAAGTGAGGCGATCCCAGGGCCTGGCTGGTGGTTTTCTATGCCCGCTGACCGGCCTGCCTGGGCGGGAAGCGGGGAGCCTGCCGCACGGAGGTTACAGGCGAGGATCTGCGGGCCAAGTCCAGTCTGCCGATCTGTTTTGTTTGGCTCACACAGTATTTTGGAGAAAAAAAAAAAAAAAATCTCCAGTAAGTTGTCCACATTTAAAACTCAGGAGAGTTCCCCTAAAAAAATCGGATTTCCATTTTCTAATAATAATAACAAAAGCAAACATTTCTGTGCGGCTTACTGAGTGTGGTGCCCTTCTGAACAGCTCTCTCTCTACTCCCCTGACTCCCTAGGATGGGTTCTGTGCTGCAGGCGTCCGTCTCGCTGCTAGCCGCCTTCTGCAGCTGGAGCAGCCGAGGTGGTGACCCAGGCTGCTCCTGGTGGTGTATATACCTGCCTGGCGGCCATGGGCCCGGGCTGGACGTGGCCTGAGCACGCGCCCTGCACTCACCTCAGCCTCGCCCGCTCTCTGTATTCGGGTTCCTGCCCTGCCTGGGCCCAGGCCTGGGGGTCATTAGACTTGGACCCTCTTGAGCGTGGAGAGGTCAGGAAGGGTGCGGGGAGGAACTGCTCATCTCGGCACTGAGTCACTCATCGCCAGCCCATCCCTCCTGCCCATGAGCTGGCAGATCAGCCGGGCCACCTGGGCTGCCCGATCCCACACCACTGCCTCTCCCCCACCTTGGGGGAGGTGCCCCGTGAGGATCTCCAGGGTGAACCAGAGTCAGGTCCCGGGGGCAGGGGACTCAGCCTTCCTAGAGAGGGAGCTGGGAGAGTGGCCGAGAATCCGTGACTCACCTGTGGAAAGAGCTGCATGGGGGCTGTGCTGGGGGGGGGGTGCCTCCTTGTGGGGTGCCCCTGCCTCTCCCCCCCCCCCCCCCCTCC
>SJYA01002349.1:1389552-1409311 GCA_006410615.1 Neotragus moschatus
CACCTCTCCCCCCCGCCCCGTGCTCTCCTTCTCTGGGTACATTATTTTAAAAAAGCCTCTTTATCGCAGTGTAATTGGTATACAATAAACTGCACAGTGTCCCTCTCCTTTTAAGATGCTCAACACTTTCAGTGGTTCGAAGCGGCGTGTATTCTGTGACTGTAGCCCCTCAGCATAAGGAATAAACCCTCCCAGCTTCGACTCCTGCTGTTCCCATCTTTGGGGAAATCCTCAGGGTACGGTGAAGAGTAATGGAAAGAACTCCAGGCCAGAGGGCTGGGTCTTTGATTTTCACCCCAGAGTGCTGGATGTCTTTGCACTTCACCTGTAACAGGGATGTTTCCATCTTGTGGGGCTAAGATAACTCTTGCACAGTTGAGCAGAGCACCAGGGGCGTACAGTAGGTGCTTGCTAAATGGTGGCCAGTTGTATTACCCTTCACTGGTAAAACCAGTCCATCCACTGATTTGGCAGAAACATGTCAACCTTGGAAACGCTGGCCCTGAATTCCCAAGGGGAAGATATCAGGGCATGATGGGGGCTGTATGTCGAAATCACAAGGGCCTAATGACTGAGGCTGCCTCTCTTCCTGCTGAAGATGGCAGGGTGCTTGTCCTGTGTGAAGGCAGCCAGACTCTTTCATCATCTGCAGTGAGACTTGGTTTATCCTGCACTGGGATTCAGGGTTCATAAAAAGAACTCCCAGCAGCTTAAATAAACTGAAACTTTGTGTTTTTTCCCTCTCATACAAAAGTCTAGAGTATAGGCTATTGTAGTAAGACAGGCTGTCACGTTAGAGCTAGTGTAGTTGGTCTTTGCTCTTCACGGACTCTGCTGCTTTTATCGTGCTGTTTCACTGTTCGCACCTTGTCTCATGGTCCAGGTAGCTGCTCAAGTTCCCGCCATCATGTCTGCATTCTAGTTTGTAATAGCAGGGAGTAGGGACGGGGAGAGTGGAAAAAGACTTCTCTTTTAAGGAGACTTCTGCTGTCATGTTATTGGTCATGAGGAGTCACACAGCGGTTCCTAGCTGCGAGGGAGTCTGGGAAATAGAGTCAGAAAGGCATATGGTGAGCAGGGCAGAGACACAGCTATATGTTTCAGGCTGTCCTTGGGAGGCCTGCTCACACGTAGAACAGTGGAAGGAGGGAAGTCTTATCCCGGGGTCCCAGGATGAGCAATAAGTTTTCTTCATCAAGGGTAGTAGACTAGAGAAGTAAAGTAGACCAGAGAACTGTCTTATTCTTTATGGTATAAGAGATTAGACCTAAGATCCCTGAGAAGGGGTTGAAGGCAGAGATTTTGGCTTCCTGTATGTGGAGCAGTAGGTTACCAGATGAGGCAGTGAGCTCCCCCGAGAGGAAGTATGCAAGTGGAAGTTGAATGGACGTGTGTTAGTCAGGGAGGCCGCCGAGTGTGCCAGATCTGGAAGGAAGGTTCATGGGACCTCATGAAAGAATCGCTGTCCAGGGGATCTCATCCAGGACTGGACCATGCGTGCTCACCTCCCTCCCCCATCCCGCCTGCGGTGGTCGTCACTGGTTCCCCGGTGCCCTGCGGAGCTGTGGGTCACCTGAGACCCCTCCCGGAGCCTCCTGTTGCTGGCCTCGGCTCAGTTGCCTTTCCTGCAGGAGTCCAGTCTGTCAGCTGAGGACCAGGAGGGCAAGACAGGGCCGTGATGTGCCCGGCGGTGCAGGCCAGCACGCCCAGATTGAGGCCCCCGTCAGCCCCGCTGTGTGCCTCCTCAGTGAAACCCAGGCCTGCAAACATTGCCTCCAGGGGCTGGCGTGGCTGGGTCGTGCCTGCCGGGGCCAGTGCAGCCCCATCCCAAGGAGCCGGCTGGAAGGCCACACCTGCCCGCAAGCCGAGGCTGGGCTGGATACCCGGACATGGGGCGCCGGGCGAGTGGGAAGTGAAAGTGTATGCCGGCCCTTCTAGTTCTGCTGCTGACCCGGCAGAGCCTTTCCTGGGGGGAGGGGAGGGAGGCACTGTTTTCTTTATTTAATCTGGCCTTGCCCTGGAGAGAAAACAAACGCACAGTCTCCATCCTGTTTGTAGAGAGGGCGTTCGGGCCTGGAGAAGCTGGGACCGTGTCCCTGGACAGAAGTGAGCTGTGTACGTCCACATCTTGGGCGGTCAGCTGTGACTTCTGGCACGGTGGGCAACGACACAGGACACGCAGTTTTACCCTTCCAGCCATCTGTGCGCGTGTGCGGTTCTGCACCCATCACCACCACCCGTCTTCAGAACTCTCCCCTCCCCAGCAGAAACACTGTCCCCTCCACTCACACACTCCCCGTCCCCTCCCCACCCTTCCCCAGCACCCGCCTTCCCAGCAGGCACCCTTCTGCTCCTGTCTCTGAGTTTGACCATGTCAGGTACCTCGTAAAGGTGGAATCGTATATTGCACCGTGTTGGCGCTTGTGTGCCTGGATTATGGTTTTTGTTCTCTGGTGAGGTGAGATTGACAAAGTCCAGCCGTGTTGAAGCGCACAGCTCCGTGGCATGCATTTGCGACCGTGTGCGGTCCACACTGTTCCATCACCTCCAAAGGAAACCCTCTGCCCGCCCACAGTCGCTGCCCTGCCCCTGCCTCCGGCCCTTGGCAACCAGCAGACGGTTTTAAGGCTGAGTTTGCTTCTCCTGGGCGTGTGCTCGGCACCCTACAGACAAAATGTATGCTGAATGAATGAAGGAAAAGCCTTGACAGTTGATGGAGTAGTGAGGAGGCTTGAAGCTCCTGAGCGCTGTCCATGCAGGCACCGGCGTTTCTCTGCCCTGGCTATGCTGTGGAACTGCCCAGGTGGTCTTCATCACCTGGAGATGCCGACTGCGTTGGTGCAGGGGAGGCCTGGGCACTAGCCTTTTTCAGACCACTCCTGAAGTGTTCCAGTGTGAGAATGACTGATAATGCAGCGTGTCATTGTGCTGTAGCCCTCCTTTGGGGCTATGTACAATGTCTGCATTGTATAGGAAAAGACACAGGTTCAGAGAGGTTGTGCAGCTTAACCTAGGCGCACACAGACTCCCGTCTTTGAGTCCAGAGCTCTGACCTGAACCTCTCTGCAGCCTCTCCCTCCCCTGATTAGCCGTATTGTAGGCGATTTTGAAGGGGGGTTCTGCAGCTACCGAAATGTGTACTGTGGGCTAAAATAGCTGAAAACTCCCTCACTAGCATGTTTGGAGCACCAGCTGTATGCCAGACACTACATGCTTCATTCAGCTTCCCTGGTCTCACCCCTGCGGGAGCCCTGGGCTGAAGAGACATCATAGGGACACGTTTCCCAGGAGCTGGGGCTAAAGGGCATGTGATTTGCTGAGATGCTCCTGGAGAGCCAGCTGGGACCCTGCCAGCCGTCACGCAGCCGTCACCGTGGGAGGGCAGTCTGAGCTCGGTCATGCAGCTGGGCACGGCGTTTCCACAGGAGGGCTTTGGTGGTCGATTTTCCCTCTGCCCAGTCGGAAATATTTGGGGGCCACTGGCATCAGAAGTCAGCGTGATCTCAAGGGCCTGGCTTGGCTTCCTTCAGGAGCGTCAGGTCACGTGGTTTGTGTCTTAGCTCTTTCGATGCCTTGGGCCTCAGTCACTGGTTCATTCATTCACCAAATAGTACTGAGGCCCGACAGTCTGGTGCTGCGGGGGGGGGCTCTGGATGCGTGGTGGGCAGGGTGGGCACAGTCTCCATTCTCCGCAGTCTGGACTTCTTCCCGGAACACAGATGGTCATGGAGACCCTCGCCGGGTCTGCGAGCTGGGACCATCTCTGCGTGGGTTCTCACGGCCGTTGTAGGGTACACGCCCTTGGGGTGGCTCCGTGTGGGAGATGAGGAGGTGGCAGAGAAGTTGGGAAACCGTTTGCAAAGTTGCGCGGCTTGCGAGAGGTGGAGGCTGAAGTTGATCGGGCTGCCTGGCCTCCTGGTTCAGGCTCCCCCCCACCCACCCCTCGCCGCTGATGGATCATTGTGAAAGAGGAAGTCCCCAGAGCGCCTCTGTGGGCTCAGACCACAGGGTGGGGGGGTGTTGCTTTCCTATGGCTACTGTAACAAAGGACCACAAACTCGGTGACTTAAAACAGAACCCGTTTATCTTCATACGCTTACGGAGGTTGAAAGTCCAAAAATGGTTCTCACGCGGGCTGCAGAAGGTGTTTGCTCTCCTTCTAGCAGCTGTAGGGCAGAATTTGTTTCCTGCCTTTTCTAGGCTCTGGAGGCTGCTGGCGTTTCCTGGTTCCCAGCACCTTTAGTCCAGCCCCTGCTTCTCCTGTCACTTCTCCTTCCACGATCCTCGCGCCTCCCTCTCATATGGACCCTCGTGATGACGTGGGGGCCGCCCAGGTGATCCAGGGCAGGATCCCTGGCTTAGCGGCATCTGCAGAGCCCCAGTTACCAGTGACTGTCGCACGTTCCCAGGACAGGGACCTCGCTGCTGTGCCTTCCACGGGCTGGCCTAGGCCCCGCGGGAGAGTGGGGCCTCCACCCAGTGGTGTCGGCCCGCAGAGTGGAGAGCTGGGGCGTCAGTGTCCCCGGGTGCCCGTGGTCTCTGAGGCGGACGACGTCTGACTCCATGGGGTCGGGCAGGCCCCGCGTGCTACGTACGTCATCCTCAGCGACACACCCGGGCCTTGGACCTGGAGCTGGCTGGATGCGGGATCCGCCGCGTTCTAACACGAGCCTGTTGTTGTGTAAAGCGGGGGTGCGGTGGTGGCTGTCTCCCAGGGCCCCCTGTGAGCAGGTGCCAGACGAGGTGCATCCCGGGACGGTAGAGCTGCAGAGCAGACGGGGGCCTGGGCCCCACGGAGCCGCCCGGCCATGGTGGGAAGGAGGAGAGAACAGAGAGCCCTGTGAGCTTCCGGAAAATGCACCGCGGAAAAACGCAACAGGATAAGGGGCACGGAGTGCTGGCTTGAGTGGGGCAGGGTCTGCGTGTCGTGGCGCTTTAGATGAGTGGCCCAGGGAGAGGGGGGTGAGGGGACACCTGAGCAGAGCCCGGAAGGGAGTAGGGGAGCAAGCCGCGCAGCCATCTGAGCACGTGTCAAGGCCCTGGGGTGGGAGCTTGGCGTGCCCGGGTGGGGCCTGGAGGTCAGTGTGGTGGAGATGGAGCCCCTCGGCTTGAGGAGGGTGGTAGGTGTGAGGGGCCAGACGGCCTAGGGCTCTGTGGGGAGAAGAGAGCCGCGCGGGAGCAGACATCCGAGAGCCCGGCGGCTCTCAAGGCCTGAGCGCCTGCCTCCTGCCCCGCCTGCCCCTCCGTGTCCCCTCCTGCACTGCCCACTCTGCTGCGGGAGAAGGGCTGGCCCATCGAGGCCTTGCTCTGCCGAGGTGAGCCTCTCTCGCTCTCTGGTTTGGGGACCTCACTCAACCATCCCCTCCTCCAGCCAGCCTCCCACCTCTCTGACACAGCTTTTGCTGTTTAGACAGCACGTGGCTTACAAGCTCTGCTTCTAGAACGTCACAGTCTCTCCTCCAGTACCTTCCCTCTCCAGGCGCATAACGGCGAGCTTTCTCCAAGTCAGCGACCACAGAAAGAATTGTCTGCATTTCATGCTTCCCACCCATTACGTTTTCCCTTACTCGTTGGACTTGCAGTGGACCCGTGTAAGGTAGCGTGNTCCTCCAGTACCTTCCCTCTCCAGGCGCATAACGGCGAGCTTTCTCCAAGTCAGCGACCACAGAAAGAATTGTCTGCATTTCATGCTTCCCACCCATTACGTTTTCCCTTACTCGTTGGACTTGCAGTGGACCCGTGTAAGGTAGCGTGTGGTTTAGCTCAAGTCTGTATGTAATCATTTCAGGATTACTGCGTTGGTTAACGTTGGTTGAGCATCTATCCTCCACACAGTTTTCTGGTAGAGGCGGGATTTAACAGTGGATGGAAGGGTCCCTTCTCTTTCTCCGCGTGGCTTTAATAGGAAGCGAGCAAACAAGGCAAAATAATTTTTGTCTTGTTTCAACGTCATCACCCCAGGTCAGCTTAGAGGCCCTTCTGGCGGAAGCCATCCTCTCTTGCTGGGCCCCGCTGGCCCCTGTTCCTTCTGGCCGGCGGTTGCACTTGCCAGCCTGGGCACCTTCTGTGGGTGCAGGAGCAGAAACTGCCGGCAGCGCTCCTATGCCAAGGTCTTGAGAATGCAATTGCCATGGCCCCCTGCCTCCCCGAGGTCCCAGAGAGGGTACAAGTCCTCCTTGACTTTAGTGAGAAAGATTACTCGCTTCTGGAAAACCTCATGGTAAACACCATCTCCCTCCCCGCCTGGTCTGAGTGGAGCTGGAGGCGAGGCTCGTACACGGACCAGCTAGTTAAGGAGCGTCGATCACTTCTGCAGACATTTCAGTTCAGTCGCTGAGTCGTGCCCGACTCTTTTGTGACCCCATGGACTGCAGCCTGCCAGGCCTCCCCGTGCATCACCCACTCCCGGAGTTTAGTCAAACTCATGTCCATCAAGTCGGTGACGCCATCCATCTGTCTCATCCTTTGTTGTCCCCTTCTCCTCCTGCCCCCAATCTTTCCCAGCATCAGGGTCTTTTCAAATGAGTCAGATCTTCACATCAGGTGGCCAAAGTATTGGAGTTTCAGCTTCAGCCTCAGTCCTTCCAATGAATATTCAGGGCTGATCTCCTTTAGGATAGACTGGTTGGATCTCCTTGCCGTCCAAGGTACTCAAGTGTCTTCTCCAACACCACAGATCAGAACCTGTAAGTGATGGAGATACTGGGCAGACCCCATCCCCTGAGGCTCTGGATGCGGTTGAAGATGCCAGGTGGCTTCTAGAACATGTGGAACTTCACCCCCTTCTCCTGCTCCCTGGTCCACGGGTCTTCAATTGACTCCCAGCTTCCTTCTTCCTCTGTCCCCTCCGGGTAGTGGTCTCTGCTCAGGACACCCTCTTCCCTCCCCTCCTGCCTGCTGGTGGCCCCTGAGGGCCTCCCTTTTCTGTCCAAGGCGGCAGCTTTCACCCTGGGCTGCCCTTCAGAGTGTCTGGGGGTTTAGGAGACTGCCGATGCCTGGCCCCAACCCCGGGGACTGGGATTCCTGCGATGTTTGGTGGGTCCCAGGCATCAGTCTTTATGATGACATCATCTCAGTCAACAGCTGCAGAGTCTCTCTTGCACATATGTACTAGCATTATTTCCTTTGACAGACATTTCAGTTGTTCCTGAAATTTCCAACTATAGTACGTTTTACATCCATCTTTTTCTGAGATCACGTCTGTCAAGAAACACTGTAAATGACTTTGAAATGGGTGGGGAAAAGATTCCTGGGTGTCTTGTCTGGCTCACTCATCTGAGCTATTTTCTGCCTTTCATTGTCTTCGAGCTATTTTACAACTCTATTGTAGAAAGCTGATGATAATGTAAATGATTCTTGTTCATAGAAGTGCCGATTGAGCATGCCCACCGGAACGCAGTTGGTTACTGCTGGNTCATCTGAGCTATTTTCTGCCTTTCATTGTCTTCGAGCTATTTTACAACTCTATTGTAGAAAGCTGATGATAATGTAAATGATTCTTGTTCATAGAAGTGCCGATTGAGCATGCCCACCGGAACGCAGTTGGTTACTGCTGGACAACCATTGTTTGTAAACACACCCCAGGTGACTTTATTTTGCATCCAGAGTGGCCATCTCCAGCTTAGAAGGTTCCAGGTCATCTCCAGCCGCAGACTCTTGTCATCCCTCTGGCCCTGATGGGAACCAGTGGCTTATTTATTTTGCTGTAGGTTTTGACAAGCAGTGGACATAATAGAGTTCTCGTTTGCCATGCACTTAAACTACCTCAGATGTTTTTGAGCATCCAGGGTGTTGTCTAGTTATGTGGGTGCCATCTTACACAGGTAGGAAGCAACCTGGTGAGATAGGTACTAGGTACTCCCGTGACCCCTGGTGTAGATGGGGAAGTCGAAGCAGGAGGAGTGGCTGGAGGCGCTCTCTGTGTTCTGGCCGCCACACAGAGGGGTCTGTCTGCACCCGCCCCTCCTTCCCCCGGGGCACCCCGCTGCTCTGAGCCTGGCATGGGGCTCAGAGCTCCCAGGCCTGCTGCCGAGAGGCGAGGCGTTGGGTGTGAGTCTGGCTCCGTGCCTGGCGGGCTTGGGGGTGCTCAGCCAAGGTCACGGTCAAGGTTGTCACCCTGTGTTCTCTGCCCGTTGGGTATGCATTCTCATTACCTGCCTGCTCAGAGCAAACACGTATGTCAACCCTCATGTGAGTGGGTACGGGGGCTGTTGTGTGGGTGAGGCTTTCTCAGGAGCATTCAGGAGCCCAGGACTCAGGCAGTGAGGCCTGGAGTGGGCAGACTGAGAAATGCAGGGGCGAGCATGCTGACATGCTCTGCCAGGGCCTTGCGTCTGTTTCCCCGTCTGCCCTCAGGGCATCCTGGGTGATGGAAATGATTGTGTCCCTTGGACAAATGAGGAAACCGAGGCCTGGGTGTTCATTCCCGGGTTCCTCCACTCACTCCCCTCGCTGGACCCCAGCACACAGGGGCCACTTAGGAACTGGCCTTTTGGGTCCTTTCTGGGGTTCATTCTCCATCGGGAGAGGTGAGATGATTTGCCCCGTAGCCCAGAGAGGGCAGGAGAGGTGCCCAGGGGCACACAGCAGGCGGTGCCCGGGCTGGGCCTGCCTCCTTCTCAAGCCGCTGTGCCCATGAGCGCACACCTAGAGGTCCATGCTCCCCGCGGAGGCGGTTTCCGGGTGCCTTAGTCCAGCGGGCCCCTCACCCAACCCCCGGAGAGACCCAGGCTTCCCAGGAACTAATTTCTTAAGAGAACTTTATGGCTCTTAACTCCCTAAGCGGATCCAGATGCTCCTTGTGGCCGGCGCTGCTGCACATGTGCTGGCCAAAGCCAGCGTGGTTTGGAAGCCCGGCCCTGGCAGCCGCCAAGTCTGGAAATGCAGTAAATGAGCGGGCTGTTCTTGGCGGTTTTCCCCGCATCTCGGCCCGGCTCAGATCAGACTCGGGCTGTGACCTCAGGCATCGCACATTCCAGCCTCCCCCGGCCTCCTGGGGGCCGGGGCACAAGGCAGAGGTGACCCCATCGGGGGCGCTGAGAGCGGCGCGCCTGGAGGGAGCGCGGGACCCAGGGTGGGGGCAGTGGGAGGTGAGGGGAGGCCCGGGGGTGTCCAGGGAGACCGGCCAGGACCTCTCCGCTGGAGCAGAGGCAAGACCACGTGAGCGGCCGGGTGTGGGGGTGCCTGGGGGCACCCATACACTCCCCGAGCATCTGCGCGGGAGCCCCAGCCCGACTTCCTGAGCCACGGCGGTGTCCTGCTGCTCCCACTGGGTGGCCGCGCGGGGTGCACCTGGATTCCTGAGGTCCTGGGGAACCTAGTTCAAGCTTGGGTGGTCGGGGTGAGCACGACTCCAATTCCTCCACTCCCTGTCCTCGGCCCAGAACAGACCACAGCCCTCAAGGGTGAATCACTTTGAAGTGACGGGGTTCTGGGTCCCGTGGCAGCTGAGGGGCCGACTGGGCGGGAAGGGGCACACCGGGCTTGTCCCTCTTGGCTTCCGGCAGCTCCTCCCCTCCGTCCTGAAGGAGACCAGAGCCCAGGGGCCAGGGGCTAGGCGAAGGGGTCACAGGCTCAGTTCCGAGGTCTCTTCCTACCTGTGTGACCCTGGGCAAGGCCCTTGACCTCTCTGAGCCTCAGCTTGCTTTGATTTGCTGCACCTTCAAAGGAGAAAATCTACAGTGAAGTGACTGGCTCCAAAGTTACAGTATCAAACAGTAGTTAGTGGGGGGAGGCACGAGCCACACCCTAGCTGAGGTGCAATCCAGACAAAAACAGGTGCCAGTTTTGCAGACTGCTCTTAGTCTCGTGATAGCCCTCGTCTCACTGACTGCTGCCTGTAGCCCCTCTTCGTATATGTTCTGGAGGAGCCTTTGTTGCAATGTTTTAATTATGACTGTTGTTGGCCATGTGGCCTTTGCACACTAACATTGAGAGTATTATTAGATTATCATGACCATCGTCTCCGTGACCAAAGCACCCTAAAGCTGAGAGACGTCGACCATAGTGGTTACGAGCTCAGGTTCCACAGCCAGCCTGCATGGGCTTCAAATTTCTCTTCGTCTGCTTCCTAGCTGGGTGACCTGGGGCCAGTCTCGCCCCGTCCCCTCTCGGTGGGCTCTTCCCCCCGCTGCCCCCACCTGACCTCAGCCCTGGCATGGCCTCTGGGATGCCCAGAAGCACCTCAGGTGGGCCCCGGAGTCCCCAGATCCCGCTCTGGGAACTCTGCCCTGGGCCTGACTCCATCCTTGTGACCCAGGGTGATCTCCAGGGGACGAGGAGGAGGGGACTGTCCAGTCCAGATTGGCGCCGCCGTCGCGAGACTCTTGGCGTTGGCTCCTGACTGGGCGGCCGCTGGGGAGGGGGACGGCGCCTCTGTGGTTCCTGTGTTTCGTTCACACTCCAGTCTGTCATTCGTTCGTGGTGTTTTTCCGCTCTGTTCCCACTCTCTTTGCTCATTCACTTCTTTCGTCGTCACTCACTCACCACCTTTCTGAGCGTGTGCTGTGTCCTGGCCTTACGCTCAGGTGTGGGAGATGCCGCCAGGGCCCACACAGGGGCTGCAGGGACCCTCAGAGGCCGACTTGAAGGATGAGGGGAGGCTTCCTGGAGGAGGCAGCATCTCAGTGGACCCCCAGGGGTGGAGCTGGAGGAAGGGAGGTGGCACTCGTTCCGTGTAGAGTGGACCTTACTGCAGAGCCTCAGGGTTCCTGAGGCCGAGCATGGGCTTCCAGAGCTGCTGAGGCACCGCCGTTGTGTCCAGGGGCTGAGGTGCTAGACCTGCAAGTGAGATCTGGTTTGTGGGTCCCTTATCCCCAAGATGCCACTGTCTCCAGAGATCTGGCGGCCCTCTGGGACAGTTCTGTCACCAGAGCAAGCCCCACAGTGCCCTTCTCCCAGGACGCAGCCCTCAGGGCAGCCTTGGTAGTCCTCCCCTTGGGTTGGAGCCCTGTGCTGTGTGGCATGGCTCTGTCAGGCCTGCTCCACACTTGTCCACACTGCTGTGGAGGGGCAGAGCTGGGATGACTATGAAGTGCCTGCACCGGGGAGGCTTCTGCAAATGCCAGGGCCCGTGGCCCTGGTCCTGGCCCCTTCCCTCAGCAGCCGTCATGTTGGGGGCGCCAGCCCTGGGGAACCCCCCCAGCCATCCAGCATCAGGAGCCTGGCTTTGGCCTCTTCAGCGGCTCGGGAGTGCAGCGCTTGAAATCCGTTGGTCTTGCTGCAGCGATGCAGTCTCTTGTGTTTCTGGCCAGCGGGACTAGTGACACCTTCTCAGTGGCAGCCTCTGGTCTGAGGCCCTTTTGGTCCCTAGGGAAGGGGGCAGGGAAGCAGAGAAGGTGTAGGCCCGTGGGCACTGTGGTGGCCTGGGCAGAGGCCCGCGGCATCCAGGGAGTCTGGTGCCCCTTGGGGGCTGTAAAGGCCGTGTCAGCCCTTAGTTAAGTGTGAATGAAAGTTCCTGTTTCTCTGGCAAAGTTATCACCATCCATGCTTATTTCATCCTTAGTTCAGCCTTTGTTGAGTTCCTACTGCGTGCTTGAAAGATACATCACAAAGAACAAAAGCAGTCTCTGTTGTCATGGTGGGCGGAGCCTGAGCCTAACCTGTGAACACGCCGCATGTCAGGTGTGGATGAGGGCCATGAAGGAGGCTGAGGCAGGTGAGGGTAGGAGCGCACGTCTTGTGCACGGGGTAGGCTCTCTGTGCCAGGGGAACCCTTGAGCCACGAAGAAGGCAGTCACACAGATACCGTTCCAGACAGGGGGCACGTGCAAAGGCCCTGAGGCACAGAGGAGTGTGCGCTGTGGCCGGGCAGCCCCCTTTCATCAGCGACCCCTGGGGTCCTGACCACGTTGCTCATGGTCATGCTGAGGCTCAGGGCGGCTCAGCAGGTGGAGGGGTCAGACTCACAGCCTCAGCTCCGCGTTTACACCATCCTGCCCGTCCGGCTGCAGGGCTGAGGTGAGGGACAGGTGGTGGAGGTTCCCCCATGTGTACGGTCAGCCGCAGGCCAGGGGATTATCTCTGTGGGAGGGAGTCTGGCTCAGAGCGGGATCACGGCCAGAGATGTCCAGGGGCTGAAGCTCTGGTGTCTGAGGACGGGCCCGGGGCCTAGTGTGGGGCTTGGTGCCTCCCTCCTGGTGGCCCTGGTTGGAGCCCTGCCTCTGCCATCACGTGGCCATGTGATGCTGGGGAAGTCACTCCATTTCTGAGCCCTTGCTCTCATCTCCATAAAAACCAGGGTCAGCAACTTCCCTGCCCTGCCTCCCCTTCCATAGGACCAAGAGAGAGTATAGACGAGGAAGGTCTTTGTCAGCCCTCAAGATGGTACGTGAAAACTCTGATGGTTTCCTTTATTTAATAGCAAAAATGGTATCAAAGCAACATTAAAAAGAGTTTAAAAGGAAAAGAAAAATCCTTTACTTACAGTTCTACCACCTCAACATAGCCACGAATATCCTGTTCTGCCCAAACACGCCCCAGCTGCACAGCTTGAGATATGTTTTCACATAAATTCTGTATTTACCAAACTTTGTGCCCATTCCTATCCCCTGCTCAGAGCCGCACGGATTTCCTTTATCTGGTATGCTCTCCCATCCGACCTGGAGCTGAATGGATTTGGCCGTCAGGAATTTCTTTTATCGATTTTCTAGTTATTACCCTTGGTTTCTGTCCATATATGCATGTGTTTTGATGTCTTTGCTGGGCAAACGCACCAGCTTCCTTCTCATTTTTACCCCCCTGTCCCTGACACAGACGACATGTCTCGCAGTCTCCACAGCCGTCGTTTTTAGAGGCCCCGCGGTGGTCCCTGCGCCATGTCTCCATGAAGCCCTCTCCCTGTGGTTAGACTAAGGCGACTTCCAGCCTTTCTAACAGCCATCGATTTTAGAGGCCCCATGGTGGTCACTGAGCCATGTCTCCATGAAGCCCTCTCCCTGTGGTTAGACTAAGGCGACGTCCAGCCTTTCTAACCATCGTCGTTTTTAGAGGCCCCGCAGAGGTCACTGTGCCATGTCTCCATGAAGCCGCCTCCCTGTGGTTAGACTAAGGCGACGTCCAGCCTTTCTTCTTCACTGGAGTATGTCACCGTGCATATCTGCACACTCCTAGTTCTTTCCCCTCCTTTCCTTGTGATGATGAATAATTGTTTGGAAAAATTCCCAGGAGGGAGATTAGTTGGTCAAAGGAGTATGAGCGTTCTGATGGCTTTTGATAGTGACGAGGCTCTGTCGCTTTCCAAAGAGCTGAACCCATTTGTAACGCCGTCGACGGCGACGCGGCCTCGTTTTCCCACAACTGAGTCATCTCCAGGTGTCGCTTTTGCTTTTTTTGTTTTTCTTTTTTTTGGTCTTAAATTGACTTCATGGGTGGGAAGCAGTGTGGTGCTGAGTGTCGTCAGCCAGCCGTCGGCTCTGAGACACCTGCTGGTGTGCCTTCAGCTGATGTCCGGCTCGCTTTTCTCCCTCCCCTGGGTGCTCGGCTGCCAGCACCACCACTGAAAGGCGGCTGTGACCCGGGCCCGCAGAGCCGGGGGGCGAGGAGCGGAGGAAAGGGCCTCCCATGGGATCGCGGGAGAGGGTCTGGGCTCGGTGGCTCCTGGGGAGGGTGTGCCAGGCAAGGAGGGCTCCAGAGAGACCCAAGTAGGGGAGCACGGCATCAGGAGTCGAGTCCCGAGCAGCAGCAAGGAACACGGAGAGGCGTGGGGTGAGGCAGGGTGCAGGGGCGAGGCAGGGTGCAGGATGGACAGACGGTGGGGCAGGACAGGTGAGGGTGAGAGAGACAGACAGACAGACAGAGGTGCAGGGCGAGGCAGGGTGCAGGGGCGAGGTAGGGGGCAGGATGGACGGTGGTGCGGGACGGGTGGGGGTGGTTCCAGGGGAGGAGAAGGGGCCGGGAGGGAGAAGAGAGAAACAGCATGAGAAGGGCTGAAATGCAGGGAGAGGTGGCCGCTGGGGAGATAGAAACCCCTGTTTTTTAGGAGGTGGTCGCTTTCTTTGCAGGGGCAGGCGGTGACCTATAAGCCGAGTGGAATCAGGGTTGGGGGTGGGGGGACGGGGGCTGGGACCCCTGTGTCATCCCCGAGGCACTAGATGGGGAGCTCTGCGCCATGACTTGTCTCTGGGACCCACTTTCCGCCCCAGGCTGCCCCTTCCCAGGCCTGTGATGCCATTCCTGTCTCCGGTAATGGCACCGTCCCCGCAGGGTGACAGGGCCTGTGAGCAGCTGGCACACAGGCACGCCTGCTTCAGAGCGACAGGGCCCCCCTCTAGGTGCTCCCGGACGCCCTGCCAGCATCAGAGGCCAGGCCGATGGGGCTGCGCGTGGGCACGGGCCCTGTGGCCAGGGCGGCTGGGCGCTCAGCACACTGTAGTCGTGGGCCCCCTTTGCACGGCGCCCATGCCGTTTATCATCCTGCAAACCGTGAGACTGATCCACGAGCAAACCAAAGCTCCAGGAGAAGCCTGGGCTACTCCGGTCCCATGGCCACCCAGGGCTGGGACCCAGCTGGTCAGGGGGCACCCAGCCTTCCGGGCGCTGGTTTCGTCCCCAGGCCCAGAGCCGGTGAGCTGGAGCTTTTCAGGAAGGCTAAGGAGAGATAGCTTCCTTACTAGCCATGTTTCATCTCTTAATTTTTAAAAAAAGGTCTGTGAGTCTGTGGAGCTGTGATTCCATGTGGGACCTGAGGGTGGAAGCCAGGGTTCCCGACCCAAAGGCTGCAGCCGTGCTGCCTGGGTGAGGAACGTTCCAGCAGCTTGTGTCCAGGCGCCATCCTCAGTCTCCTGGGGAGGCAGGGTCGGGTTAGGTTGGCACCAGGCTGTTAGGGCCGCCTCTTCCTGGGTCTCCAGCCCATCTCTGGCCCTGACCTCGGCCTGGCCTCCCTCAGACTGTGGCCCCCCTCCTCCCCGTCCCCGGGCCTGCACTGGGGCACCCACAGTGGGTCTGGTTGTCTGGGGTTGTTTGCCACTGCGTGCTGAGAACAGGGCAGGTGCAGGGGAAGGGCCAGAGCCAAGCTCCGTGCATGCAGAGGGCAGGAGAGGAGTGGGGCTGCAAGCAGGAGCTTTCCAGGGGAAGGCCGAATGGCCCTCCTTTCACCCCGGGGGGGAAATGAATAGGACGCACTTCCTGCAGGAAGCCAGTGTCAAGAGAGTGGGTTAGAGAGGAGCGCTGGCTGGTGTCTGCCCCCGGTGCCAAGCCCTCTCGGTGTTTCTCTGCAGGGTTCCCGGGGCTGCAGTGTGACCCGAGCGGCCCCCTCACCTTGCTCATGGTGCCTGGGGCCCTGCGGTGAGGAGCGGTGAGACCGGATTCCAGCTCGTCTGACTCCCTGTTGCTGCCCAGGTGCCTTTCGGTACTGGGTCCTCTTGTCCCCAAACAACACAGAATTGACTTCTGTCTTGAGTGTTCTTGTTAATAGTGACAGCTGCCGCTTATCCAGAGCCTGGAGATGCAGGCGCTTTTCTGCAGTCTCTCACTTGTCCGCCAAAGCCGGCCCTGATACGAGCCCCTTTACCCACCATGATGGCTGGATCGCGTCACTAGCCATCCATCACCGAGCTGGTGTGGAGATGGAGGGACAGGACCTCCGGCTTCTTTGATGACTGAAGTCCTATCCCTAGGCACTCCAAGTCTCTGGGCAAGTCAGGTGACCTCTCTGAGCCTCAGTTTCCTCCTCTATCCGGGGACCTAACCCTGCCCCCTGGGTGGCACAGTCCTGGATTCTGTGAACTGATACATGAGCAGCGCCTGGCACCATCACACAGGGTCTCCCGAGGAATCCACGCTGATAGTCAGTGGGTCTCCCTGGCCTGGGCAGGGAGTGGAGGAACCCCTGGGGGTGTTCCTGGGCAGGCCGGGTGCAGTGGTGGTGGGAGCCAGGCAGACCCAAGGGAGTGAGGCTTCTGGAGGGAGCGAGGCTTCTGGGGGGCCCGGGTGCAGGTGGGCGATGGAGGGGCCTCCGGGAGAGCAGCAGATCAGCCCAGCCTGGTCGCTGCTCCGTTTCCCACAAGGAGGGAAGTTACGGGTTTCTGCCCTGGCATCCAAGGAAGGATGGGACCCGCTGCGGGGGCACGGTGTGCACGGGGAGGACGAGGGGGAGCCGGCCGAGCTCTGCCCCACCCTCAGGCTGAATCAGGGCCTGCCCACAGCCCAGCGGGAGTCACAGACCTGCTTCCGGAGGGTGGGTCGGCTTCACCCCTACTCTCACATAGCCTGGACCCTCCCCTTCCTTTTTGGGGGCTTTCCTCCTGGTGTCTCAGACAGTAAAGAATCTGCCTGCAGTGTGGGAGACCCGGGTTGGATCCCTGGGTTGGGAAGATCCCCTGGAGGAGGGCATGGCAACCCACTCCAGCATTCTTGCCTGGAGAACGCCATGGACAGAGGAGCCTGGCGGGCTACAGTCCATGGGGTCTCAAAGAGTCAGACGTGGCTGAGCAGCAACTTTCAGTTCAGTNTGGATCCCTGGGTTGGGAAGATCCCCTGGAGGAGGGCATGGCAACCCACTCCAGCATTCTTGCCTGGAGAACGCCATGGACAGAGGAGCCTGGCGGGCTACAGTCCATGGGGTCTCAAAGAGTCAGACGTGGCTGAGCAGCAACTTTCAGTTCAGTTCAGTTCCCTTCCTTCTGTGTGTGTGGGAGGAGTGGGCAAGACCCCAGAGCTGTCGGCCTCTGCTGTTCTCAGGCCACGGCCTGCAGCCCTCCCAGCTGGAGGATACTCCACTCCAGCCTGCCCATCTCGAGGCCCATTGCCTCCTGGAAGCCCTCTCTGATGCTCGGTGGCGGGCACTCATTCTTCTTGGAGTGGGGTTAGCCCCACTCAGCAACTTCACTTCTTTCCTTTCCACTTCATTCCCCACCTAGAGAGGATGCTCCCAGTCGCGCGTCTCCTCACCTCAGGACTGTGCACGTTTGTGGGATTGTTGCCCGCGATCACCCCGTCCATCCTGCGCTGAGACTTACAGGCCCAGGGACAGTGGTGGAAAAGGGAGGGTCGTGGGAAGCAGGGTCCTGTTCAAGCACGGGTGGGGGCCGGGCCAGAGAGCCAGCGACAGAAGGCAGGGGGCTTGCAGACGCTCCAAGTCACCGCTGTGGGTTCAATCCCTTCGGGGCCTTGTGACCTAGCCAGCGTGGAGAGGTCATGGTGCTCACTCGTCCCCGCCACGATGTCCCAGCCCCAGTAGGGTGGCCGGGCCTTGGCAGCTGGAACCCAGCTAATCTGAAATCCCGGGGAGCCCTGGTGAATGGGATGCCAGTTTGAGCGTGCACTTGCCAGGCCTGCGTGGGCTCTGGGCTGGTCCAACTGGAGGTTGGCCCGGGAGCCTCCACCCGGCACAGACTGCCTCCTCTGCCTCGTGGGCCCTGGGCCCCCGTCAGAACCACCGCCGGGAGCGGCCCTGTGTGTGACATGCCCCGTGGTGCCAGCCCTCCCCTCGTGCCAGTCCCCTGGGCTTGGTTTCAGTTTCCTCCCCATTGTCCTTGTTTGCTCATTCATTCCTGCCTGTGCGCGCACGCTAGTTCATTCACGCTCACTCATTCATTCTCTGCTCAGAGTGGCGCAGGGGCTGAGAGGGCAGGCCCAGAGTCACAGAGCTGGCTCAGCGCCCCTGCTCCGAGCGGGGCGTCTGGGGGCAAACTGCACAACCCGGCNATTCTGCATCTCAGCCCGCTGCCTTGTCCTGGGAGGCTGCTCGCAGCCTGCGGCCCTGCCCAGACCCCCGAGTCCATCTCTGGGCCTGTGTGTGACGTGAGTGTCGCCTGGGGACAGGGCCGGATGTGCATGAGGGGGTGACGCATACTGAGCCCCTCTTCACACCTGGTATTGTGGTCTGCGCGCTTCATCCTTAAATCCTCACATGAAAATTCTCACCTTGCAGACGGAGACCTGAGACTTGGAAAGGTTAAATTGCATCCCCATCATCAGAGAAAGGGGGAGCCGGGGCTTGAGTCCGCTTTCCTTTTGATCCACAGGCAGGGTGGCCCGGGATCTGTGCCGCTCTACGAGGAGGAGGCGGGTACAGAGAGTAAGAGCTAGATGGTTTTCTAACTTGACATTGGAATGATATTTTTATTGTGTTTCCAAAAGTATCCGTCTGCAGAAGATCTGAAATTAAAGCTGAAAGCTGGTCTCTTGTCCCAGGTATGTTGAGAAGTGCTGCTGTAGAGTGTCCTCTTTGACTCCTTGTATCAGCCAGTTAGGCTAGGTTATGCCCTGGTAACAAACAGCCCCACCCGCCGGTAGCTTTATGCAAGGCAACTGAAGTTCATTTCTCCTTTGTGCTAAACAGCAGGGCATTTCAGCATGTGCCTTGCTTTATCTCTGAAATACTCGGGGCCCCAGGCTGGTGGAGGGCCCATCTAAATGTGTGTCTCCACCATCAGAAGAGGCAGGGTAAGAGATGTGGCAACTTGCACACGGGCCTGAAATGACGAACATCCCTGTTCCTGTTGCACTGGCTGGAGCAAGTCACACAGCCACACCTACAGTGTGAGGAGCAGTGGTGGGGCTGGAGTCCTACTCTGTGCCCAGGTGAAGGAGGAGCCCTATGTGTCTGGGGACCACCCTGCTTCCCACTCCTGTGCGGGGTGCCCAGTCCTCTGGGCCGGCCAGGCTTACACAGCCTCGGGGCTGTGGGTTCTGCCCCACAGACTCTGCTCCCTGTGGTCCTCAGGCAGTGGGGTTCGTGAGCTCAGGGCATCCGCGGGGCCCTCTTGGCTTCTGGGCGTGTTGCAAGGGAGCTTTAGTGCTTTCTTGGTTTGGGAACTGAAAGTCTTGTCTACTTCCGCCAACCCTGTGCGAGGGAAGAGATGGTGAGTGGCGTCAGGAAGCTGCTCTGACATGCTGGCTGAGATAATTTCCCTCCCCAGACCTCGGGGCTGTCCTTGCTAAGATGGGGGTGGTGTGGATTGGGAATAATACGAATTACCCTTTGTTGGAGGCTTCCTCTGTGCCAGTCAGCAGGCTGAGCTGTTTGCACACTTTGTCTCACTTCATCCTCTGCTGCTGCTGAGTCGCGTCAGTCGTGTCCGACTCTGTGCGACCCCATAGACGGCAGCCCACCAGGCTCCCCTGTCCCTGGGATCCTCCAGGCAAGAACACTGGAGTGGGTTGCCATTTCCTTCTCCAGTGCATGAAAGTGAAAAGTGAAAGTGAAGTCGCTCAGTTGTGTCTGACCCTTAGCGACCCCATGGACTGCAGCCCACCAGGCTCCTCTGTCCATGGGATTTTCCAGGCAAGAGTACTGGAGTGGGGTGCCATCGCCTTCTCCACAGTTCATCCCCTGGCGACCCGTAACAGAGGGGACCGTCCAGACGCATTTTGTCGATGAGGTGATGGGGCTAGGAGAGGTTAAGGCGCGTCCTCCGGATCTCACAGCTGGCTGCACTGGGGTTGGATCCTGGCCGATGTGATGACCTTGCGCTCTGAGTGTTTCAGTGGTGTCCCAGTGACTGAGCGGGGGTCTCAGAAGATGGTAAGAGGCGGGCTCCGCAGAGAGCTCTTCAGCCCTTCTGAGAGAAAGTCTAGTGCAGTCTTCATGTTTAGTCTTGAGACCTGGATCCTAGGTTCAGTTCAGCCACTTTTTCTCCACAGAGAATCCTGATCCTTTTATTGACATTTACTTTTGTTTTTTTTTCTTACTGTCTTTGTGTAATGGAAGTAACATTAGAAAATCGGAAATACAAGGAAAATAAAAGTTAGTGATGGCTTAAGAACGCTAGCTGGGGGCAGGGGAGGGTTCCCGAATGTGAAGATTATCGAGCAGGCG
>SJYA01002349.1:1409445-1468995 GCA_006410615.1 Neotragus moschatus
AGATTATCGAGCAGGCAGGGGGGGGGGCGGTGGGTAAGGCGAGCAGATGGGGGGTAAGGCGGGTCTTTGACGTTGCAGTGCTCGGCCTTTGCTCTAAGGTGCCCTGAGGCTCAGCCCTGTGGCCTGGCTCTTGGGGTTCTTGGGTGCCTGTGCTCTGCAGATTTTAAAGATGGGCCCCCAGCTACTCCTCTCAGACAGCATACGTGTAGCCCACCAGGAATCGGGAGTTCCAGAATCCATGGGCCGACTTGGTGTGTCTTCCCCACATACCTGCTTGACTTGTCAATTCAGAGGGAAGAGCTTAAGTCTCTCAGCTGATCTGTGATTGAAAATGTGACCGATCCTCTTGGAATAAGCATTTTACTTGAAGGGGGGAAAGGTTACATGATTTCATCAGTGTGTAATTTCTAACATGGCACCTCTTCCTGGAAGCATCCATTTTAGTAGCCGACTAAATGGGCAGGGGAAAAGTTTAATCAAGGTGTCATTTAAAGTATTAGTATACTGTCAGAGCAGGTGTGGGTATGGCGTGCGCATTCAATCATGTCCGACTCTGACCCCACAGACTGCAGCCCACCAGGCTCCTCTGTCCATGGGGATTCTCCAGGCAAGAATTCTGGAGTGGGCTGCCCTGCCCTCCTCCAGGGGATCTTCCTGACCCACGTCTCCTGTGTCTCCTGCCTTGGCAGGTGGATTCTTTACCACTGAGTCACCTAGGAAGTCACAGATGTGGGGTGCAATGCAAAATTCACAAGTCTTCTTAGAAGTGAAAGCTTGAGTGAGATTTCCTGACAGAATGGATGTGGGTTACCGAGTGTTTGCCCATTGTATGTGGGGTTCTTGGAGAATCAGGAGGCTTAGGTTCTAGGGAGAGTTTCTAACCACAGCACCAGCAGTGCTGGGAGCGTGCCTGCGGGTCCTTTTGCTGCCCAGGACACCAGGCCAGCCTTGAGAGTGGGTCTCTGAAGGACAGAGCAATCCTTTCTCCAGAGGTGGCCTAGGTACACATAAGCAAACACATATTTTTATTTTCTTTTTTGTTAAGCAGATGATGGAATCCCATGTTGTTTTTTTCCCCCCCGCTGAGCAGTCGCAAGGGATTGCTCCCAATCAGTATAGCTCCCTCATTCTCCCCGTGCTGCTGCAGAGGGTTCCCACTTAGGTTCACAGAGCCCTTCCCTCATGATGGGTTTCTTTCCAGCCTCTTTCTGTTTCATGTGCTGCTGTGGCAATCAGCCACATACACGCATCTTTGAGACATGCAAGCTCATCTCTGGGATCAGTTCCTAGAGGTGGAGTCACTGGGCCAAAGATTGTGTGCCCTTGGAATATTGATAGAAATTTCCAAATTGCTGCTGCTGGGAGAGGGTGCCCCCGAGGAAGGTCTCAGGACCGCGGTGGAGGCCTGGGGTGGCCCGTGGAAGAAGCAGGCATTGGGATGGGTGGGCCGGGCCCCGTGCGCCAGGGCCTGCATGGGCTCCGTCAGCCCTGCCACATGGGCCAGGAAATGCTTAGGAGAACACGTGCCCCAGTCCAGAGCCAGCCTCCCTGGTCCTGCAGCCAGTGGCTTGCAAGACTGAGCGCATGATACATGCATTCCAAAGAAGTGGAATTTGGATATTTGGGAGGTACGGCCCTCTTCTTTTTGGGAGTGAAGCCCCTGCCTCACACCCCCAATGAGCTTTTCCACCAAACCCCAGGTTCTTTTCACTTCATCCAGAGAGTGGCAGCTTTCACGATGCGAAAGGAAATCCTTGACTTATTGTTCTTCAAAGAAAGATCACCTTCAGGGAGAAGAGCCCCGGGCCCCAGTGAAGACCAGGCTCTGCAGGTCTGTGAGGGTCACGCGTGCTCTTGGGGTTCCACCCCCGCCCGCCCCCCGGGTCCGGCAGCCTGCAGCAGATGGAGCGTGGCTTTGGAGACGGTCGCTGGGTCTGAAGTAGAGGCGCCTCGGCTTCCTGCCTGCGTCCCCTCCAGCTTCTCTGAACGTGAGCCTCGTCAGCACTCAGCGGGAATGGCTGTCACGATAGGGGCGCCCAGGGAGTCATGGACCGGCCATCTTTCCCGCCCTCCCATTTGTCCATCTCCCTCGGGTCATCCTGAGCAGGTTGGGCCAGTGTGGCCCCAACACAGAGCTTTTCCCGTGAGTAGGGCGGGGACACGTTTCGGGGTAGCTCCCAAACCTTGCCTGGGCCCCTCAAGGACACAGCCTGATCAGCCTGCTCTTGGCGTGCTCCTGTCTCTGTGGCCAGGTCTCTCCCGGGCTCCAGTCCGGGGTCCTCTGTCTCCTCTGACCAGATGGGCTGCAGCGCACAATTGTGTTGGGAGCACAGAGTGCAGGGCCTCCCCGCCTCTCTACAGCGAGGCCGTCTGCCGGGGGCTCCACCTGGAAGTCTTGCCCCGGAGGAACGTCTTCTCGGCCGGGTCTGGCGAGCACATGCAGCGTGCTCTGACCAGTCGGCGTCACACTCGGGAAGGATGCTCCTGCGTCTCTGACGGGCCCTTTGGGCAGGAGCCCGCCCGGTGGGTCTTAGGTGATGCCGTCAGCGTCCTGCCGGCTTCCTGGTTCTCAGGGGCCGTCCGGGGACCAGCGGACACTTGCTCCTCACGGCTGCCTGGGTCTCCATCTCCCAGGGCGAGGCCCCGAGAGCTCAGGGTGGGCGTGTGCTCACGTAGCCAGCTCATCTTTGACGTTCTCCCTCTAGGTGACTACGATGCAGGGAAAGCTGGGAGTGTGGCTGCTGAATGTCGCTGTGGGCCCTCAGAAGCCCTTCATTTGGGTTGCTGTGTTCAGTCCTCATAACAGTCTCCCGAGGAAGCATGTGGTGATCAGCCCCACTTAACAGGGGCGTAAACTGAGGCTTGGCTGAAGGGACATGCCGTCCCGTGACCAGCCCCCTCCAGGGCCAGGCTTTCGGTCCTAGAGATGTGATTCCCAGGCTGGCTCTCGGCATGCCAATGCCACCCTTCTCTGCTGCTACCCCAGATCAGCCTGAGACCCGTGGATTTTCTTTTTCTCTTCCTCTAATTAGAAAAGAAATAGAAGAAAACCAATATTTGAGGGAAACTTAAAAACATACACTGACAACAGAGAAGAGTACAGTGACCCCTGTGTACCCATCACTGGCTTCACCGACCCTGGGCCAGTCTTGTCCAGTAACCTCTCCCCACCACCACTTCCCTCCTCTCCAACCATGAAATTATCTGGAAGCCATCCCGTGACATCTTATCACGTCATTAGAATTTACCAAAACAGGTATCTCCAAAAAAATAAGGTATCTTAAAAAAGACACGTACAAATGTAATGCCATTCTCATGCCTAAGAAACTGACAGCAATTCCTGGATATCAAATGCTCAGTCACATTTTCCCAATTGTCTCATAAATGATTTTGGTCGTGATTTGTTCAGTAAGAATCCAAACATGGGTTAGTACATCATGTGTGCTTGGTATGTCTCTTAAGGGTTTTTAAAACCTCTTCTGGGATCAGGGCATGTGGCTTGTGGAATTTTCCGTATTCCCGGCCCTGCTGACTGCTTCCTCGTGGTGTCAGGGAACCCGCTCCCCGGTGCCCTGTGGTCCCTGAAAGTTTCACGCTCTCCACGACTTTCTGGTTCACCCTGCGCCCGCGCTTCTAACGCAGCAGCCACCGCTGGCCTGCTCAGTTTCTAGTTGTCATCGACAACCATGCCTGGGTCCAGTATTATCAGGGTTGCAAAGTGAAGCTCTCTGAAGTCTGCCTTTCCTTTTTATTAGATGGAATTATTCTAAAGGGGACTTCATCAACTGCTTGTTTGCACCGAAGTTCAGTTTACAGAGGGGAGGAGGCAGGGAAAAAGCTTTAGTCTTCTCCTTTATTGCTAAGTTTTAGAGCAAAGAGCTAATTTTGTGGCACTTTTCCCAAGCTTATTAAAAAAAAATTTTTTTTACCGTCAATATGAATTTAGGGATCTAAATTTTTACTTGGTGTGTTTCAATCCAGGGTAGTTGTTTACTCTTCTTTCTGATACCCAGATCGTCCCCCACCAGTGGCCGGTGAGTTCCTCAGACCTTTTGTGAACAGATCTCTTAAGTTCTATCCTCTTTTCATCGGGACAGAGAGTTCCTGGCTTCCAGAAGGAGTCTTCTGTGGAGTGGGACCTGCCCTTGTTCTCCGCTGCGCCCCAGGCCAGGAGGTGGGGGCTCCTTGCCAGCGGGCTATTCAGAGGTGCCACCTTCCTGCTGTTCCCGCTGCCAAGGCTGTGGCAGGTGGCAGAGTGGCCGAGCCAGGCCAGCCCCGCTGGCTCGGGCCCCACGCGTAGTAGGTATTCCGGAAGCGGCTGTCGGGTGGATGAAGGGCCCGAAAGCTGATCCGTCACGCCACCCAGCTGGGCTGGGCTCCTCTCCACCTAGGGATCCTCCCAGGAGGCCAGCGTGAAAATAGAGCTGGCCCCCACTTCCCTGTGGCCTCAGGACACCTCGGAGCCAGGCGTGCGGGAAGTGGGGGCGAAACTTCCAGGGTCACACCGAGGCTGCTGGTGTGGGGGCCACCTGCCCTGCAGCCCCAAGAGGAGGCGAGGGCCGGCCCTGGATGCTTCCGAGGCCCTGCCTTCCGGGGGCCAGGCTGAGCTGGAGCTGGTCCCTGCCCCGCAGCAGGGCTCCTTCCCGGGTGGGTTTCTGCCGCCCTGCCTCCCGTGGCCTCTGGGTTTGGCCTCACCACCCCGCCTTGCAGCCTCGGGCACTCGGGCAGCACCGTCGGTGTCTGCTCTGCTCCCCCCGCCCAGGCTGGGCTTATCCCGAGTGCCCATCGCTGTCATGGGCACCAGGAAGGCCCTGCGATCAGAGCCCCTGGAGGACCTTGGGGCTTCTGCCCTGGTTGCTGCTGCTCGTTTAAAAAACAAAAGAAAACAAAAAAGGGAAAATGCTGCTGCCAGCTTTGTTGATGTCCAGAGATACCGAAATAATGTTTGTTTATGGAGAATGACTTCATTTATTTACTAGACAAGAGGCTAGAATCCGGTGACACTCCTGGTCTATTTGAGGGTGGATTTGTGTTGGAAGGCAGGTGTTCCAGCCCATGCAGCTAAATCTGGGGAGGGCATGCAGCGAGGAGGACCAAGAGAGCTTCCCCTCCGGGCAGGGGTGTGTGTGTGACCACCCCCAGCGGATGAGGCTGAGAGAAGTCTCCGGAAATGGTGTGCGGAGAGTGGAAGGGGCAGCCTAGCCCGAACTTGGCAGCAAGGCTGAGCCCTCAGGCCCAGGGAGTAGCTCTGGAATGAGACTGCGTAGGCCCCAAGCTGCATGGCCACTTGTGAGCCTGTTACCCCAGACAGCGGCTTCACCTCCCGAAGCCTCCACTTCTTCATCCACAAAGTGGGGAACCCTTCTGGTCGGTCTTGGCACTTTGTGGGCACCCGTAATGGTCAGTGCCAGCATGGTGCTTATTCATATGGTCTCTGGGGTGCCTACAAACGAGTTCTGGCACCTCCTCTTATAAATGGTGAGCTCGTGGGTTCATTTCGTTTGGCACGTTTCCAACAATGCCTTAGTCTTCTCATCTGTAAAGCAGGCATGATTGTATTTCCCGTCTCCCCGGCTTGTGAAGATTGAGTGCCTTAATAGATGCAAGGTCCTAAGGTAACACGCGGCACGTGTCTGTGCTGGGCCAGTGCCGGCATTGTTACTCTGGCTAATAAAGAAGGAAAGAACTTAATTTTTCTCATCAGGAGTTTACATTTCTCCTCTAACTCGACAAAAACGCATCTCCTCCACCATCTCTTTCTAATAACAACTTCTGCCCAAAGGCATTTAATCGTTTAAATGTCTCCAGTCCTTCTGTCCAAGGTGGCTGCCGTGATCCCAGAACAGGGCCCTTTGCTTCAGTAACAGAAAGTGCAGCAGATGGGTCACCCAAAGGTCACTGAGAACCAGGCACCATCTCAGTGAATTTCCCAACATCCCTGGAGGGAGATCCTGCCCTTCCTGTTTCCCAGAGCTGCAGCGCGAGGCCCGGAGTGACCCATGGCCACCCAGTTGGTCCCTGGCAGAGCCCTCAGCCCTCTCTGCCCCTCTGTCTTGGCAGGCTTCACCAGGACCCCGCACTAGTCCTCCTTAGAGCAAGCTGGCCCTGCCTCCCCAGGCCGGGTGTCGGGGGGATGGCGGGCACCCCGTGCTCATGCTGGGCCCAGATCTGGCTGTGCACTGCTGAGTCCAGGGGCCTGCAACAGGTACCAGACCATCTAGGTGTTTGTTCCAAAGAAGTGCTCCTTCACATGTCTAGAGACGCACCCAGGGACGTGGGAGGGGGCAGAGTGAGAGCTGGAGGCCGCGTGCAGGACTGAGTAGCCGCCAGTCCGCTGGCTCTGCAGTGTGTGACACGCGGTGAAGAGCAGTGAGGACCATCTAAGATGCCTGGCCGTGGAAGGATGCCCAACATGTGCCGCTGTGTGAGACTTCAAAGCATAAGACAAAAGATTTTTTTTTTTATATGCACATAAATGCCTAGAAAAAGACTCCAAGGAAGCACCTCAAACTGACCAAGGGGATTATCTTTGGGGAAGCCAGTGGGATTGAATCCAGGTAAAGTTGTCTTTGTTGTTTTTCGCTTTTCATATTTCTGGGTCGTTTGAGTTTTTATGATGACATCATAGTCACTTGTCAGCTGCATAACTGTGAAATAAGTAATGGTCTGCCAAGGAAAAGACAGCCCCACATTTAAGCTAGTGTATCTTATCCTCAGAGTATCCCCACAAACAACGGAGGGAACCTGGGAACATTTTTTCCAGAAGAAGCACGGAACAGCCTTGATTCTGTTGTGAATCTGTCAGAAACAGTCTCATCCTATGGGAATGCCATTTTGGAGTTACTTAGATCTTCCTTGGAGACTTGGAAGGTGCAGCCATGGTACAAAGTTGGCTTAAAACACACATTGTCAACCTTGACCTCCCACCACAACAATGGGAACCTCTTGTGATTGTTGGATTTTCTGGGAAAATGGGTGCCAGTGGGTCTGTGGAATTTCTTTGCCGGCAAAGTAAATGAAAAGCGTTGGCTTCGAGTGTCCTCTCCCCTTACTGCACTGTGGTTAGCTCTGAGTGTGTGTGTGTGTGTGTCTTTGTGTGTGTCTCTTCGTGTCTGTGTGTGTGTCTCTGCATGTGTGTGTCTGTGTGTGTCTCTGCATGTCTGTCTGTGTCTCTATGTGTGTGTTTGTGTGTCTCTGTGTTTGTGTGTGTGTGTGTGTGTGCTCACATGCGGAGGCGGAATGGGTGATGGCCGCTCTGGGAGGACGCACCACCCTCTGGAAGGCTGCAGTGGACAGGATGCTGTCTCCCAAGTCACCTTGTAAACTCCCGTGGCTAAAGCCAGTGTTGGATCTTCTCACCCCTCCATTTCCTGTCTGGCTCTCTCTTTGGTCAGAAGGCCGCTGAGCACAGAGAAGTCTGGGGTCATTTTTTGAAAGCACGACTGTCCATCTGGGAAGGGCTCCGTTGCTCTGGCCCACTGTGTGTCCTCTGGACCTTTGACACCATGGACTTGGGGAAGCAGAGAGAGGTGTCAGGGTCATGAATGAAAATAGGGGCTTTCTCATGGTGGATGGAATACAGGAAATGCCTGGGCCTTTCAGGAAAAGAGGAGGGCGCAGGGTTGAGACAGGCTCTCTCCCAAAGTCCCCCAAGGGAGCAGGCTGGGCCACACCCGTCCAGCTTGGCGAGCAGTCCAGAGGCCAGCCGTGCATAGGAGAATTACGAGTTTGGAGCCCCACCCGCGTCCCAGGCATGGTGCTGGGCTCGCAGCTCCCTGGATGACGTTTAGTTCTCAGCCAGTGTGTGCAGTGGGCGTTAGCACCCTCCCTTACTTACTGGCCAGCTGGGCTCTCTGCCTGTTTCCTGTGTTGTCGTTCAGTTGCTCAGTTGTGTGTGACTCTGTGACCCCACGGACTGCAGCATGCCAGGCTTCCTTGTCCTTTACCATCTCCTGGAGCTTGCTCAAACTTGTGTGCATTGAGTTGGTGATGCCATCCAACCATCTCATCCTCTGTTGCCCCCTTCTCCTCCTGCCTTCACTCTTTCCCAGCATCAGGGTCTTTCCCTGTGTTCTGTGTCTATTGGTACTGGTTTAAAAAGTGAGAGGAGATGCCTGCAATCTCTGGTCTCTGCTGTGTCTGTCNGGTGATGCCATCCAACCATCTCATCCTCTGTTGCCCCCTTCTCCTCCTGCCTTCACTCTTTCCCAGCATCAGGGTCTTTCCCTGTGTTCTGTGTCTATTGGTACTGGTTTAAAAAGTGAGAGGAGATGCCTGCAATCTCTGGTCTCTGCTGTGTCTGTCTGAGAGCGAGCTGGGTCCCTGGAGAAGGCCCCCGCCCCTGGCCCCGCGCCAGATCTCACGCAGCACAGCAGGTGGTTCCTCTTGCCTGTTTCCCCACGCAGTCCCCCCCCCGCCCCCGCCCCGGTCACCTGGCTCCCTGGGGCACTTGGGGGAGACAGCAGGGCTTGGTGGAGGGAAAGGACTTTGAGACCAGACAGACCTAGCTCCAGTTCTGGAGCCCCTGCTTGCCGTCTCAGTGACTTCTTAAGACAGGTCAACTAACCTCACTGAGCCTCAGTTTCCTCATCTGTGAAGTGGGTATGTGGTGAGGCTCAGGTACTGAGACAAACCTTATGACCTGCCAGCATTCAGCCACTTTTACCTTATCATAATGCCGTTTCATACGGCTGTACTGAATCTATGCAATGTGGAAATAACCTTGGTGAGCTGCAGGGACCGACTAGACTCTCATTTCCTCCCTTCATGCTCTCGGCCTTGGGGGCTCTGTCTCCCTGGATTGCAGTGAACGGGAGGTGGCTTCTGAAATCGTTACCTCGAGATGAAGAGGGAGCATTGAAGCTGTGACTCCCTGGAGTGGGCTGTCTTTAGGATGCGTGGAGGGGCGCCAGGCACCCCGCCGTGGGCCGTGACCCACATGCTCCTGTGAGGCCAGGCAGGGTCTTCTCACCCGTGCCGTGGGGTGACAGGTGCAGGCTGGAGCGTGGGGACCTTGGGAGGGTGGCTGGGTGGCTGGATCCGTGCTTATGTTTCACCTGCTGGCGTAGTTGGGAAGCACCTGGCTGAGGGCCCAGGCTCTGAAGTCGAGCCGGCTGAGTTTGAACCCCAAGCCTCCCTCTTGCTTGCTGGCTGTGGCCTTCAGACACGCCCCCACTTCTCTGCACCTCACGTTCCTCTTCTGCAGTGGCTTCTGCCTCGTGGACTCATATGTTGCCCCATGCAAACTACCTTGCACAAGGCCTCGCACAAAGCAGGCAATCGCTGTGTGAGTGCTTATTGATGATAACACGTACTAAAATTCATCCGCTAGCTGCTGTTCTTAAGTAGGGCCCGATTATTGGGCACAGCATTAGAGATGATAAAGGTGAGCAGACTCTCTCAGGGCCGGAGAGTCAGATCCAGACAGCCCTGCCCAGTGTGCTGTGTGACCAAATGCAGGCCCTGAACCTCTCTGAGCCTCATTCCTCTGTAAAATGTGGGTAGGAAATGAGACATTCAGTTGATGAGCAGGGCTGTGAGGAGGAATCAGATGCCGCTTTTGAAAGGGCCTCTGCCAGCACCTGGTCTGCTGTAGAGGCTGCCACAGGGAGCTTGTGGTCTTGCCGTGGAAGCCCCTTGGTGTCACGGCTTGCTGTTGTCTCCATTTGAGCCATGGCCAAATGTGGAGAGAGGCACCTGTAAAGTTCCTATCTCGGGTGTTTTGCTCTGGAAATTTCTGTAGCTCAGGGACAGGAAGGTACTTTAGAAAGGATTTAATTTGGGGGGGTACATTAGTTCCTGAGGAGCAGGAGGAGGGCTTTTAACTCCCAAGCTAGTCATTTCAGAAGGCTTCTGCCACTTCCCGGTCCCCGTGACTGGGGACCGCAGGACCTTGTCAGCCCCAAGGCCTTTTGCAAGCAAGCCTTCCTGAGTGGCCTCTGCATCACTGCTTGCTGAGTGGATGGTACTGTGCGGTTGCCATGGTAGCAGCAGGATGTGGTTCCTATGGTGATGGTCGGCCGTGGCAGGAAGACAGCAGAGGTTTCAGTTATCCGGTGGCTCCGTGTTCGCCGCCCCCCTGAGCAGCACAGCACGAACTGCCCCCACTGCCGCTCTTCTCTGCAGAGTGGTTACTGTTGAGGTCACCGCCTCCCCGAAACGCCACTGCTGCTTCTTGGAAAGACAGGGTTGTGCTGGCGTGTTTCTGCTTCCAGAAGAGGCGGGTGCTGAGTGTCTGGGGCCCTTCCGCTGGGGAGGGGGCTTTATGCTCACCCTGAGCGTAGCAGGTGGGGCCTGTGGGGGGCTCATAAGCCCCTCCTGGTGGCTCCCTGCAGTGAATTATATCCCATCCGAGTTTGCCGTCGTTTTCAGGAGAAACTAGATGGTTTGGAAAACTCTCTCGGCACCTTGCATCCAGATTTCAGCACTGCCACATTGTGGGGGTCACTTGGGTTGTCGAGCCCCAGGGAAAGGAAGACAGTATCTTGAGTGTTTCTCTCCTCCTCTGGCATCTGAGTCTTGTAGCTAGGATTTCTCCATAGAAGGGCGAACGGATGACACAGACACAGCTCGCAGAATGTCACCTCTTTTTTATCTGGAGACGAGGGAGGCAGAGTGAGTAAGCGGGATTCAAGGGGCACTGTTACAATACAAGAGGAAATCTGAAATTTGGGAGCTCAGTGTGGGCAGGCATGGGTGCCGCCGGTTTCGGTGCCAGGCAGTGCGTCCATAAATTGCGCATGCACCTTGATGAAGGCCCCCCAAGAGGAAGGAGGCATCTCTGCCTGCAGCTGACAGCCTGTCAGCCTGGTGTGGCAACACGCTTTGCTCACGCCGGCCAGCGCTCCGATTGGTGGCCGGTGCCGTCATCAGGTCTGCTGGAGCGTGATTGGCAGAGGGGACCCTGCCAGCAGAGGGGACCCTGCCAGCAGAGGTGCCGTCTGGGCGGGCACCCCTGGACCACAGGCAGAGGGCTGGGGGGCTCGGTGAGGGTGCCTCCGCTGCTGGACACGCCGAGCTCCTCCAGAGGTCAGAGGCGTGCCATCCACCCCAACTCTGGGTTCTTATTGGGAGGACTGCAGTCTAGTGAGCACTTTTAAGGAGCACTCTGTGCTCTGGGAGACCTTTTCTTTTTGAATTTTGAGAATTAAAAAGAAAAATACAATTTAGGACACACAATTGAGAAGATTCATTATTTGACCGTATATTGACACCTTTCAGATTAGCCAGTAATCAAAGAGCATCAAGGACTAGTAGTAAAAACCACATTTCTGTCACCCAGACTGAGCCCTGTTTATATTAAATATCCTCTTCGATATAAGTAAAAGGAATAAAACATCCCTGGAAAAGTGGTAATTAATTACCTTGACCTCCGGCTCATCATCTGCCTCCAGGTACCCTTTATTATAAATCTGGTGAGATCTTACGATTTTCAGCACTTCCACACACTTGCGTAACCACAAGGAGCCGTAAACAATATGCAGCGTCGCTCCATGTGTGCTCTTAAAATGTGCCTGCAGCTTGCCTTTTCCCCCCTGCGCCATCTGCTCCTGGGTTTGGGGTCTGCAGCTGTTGGTTCCTGCTTAGTTCTTTGTTTTCCCTGCTGTGCAGGGGCCTTGCGCTTGCCCTTTTCTGGAGATTCACCCCGTCTTATCTGTTTTCGCCCACGGTCACCTGGCTACGAAGTGGGCTGCATAACCCCCTGAATAGCACCCATCTAGGTGGGACTCTGAAGGCAGGGCATCCCTCTCAAACCTCACGCCTGCCTGGCGCCCGGCCCAGCGGCGAGGAGCCCAGATCGCCAAGTCACCCAGCCTAGCTGCCCTGGCCTAATTTAGGTCACTGCCACCCCCTCTGCTCCCCCGGAGCCCTGTGGCCCAGAATGCCGTCTGCACAGGAAACCCACTGACGTGTTCTCAGTGGTGGGGGCCCAGCACCTGCCTCCCTGACGACCCTCGAACCCAGCGCCCTCGGCATCAGGGTGGCAGAGGCACCTGGGGTCCCTGGGCCCCTGGGCGCCCCGAGCTGCCTCTTGTGCCGAGTTACTGTCGGGGAACCCTGACCTTCTTGCTCGGGCGCAGCCTCCTCATCCAGGGAGCGTGGCCATAGGGCTGGGCTCGTGCCCTGGCTCTCTCAGCGCCAGGGCCCCTGGGACCATCAGCGTCCTCGCACGCACTGGCAGCAGCGTGAGGGCCCTGGCCTGGGTCACCGGTGTCCTTGCCAGGCGCGCCTGGGCTGGGCCACAGTGTGTGGCTGGGTGTGACCCCGGAAGGTACACACATGTATTTTTTTTCTTTTCTGTCCCTCTCACTGCGGCTGCCTCTGGCCCCACCTCTGCTGGAGGGTATCACAGCATATTAAAAAGCAGAGACATCACTTTGCCAACAAAGGTCCATCTAGTCAAGGCTATGGTTTTTCCAGTCATGTATGGATGTGAGAGTTGGACTATAAAGAAAGCTGAGCGCCGAAGAATTGATGCTTTTGAACTGTGGTTTTGGAGAAGACTCTTGAGAGTCCCTTGGACTGCAAGGAGATCCAACCAGTCCATCGTAAAGGAGACCAGTCCTGGGTGTTCGTTGGAAGGACTGATGCTAAAGCTGAAACTCCAATACTTTGGCCACCTGATGCGAAGAGCTGACTCATTAGAAAAGACCCTGATGCTGGGAAAGATTAAAGGTGGGAGGAGAAGGGGACGACAGAGGATGAGATGGTTGGATGGCATCACTGACTCGATGGACGTGTTTGAGCAAGCTCTGGGAGGTAGTGAAGAGCGTGTTGCAGTCCAGGGGGTTGCAAAGAGTCAGACATGACTGGGCGGCTGAACAACAGCAGCAATCGCTGCTCTGCACAGAGACCGGAGCGCCCCGGCCCTGTGGCCGCCACCATCCCGCTCTTCATAGGGAAGCCAGTTTTGGGGCCAGACAGAACTGGATTCTTCCAGTCGCTGGGCAGGTATTTACTGAGCCTCCTTTGTGCGGCCCTGGGGACCATGTGGCCAGCGGAACAGACACGGGGTCTGTCGCATGGAGCCTGCTGCCCAGTGGGAGAGACGATAAACAAGCAGCAGGCAGATAACCACAGGCCAGACCTAGGCTCCTCCGTCAGCTCCTCTGGCCTTGCTGGCGACCTTGGGCAAGTTAGCTAAGTCCCCTGTCAGGGCAGGCACGGTGCTCACGATCCCGCAGGTCACGGAAGTCTCTGCTCCACAGTGGGCCTGCCGCTCTGCCGGCATGGCACCCATGCCTGACACGGCACAGCTGCGTTTGTGACTGCAGCCCTCCTGCAGAGGTGGCAACTGAGCCCAGAGAGGTGAAGCAACCTGCCCACGGTGGCTCAGCAGCTCGCAAGCCCAGGTGGGTGTGGCAGCTGGCCCCCAGACACGGGGAGGCGGTTCCTGTCCTCAGAAAGCCAGTGCCTTCCATGTTCTGCAAGGAGTTTATTTACTTATTTATGAAAGTGTAAGTCGCTCAGTTGTGACCGACTCTTTGCCAGATTACTGGAGTGGGTAGCCGTTCCCTTCTCCAGGGGATCTTTCCAACCCAGGTTCGAATCCAGGTCTCCTGCATTGCAGGCAGATTCTTTACCAGCTGAGCCACAAATGAGCATGGTCAAATATACATGACACAAAGCTTAACATTTTAGCTGTTTGTAAGCATGCAGTTCAGTGGTGTTGAGTACCTTCACCTTGTTGTGTATCCATCACTACCATCCGTCTCCGGAGCCTGACTTGCATCTTCCAGTACAGAAGCTCTGTCTCCAGTATACCCTGACTTCACGTTCTCCCTGCCCCAGGTCCCTGTGACCGCATTTTCCTTTCCGCCTCTATGAATCTGTGTACCCTAGGCTCCTCGCGTGAGTGGAATCAAGCAGTATTTGTGTTCTTGTGTCTGCTGAATAATGTTCGCGTGTGTGTGCACGCGCGTGTGTGTGCACACACCACAGTGTGTGCATCCATTCATCCATCAGTGGACTTGTGGGTCTGTACCTTTCTGCTAAGGGCAGTAGCTCCGCTGTGCGTGCTTGTGTGCAAGTGTCTGAGACCCTCCTTTCAGCTGTCACTTTGTTCATGTATACACGTAGGTTCAGGGAGCATTGTATCACCAGGAATAGAATAAAGGGGACAAAAAGAAAACCCCCAGTTTCCAGTTCTTATCCTCAGGCCCATGGATAGAATTCAGGGTGTCTGTGACCTCGGATGTGAAAAGAGCATGACAGCTCTGCTGTCACTGGCCTGTGACTGACACACAGCATTTCAGGGATGCCCGCTGGCGGTGCTGTTAGCCGTAACCGGGACCGGCCCCTAGTGGACAGCCCTGAGGCTTTCCAGGCCCGTTCCTGCCGTTACAGACCATCTTGTAATATTGTTTCCTTTGTCACTATTCCAGAGTCATGGTAGTTAATCAGACCCTTGGCTAGAGCTCGTTATTTAATGCAGTAAAGAAGTTGTCTTTTCCTGTTGCGCTAACATAGGTTTTAAGGAGTATCTTGACCGTATTTCCGTATGATCCCTTGTGAGTTGTTCGTTTTTGTTGCCAGATTGTGTTTCATCTTACGACTGTACATTCTGCTAGCGGTGGGCATTTGGGTTGTGTCCATCCTCAGGAACGCTTGCACATGCCGCCTGGGGCTTTGTGCGTGAAGTTCTGCTGGCTTAGAGTTGGGAATGAGCTGGAGACACAGGGTATGCATAGCCAGCCTTTGTAGGTGATGCTAAGCTGTTTTCCACAGTGGTTGCACCAGCTTACCCTCCCAGGTGCAGTGTATGAAGTTTCCAGTTGCTTCGCCTCCCTGCCCATATTTGCTACTGTGAGTCTTTAAAATTCTCGCCATGCTCATGGATGTAGAGCAGGATGCAGCTTTTCTTTACGTCTGAAAATTTTCACAGTAAAATCTCGGAAAAACTCCATTCATACTTACGCAGGGCAAGTGGTTGAAACCGGTGCATGCCTGGCCTTGAAGTGAAGATGCAGGTCTTCATCGTGAATGGACAAGGCCCAGGCTGCCCTAGTCCTGTGATCCATCCCCCACCCCCACCCCCGCCCCCACAAGACCCTGGCAGGTCCTGGGCAGCATTCAGTAAAGCTGGATGTAGACGGGCGGGGCCCGAGCGAGGCGAGGACACCTTAGAACTGTGCCCGTGCACGAGCTACGGCGGGGGCGGGGGGGTGGTCCCCAAGCTGGTTTCTGGCCCGGAGGAAGTCCGGACACCTCCCGCTGGTTCCCAGAGAGGCGCGCTTGTGAGTCAGCTCGGAGCTTAGACTAGCTGATGGAGCTTTCGCAGGTTCTAGCTGCCCGTGTCAGGGCCGTCCGCTCACTAGGGAGCTCTTGGACTGGGCACCGGAGATGCTCATCCAAGATGCGTAGCTGAGTTCTCCCAGCATGGATGGTGCCCCCGCTTCGTGTTCTTCTCCTCTCTGTCTCCCTGCCTCCTGGCTTCCTCTCAACAAGTGCTTATTGAGCGTGCACTTGTGCCAGGCGTGGCCACAGTCTCCCTCCCTCCCTCCCTCCATCCATCCTTGCGTCTGTCTGCCTGTCCACCTATCCCATTTGCCCATCCATGCCGCCACCCAGCACTGACTGGATATCCTTTGTGAGACAAGCCGCGGGCCCGACCCAGATGAACGGACCGCGGTCTGCCTGGTACCACGGGGGTACACTCCTGTTGGAAGAATGTGACGTGCATGGTGGGTCAGGAAGCGGGAAGAAACAGGCTGTGGAGGCCAGGCAAGCAGCCCCAGCAAGAGCTGCCTGCAGGCCACGGGCTGACGCTTTGTCTTCACGGTGTCTTGGGATGGGCTCAGGGAGGGAGGGTGATGGAGACAGTGGGCTTCTGGCTTTCCTGGTGGAGGGACAGAGCCTGGGGCCCGGAGTGGACCTCGGGCCACCCCTTGTGAAGTCAGGTGAGAGACAGAGCTCTGACAGGGTCGCAGGCAGATTGGTTGGCACCTGATGGTCCACAGGGGTGGTAGGGCAGCTTTACCATGGGTGGTAGGATAGACCAGTGCCCTCCCCGCCCAAGGACGTCCGCATCCTAACCCCCAGAACTGTGACTGTGTGATCTGCCACGGCACAGGGGCTGCTGAGATGTGACCGAGTCAAGGATCCTGCGATGGGATTGTCCTGGGTTACCCAGATGGGCTCCCTGCAGCCACAGGGGTCCCTTAGGAGAAGGGGAGGCAGGAGAGACAGGCCAGAGCAGGAGGCTGTGGGACAGAGCACAGGCAAGGGGATGCTGCCGCCAGCTTTGACGATGGACAGAGGGGCCCCAAGACCGGGGACTGGGCACCTCGAGAGGCCGGGAAGGCCAGGAGGCAGCCTCTCCGCTCTGGAAGGACCGCAGCCCTGCCGACACCGTGGTTTTTGGCCCCGTGAGACCTGTTTGGGACTTCTGACCTCCAGACCTGTCAGAGGACACGTTTGTGTTGCTTTAACGCACGGAGGTAGACTCATGCATCGCAGCGTCCTTAGGAGCCTGATCCGCTAGTGCAGTGTGGGCTCACCCGAAAACCTTTGTACAAGGGTCTGGGTCAGGGGGGCGGGCAGGGCTCTCTGGCCCAACCTTGATGGTGAGGCCATCGCCATCACCTGGAAATGCTCTTAGAGAGCCCCTCTTCCACCCTGTGCTCTTGGGACTCAAGTCCCGGGGGACGTTTGCCTCCTTTAGGATCAAGGAGCCTCGCTGCTCCTGATACGTTCTTGCCAGGACCCGTGTGTTCTGCCTTTTGAGCCTCTTTCTAGGGGGATTCTGATAACACATTGTCCTAGGCAAATACAAGGTGAGCAGGGCCCCGCTCTGGGGGGAACATCACAGCGACAGTGGCAGCCTCCCCCCGGAGGCCTTGCCGGGTGTCCTGTTACTCATCCTCCCATCCTCCCGTCTGCTGAGCGGGAGGTGGGGTGTTTAGTGAGTATCACTGTAACCTGTACTGAAGTCAAACCAGATCTCTCTAGGTGGGAGTATTCCTCTCTTGTGGGACGGGTGCAGCCCGTCTGACTCAGCGACTCCCCCAGCCGCACCCTCTGCCACTGACACCCTGACAATCCATATTCTTGTGTCTCCCGCTCACAAAAGCCTCCCTCCCCGGGAAGCAGAGTAGAGCCTCTCCGGTTCCGCCCCCCTCCCACGGCTCGGGAAGAGCCGGGCCTGTGTGGCTGCTACCCCCTAGATGCCTGTGTCCCCGGCGGGCTGTCAGCGTCACCGGCGATGGAGCCGGGAGCCTCCTCCCGTCAGCACGAGGGCGGCAGTTCTAGGTGGGACCGTGTGCTGGCCCGCCTTTCCATCTGTCACCTTGGTAGCAGCACACCCCGTGCAGCAAATGTTTTATCCTGACACCTCAGGGTTAATAATGGGGAAAGCCGAACCCGACACCCAGCACCTTTACCCGACAACAGCTCGCACCCCTTCCGCTGCTGAACTTGGGAGGTTCACCGCTGGCTGAGGTCAGCTTACGCCAATACCGTCGTCAGCGCTGTGGGTTGAACTGTGTCCCCGAAGCAGGTCTGTTCAAGTCCTTGCCTCCGGTACCTGGGAGCGTGACCTTATTTGGAGGCAGGGCCCTTGCAGATCCAGTCAGGCTCAGGTTCGCTGTCCGACCTTTGCTTGGAGAACTGAGTTCACTGGGTTCAAGAAATGCTCCCTCTCCTTACAGGCTAGCAGATTTCAAGAGGTCAAACCACACAGTGCCTTTTCCCAAACCAGCTGATTCAAACCGTGCCAGAGCCAGGAAAGAAAAAAAAAAAGCCAACAGATTATTGACGAAGAAACATTCATTTCTGTAGAAAATTACTGGTTGGGGCTAGTTGTTGATTATCTCACCTCTGTTGCCATTTGTGTTTAGAAATGGCTCATAAATTTGCTTACGTGGGTCTGGTTTGCCCTCTACAAGGAGACGGTTGCAGTGCAAGTGGTTCCAGAACCATACTGTGATTTGATAGCTTTCATTTCCTGGCTCTCCGACGCTGACAGGCACAGCGGTGGGTGCTTTCCTTACGTGTCCGTGGTTTTCACAGTAACCTAGTGAGGCCCACTTCACAGATGAGGAAACTGAGGCCAGGAAAGCTAAGGAAGTTAGGATCCAAGGTCATGCACCTCACACATGTGCGAGCTGGCTGCTGAACTGCAGTCTCCAGACTCCAGAGTCTGCCCCGCCCCACCTGTCTTCCTGTTAACTGAGAGAACTTCACAATCAGACGGCAGAGTTCCCGCTGAGATGTGCGCCTGGGAGGAGTGTCGCGAACACGCACGTGTGGGTGCTCCCACAGGAGGCCACTGCAGACGACACGGCGGTCTGCAAGAACGTTGACCGTCGGCTTGTTGGGAAAAAATCCCACAAGCAGCCCTGCGCTTCCCCAGGGACCGGGGCTGTCTGCCCTGCTCAGCCCTGTAGCTGCATGGAGGCCCCTTGGCTTGTCCAGTGGCTGAGTCAGGAGAAGCGTCCCCAGGGCCGGGGCGAGCGGGAGGCAATGCTCTGGGACCCCATGCCATGAGGTGGGCGGGGGGGACATCCACAGGGCCCAGGGCTTCTGGCCACCAGCCCCTGAAGGAGGGTGGAGGCGGGGTGACCCACGCAGGGCTCTGAGGCTCCTTCTCTGAGCGCCATCAGCGTCTGGCTGGTCTCTCAGTGATTAGCCGTGCAACCTTGGGCATGCTACGTGGCCTCCCGGGCAGCCAGCAGAGGCAGTGTGGCCCGTGAGCGGACCTCGTCGCTCACCCTGGGACCGACCTGGGCTGCCTCCTGGGACATGCCCGGCGATGCCCCGAAGGCCTCTGCCCCGGCTAGGCCTTCAGTCTGCGTCTTTGCCCAAGTGGCCGCACTGCCCACTGCCTCGCTTCCCTGTGATCTTTACTCGGAAGTCGCCTTGTCAAGTTTCCTTGGCTGCCCGTCTGAAATGCTGACACTCCACCCCACCACCACAGTGCTTTATTTCTCATCCTCAACCTTATTCCTTTTCCTTAGCACTTACTGTAATCTAGGACTATGGCCTTGTTATTTTATTTTCTCCTCCTGCTAGAAAGGCAAGAATTTTCTCTCCTCTCCTTTGCCTCCCTCCCAACTGCTGTATTCCCAGCATTTGGAACAGGGCTCTGGGCCTGTCGATGCCGGATAAATACCTTTTAAGTGAATGAATGAATGAATCAGTCAGTCAGTCAGTTTGACTTTGCAGAGCCTTGCTTTACTTACTGGAGTGAAGTCAGCCTACTAAGTATGTGGTTGGCGTTCCTGAAACTAGACATTCGCCGAGTGACAGTATTTATGTCATCATTCTGTGCTTTACCTTTAAAATTGAGGGGCTGCAGCTTAAGTCTCCGCAGAGGCTGAGCCGGGGCTGCGTGCAGGCAGGACAGCAGAGGAGCACTAGTCTGAAGGCAGGGAGACCTACTTCGTTCTGCCCCCGCCCATCGACTGTGAGCATCTCGGGCATCCTCTAGGAGCCAGAGGGAGGGGAACATCCTGGAGACTAGCATTTTCCTCTCCGCTCTGCCCTCCTGTCTGGTTCCAAGCAGAGCAGAAGAGGGGCCCCGTGGGAAGCCCTTTTCACAACTCCGACGCCCCCCTTTCATGTGCCTGCGTGTCTGTACCAGGCTGGGGCTGGGGCTCCTGTCTCTGTTGGGGCTCCTGCACCCGGGCACGTCCCGGGCAGCCTGCGGTCAGCTATGTCTCGTGGCCAGGACTCTCAGGAATGCACCTTTTTGACCACACAGGCCAGGCCACACATGCCTGACGATAGTGAACTCTGAACTCTGAAGGAGCGTGAACCTCACACGGCGCCTTCCGTGGAGATTGGCTACCTTGAACCTCATTCTCTCCCCTCATTCCGTGAATTCATCAGCTATCTGCATTTCTTTTGCGCGGTTTAGATGCTTATATGTTTTATTTGTAATTGGAGAATATGCCTTTTTTGTAAATAAGAAAAGCTGTTTATAAGGGTTTTCATTTTTAATATTGAAAAATCACTAATCTTTTTTCAAATCAAATATGTAACAGTTGTTAGCTTTTCCTATGTTTCCTCTGGCTTCTTAATTTCATATGAGGTATTTATTGATACATAGACGTTTCACATTTTTTGGTGGTTGGATCTCAGTGCCTTGTATTCATGGCTTGTTAATGACTTGTCTTAGTGGTTTATCAAAGTTCTTCCGGTTTCAAGATTGAGCAGACATTCCCCATTTTTTTTGTTTGTTTGTTTCTAACATATAACTGTAAAATTGATCTAGAATTAACTTTTGGTGTGAGGCAGGGCATAGTGCTATTCCGGATAGTTCACTGACTGTCAAGTATTATTCGCTGAATAACGTTCCCTTATCCGCTGCTCTAAAACATCACTGTACCGTATACTGAAAATTTCACATATGTGCTCGAGTCTCTTCGGCCTTCTGTTAGTTCCTGCTGCTTGACTGTCCTCGCTCCAGCTCTGTGCTGTTTTGTTTATTGCAGATTCACAGTGTTGTAAAATTAAACACCTTTGTTTTTTAAAGATGAAGGAACTAAGGCATGGAGAGGTCAAGTAACTTCCCCAAAATCTCCCAGCTAACTGGAGGCTCCGAATCTCATGTGTGTATTATTTCCAGCGCATTTAACCTCCTTGTCGGCCTTGTCTCACGATGCCTTCTTGTGCTTCTTGAATTATCGTCACTGTTACTCACAGTATATCACGGAGGGTTGTTTTTTGCCCCTGCAGCCTTAGTAAGTTCTGTCTGCCCTGAGTGGAACCAGCCATAAGAATCTGCCATGTAAAGTTATTAACAAGAATGAGAGCAGATGTGAATTTCATAGCACCATGCCTGGCACCCAGAAGCCCTTAATCTGTTAATAGTAGTAGTTATTTTTATTCCCATTGGTGTAATTGACTTTCTGTGACGTACATTCTTACTTCTTTAAGAAGTAAGGTCTTCTCACACCTTTCACCTCTGGGCAGAATTCGCGGTGAATGCACTGTAGTCGCGTGTCATTGATGCTAAAGGACGTTCCCAGTGGCCAGTGTTTGACCCTGACGTCCACCTCCCCCTCCTTGAGCCAGTACGTTATTGAGGCGGCCCCACATTCTAAAGGGGCTGACAGGCTCTTACAGTGATAAGAAGTCACACTCTCGGACATTCCTGTGAGCTGTGGGCACTCTAGGTCTATCCAGGTCTCCCCCAGAGTCGTGCCACCCAAGGGTGCAGAGGGCCTCAGTGACGAGGGCCCGTGTGTCTGCAGCGTCCCGGGCCCTTCTGAGCCCACAGGGTCCCTGTGCAGGATCAGCTTGTGTGCCGGGACTCAGAGCACCCCCACCTAACCCCAGGGTCCACAGGGCAGTGTTGAATGTTTCTACTCAGGTAAAATGTTAGTTCCTTTCACACTGCACACAAGAGAGGCCCCGTCCTGTGAAATGGCTGGTTCCTGGAGCCCGTTTGCAGGATGACGACCAAAGGCACTGGGAAGTGCTCCCGGTCCTTGTTGCTGAAGTTGCTGTCCTGCTCATGGGGTGAGGTGTNGAACGTTGACCGTCGGCTTGTTGGGAAAAAATCCCACAAGCAGCCCTGCGCTTCCCCAGGGACCGGGGCTGTCTGCCCTGCTCAGCCCTGTAGCTGCATGGAGGCCCCTTGGCTTGTCCAGTGGCTGAGTCAGGAGAAGCGTCCCCAGGGCCGGGGCGAGCGGGAGGCAATGCTCTGGGACCCCATGCCATGAGGTGGGCAGGGGGGACATCCACAGGGCCCAGGGCTTCTGGCCACCAGCCCCTGAAGGAGGGTGGAGGCGGGGTGACCCACGCAGGGCTCTGAGGCTCCTTCTCTGAGCGCCATCAGCGTCTGGCTGGTCTCTCAGTGATTAGCCGTGCAACCTTGGGCATGCTACGTGGCCTCCCGGGCAGCCAGCAGAGGCAGTGTGGCCCGTGAGCGGACCTCGTCGCTCACCCTGGGACCGACCTGGGCTGCCTCCTGGGACATGCCCGGCGATGCCCCGAAGGCCTCTGCCCCGGCTAGGCCTTCAGTCTGCGTCTTTGCCCAAGTGGCCGCACTGCCCACTGCCTCGCTTCCCTGTGATCTTTACTCGGAAGTCGCCTTGTCAAGTTTCCTTGGCTGCCCGTCTGAAATGCTGACACTCCACCCCACCACCACAGTGCTTTATTTCTCATCCTCAACCTTATTCCTTTTCCTTAGCACTTACTGTAATCTAGGACTATGGCCTTGTTATTTTATTTTCTCCTCCTGCTAGAAAGGCAAGAATTTTCTCTCCTCTCCTTTGCCTCCCTCCCAACTGCTGTATTCCCAGCATTTGGAACAGGGCTCTGGGCCTGTCGATGCCGGATAAATACCTTTTAAGTGAATGAATGAATGAATCAGTCAGTCAGTCAGTTTGACTTTGCAGAGCCTTGCTTTACTTACTGGAGTGAAGTCAGCCTACTAAGTATGTGGTTGGCGTTCCTGAAACTAGACATTCGCCGAGTGACAGTATTTATGTCATCATTCTGTGCTTTACCTTTAAAATCGAGGGGCTGCAGCTTAAGTCTCCGCAGAGGCTGAGCCGGGGCTGCGTGCAGGCAGGACAGCAGAGGAGCACTAGTCTGAAGGCAGGGAGACCTACTTCGTTCTGCCCCCGCCCATCGACTGTGAGCATCTCGGGCATCCTCTAGGAGCCAGAGGGAGGGGAACATCCTGGAGACTAGCATTTTCCTCTCCGCTCTGCCCTCCTGTCTGGTTCCAAGCAGAGCAGAAGAGGGGCCCCGTGGGAAGCCCTTTTCACAACTCCGACGCCCCCCTTTCATGTGCCTGCGTGTCTGTACCAGGCTGGGGCTGGGGCTCCTGTCTCTGTTGGGGCTCCTGCACCCGGGCACGTCCCGGGCAGCCTGCGGTCAGCTATGTCTCGTGGCCAGGACTCTCAGGAATGCACCTTTTTGACCACACAGGCCAGGCCACACATGCCTGACGATAGTGAACTCTGAACTCTGAAGGAGCGTGAACCTCACACGGCGCCTTCCGTGGAGATTGGCTACCTTGAACCTCATTCTCTCCCCTCATTCCGTGAATTCATCAGCTATCTGCATTTCTTTTGCGTGGTTTAGATGCTTATATGTTTTATTTGTAATTGGAGAATATGCCTTTTTTGTAAATAAGAAAAGCTGTTTATAAGGGTTTTCATTTTTAATATTGAAAAATCACTAATCTTTTTTCAAATCAAATATGTAACAGTTGTTAGCTTTTCCTATGTTTCCTCTGGCTTCTTAATTTCATATGAGGTATTTATTGATACATAGACGTTTCACATTTTTTGGTGGTTGGATCTCAGTGCCTTGTATTCATGGCTTGTTAATGACTTGTCTTAGTGGTTTATCAAAGTTCTTCCGGTTTCAAGATTGAGCAGACATTCCCCATTTTTTTTGTTTGTTTGTTTCTAACATATAACTGTAAAATTGATCTAGAATTAACTTTTGGTGTGAGGCAGGGCATAGTGCTATTCCGGATAGTTCACTGACTGTCAAGTATTATTCGCTGAATAACGTTCCCTTATCCGCTGCTCTAAAACATCACTGTACCGTATACTGAAAATTTCACATATGTGCTCGAGTCTCTTCGGCCTTCTGTTAGTTCCTGCTGCTTGACTGTCCTCGCTCCAGCTCTGTGCTGTTTTGTTTATTGCAGATTCACAGTGTTGTAAAATTAAACACCTTTGTTTTTTAAAGATGAAGGAACTAAGGCATGGAGAGGTCAAGTAACTTCCCCAAAATCTCCCAGCTAACTGGAGGCTCCGAATCTCATGTGTGTATTATTTCCAGCGCATTTAACCTCCTTGTCGGCCTTGTCTCACGATGCCTTCTTGTGCTTCTTGAATTATCGTCACTGTTACTCACAGTATATCACGGAGGGTTGTTTTTTGCCCCTGCAGCCTTAGTAAGTTCTGTCTGCCCTGAGTGGAACCAGCCATAAGAATCTGCCATGTAAAGTTATTAACAAGAATGAGAGCAGATGTGAATTTCATAGCACCATGCCTGGCACCCAGAAGCCCTTAATCTATTCATAGTAGTAGTTATTTTTATTCCCATTGGTGTAATTGACTTTCTGTGACGTACATTCTTACTTCTTTAAGAAGTAAGGTCTTCTCACACCTTTCACCTCTGGGCAGAATTCGCGGTGAATGCACTGTAGTCGCGTGTCATTGATGCTAAAGGACGTTCCCAGTGGCCAGTGTTTGACCCTGACGTCCACCTCCCCCTCCTTGAGCCAGTACGTTATTGAGGCGGCCCCACATTCTAAAGGGGCTGACAGGCTCTTACAGTGATAAGAAGTCACACTCTCGGACATTCCTGTGAGCTGTGGGCACTCTAGGTCTATCCAGGTCTCCCCCAGAGTCGTGCCACCCAAGGGTGCAGAGGGCCTCAGTGACGAGGGCCCGTGTGTCTGCAGCGTCCCGGGCCCTTCTGAGCCCACAGGGTCCCTGTGCAGGATCAGCTTGTGTGCCGGGACTCAGAGCACCCCCACCTAACCCCAGGGTCCACAGGGCAGTGTTGAATGTTTCTACTCAGGTAAAATGTTAGTTCCTTTCACACTGCACACAAGAGAGGCCCCGTCCTGTGAAATGGCTGGTTCCTGGAGCCCGTTTGCAGGATGACGACCAAAGGCACTGGGAAGTGCTCCCGGTCCTTGTTGCTGAAGTTGCTGTCCTGCTCATGGGGTGAGGTGTGCCCCTCGGAGTGCCTGGACTCTGGAATGGGGCTGATGTCAGCTTCAACCATGGGCGGAGGCCCCTTGCGTCGGGCTCTGGAAGAGCCTGTGCTGGGCGGCTCCTTGGCTTGCAAAGAGGCGCCCAGTCTGCACTTGGAACAGTCGAGAGTGGGAGTGGTGGTCTCGCCGAAGAGGTGGTCCACGCAGGTGTGGCAGAGGAGTCTCCCGTCACCTCTGCTGAGAGATGAGACCTGGGAACAAGGATAAGCGTCAGCGCCCCGTCGTGAGCCCGTCCTGCGCTCACGTCACGGGGTGAGGACAGCCTCAGGGAGGGCGAGTGTGCCTGGGTGGCCCTGCCCTGGACGCTGTGTTGCCCTGGACGCTGTGTTGCCCTGGACGCTGTGTTGCCCTGGACGCTGTGTTGCCCTGGACGTTGTGTTGGGAAGGATTCCGGGCCTGGAGTTCAGCTCAGCAGGTAAAGGGCTGCAGCTGCTTCCACGTGAAGAGCGGCAGTGGTGCCTCTTAGAGACACAGGGATCCACAGAGAGTCAAAACAAAAGCAAAACTGGGCCAGAAGACACGCACAAAGGGGAGGAGCTAGACCCTGACACACAGAGGGTTAGCTATCTTCACGTAGTTTTATAATCAAGAAATATGAACGTAAAATATTCAAACTGTCGAGAAATAGAATATCATCAGGGTTTCTGCTCCCCAGAACAGCAAATGCTGTTTGTCTGCGACTCTATTTCCAGCTCTGTCTAAATCCCTGCCTATTTCAATGTACTTTTCCAAAGACATAAAAACGTGTACCCTGTTTTTTCTTTTAACATCTCTGGCTGTTAATTCTTTTTCCCATGCCTTAAGGCAAGAGTTTTGAAACATAGAAGCCCCAGGGTGCAACCTGGTACCTTTCCCTTCCAGTCTTTACCTCTGGGGCATTGAAAATGGATCTTGAGAATCAGAGTATTCCCTTATAGTTCATCTATTCCCTTAGAGTTCATCCTAGCCCCTCCCTGATTGTGGCAAAATGCAGTGTAAAATTTGTCTCACAAATCTTAACTGTCCTAAAGTGTGTGGTTTCATGGTGCTAAGTATGGTTACATTGCTCTGCAGCCAGTCTCCAAAACTTAACCATTCATCTTAAATGAAGGCCTAGAGCTGACCTCAGGATGGGCAGCTAGTTCACGACCTCCAGGTGAGGTGGGTAGAATCTAGGACAGGAAGGCAAAGGAGGGGCTGCACCGGCAGAGGCGCTCCAGCAGGTCTGGTCCCCTCCCTAGTGCTGCCCATTTGACAGATGGTGAAACCGAGGCACAGGTTGTCATCCATTGCTTTTCTTTTCGGGGGGCAAGCGTTATTGAAATACACATCCAGAAATGTGCACACATACTATACTGCTGCTGCTGCTGCTGCTAAGTCACTTCAGTCGTGTCCGACTCTGTGTGACCCCATAGACGGCAGCCTACCAGGCTCCCCCATCCCTGGGATTCTCCAGGCAAGAACACTGGAGTGGGTTGCCATTTCCTTCTCCAATGCAGGAAAGTGAAAAGTGAAAGTGAAGTCACTCAGTCTTGTCCGACTCAGCGACCCCATGGACTACAGCCTACCAGGCCACTCCATCCATGGGATTTTCCAGGCAAGAGTACTGGAGTGGGGTGCCATTGCCTTCTCCTCACATACTGTACAGTTCAGTGAATTTTTGCCAACTAAATGGCTCTGTAACCAGCACTCAAATCAAGAAACAGCCTAGCTCTCCCCGTGTCCCCAAGCCCAAGGTAACCGCTCTCCTGACCTTCATTAGCATTCACTAGTTTTGCCTGTCCCGGAGCTTCACCCTGGGGCATCCAGCACGTACCATCTCGTCTGGGGACTTTCGCATACGTGATGTTTGTGTGATTTATGCAAGCAGCTCACTGGAGCCCTTGAGGACAGAGCTGGGTTGCAGACTCAGGCTGCTCCACTAGCCTACCTTGCAGGGGGCACGCAGGAATGCCAGTTGGCCTAGGGTAATGGGGGGACCCCGAGAAATAAAGAAGGCTAGATACGGCCAGATCAGGAGTTCCATAAATGTTCAGCGGCATCGGACACGGGTGTTCCAGAAACTGCTCCTGTCGATTAGGGAAGAGACCTGTGTTCTCGGTGACAGCAAGACCCCGGGGTGGTGAGAGCTATTCGGAGGGAGCACTGGGCAATGGTCCACGAGAAGAGGGAGCGAGGATTCCCAGAGGAGCGTAGGGTGGTGTGGGAGTTGCGTGCGTCACGGGAAGAGACCAGGTGTTCTGGATGGAACAGTAATAACTTTTTAAAGATGGTTAATTTATTCAGAGTGGTTGCTTTGTAAGGATACTGTCTTCATTTCCTGTTGAACCTGCTTCATCTATAATCATGTAACATTAGTATTTATCTTATTCACTTAATTTGAAAGTATTCTTAAATTAAGTATTCCGGTATTCTTGCCTGGGAAATCCCGTGGACAAAGGAGCCTGGCAGGCTGCTATCCACAGTTTCACAAAGTGTCAGATGCAACTTCGCGACTGATCAACAAACAGCATTCTTAAAGCTATTACTGCTATTTTACTGAAGTTAATTCAGCCTAGACACTACCATGAAAATATCACAGAAAACATGAGTGTTGCAGCTGTGATCTGGTTTAATTAACACAGTACTACAAACTGTTCTGGTCAGTTAGGAAATAAGCATTAGAATGTGAGGAATGGTAATCCCTGGCCTTTGTTAGGGCTGCCCTGTGCTGGCCCCAGCACTAGATAAGCAGGTGACGCTTTTTCCTGCCTCTCTTATCCTCCTGAGGAGGCGGGAACTATCACTGTGCCCATTTTCAGACTAGGAAACTGAGGCTTGGTGGGTGAGGCGACTCCCTAGTCAGGTGTCTGCAGGGAGCAGGCGCGGGATTGGGCGATCTGGTTCTCAGAATTGCCTCCCTGACCCCACGCTCTGTGACCTGCCCACGGAACTCATGCAGTGAGGACATGCAGGGAGTCAGCAATGGGCTTTCCTGCTTCCAGGAGCCTGAGCGCTGTAAACACTGAGAGAATGTTCTCTGTCTGCGTACGAGGGGTTGTCAGGACCAAGTGGAAACAGTCAAAACCAGTTTCGTCATCATTAGCAAATGTGCGGTGGGTTGGCTGGAGTCTTTTCCAGAGGACTTGCTTGAGGCTGGCGTGTGTCTCCATATTTTTACTTCATAAATGGAGTAAGTTGATAACTGCAATTTAAGAAGAGACTGGTTTTGGAAGGCAGTTGATTTGATTACCGTTTTATACGATTTTCTTGGTCTGGTCTTGATCCTGTGGATTTCTTTCGGTTTCGGTAATTTTGGGGTGGTGACCTATCCCCTGCCAAGTTGAGCCAAGTCCCGCTGAAGCTCAGTGTACCCAGAAGAATGTGCTGGGCCAGCCTTGTTCCGAGAAAACAGAGAAAAGGCAAAGCAGTGTGTGACATCTCCAAGTAAGACTGTCATGATCTCGGATGATGATACGAGTCATCTTGATTTTTTTTTTTTCCCACGGCAAGTTGATTCCTTCTAAGATCATTTGTTTCATCCATATCCACTGGAAATTGCGTCCATGTTCAATTAAAATAAAAGTAACGGCGTCCCTCTGTTTTTGGAAACCTTAATCTATCAAAGTCGATATAATCAGTCTGTTTACCAGATCGTCACGGGTCAGAACAACAGTATTTATATCCATGCACACAGGAAATTTGATTAGATAGGAGCGTGCACAGATGGGACGCGGTTGCCCTGAATTCAGGCGGCCCAGATTTCTCCGGTTCACTCGAACACCCTATTAGCTGGGGAGATCCCCATCGTGACGCAGAAGCCCTGCAGCAGAGCAGTTGGGTGTAGCCGCCCGCGAGGAAGAAGCGCTTGCTTTGCAGCAGGGACCTTCTGAGCAGGTGTCTCCGTTGCACAGAGAAAAACTGTGGGAATGTTTCCATAAGCCTGATGGTCTGAGGGTTTCTGCAGCCCCGTGAGCGGGCTTTATCCAGGCCTCCTTCACCACGACGGGCGGGGGCAGCTGCAAAGGGTCCCGCTGTCCTCGGGGGCCTGACACACACCATGGCAAGGCCCACGGTGATGGAAGAAAGTGACGGAAGAAAACAAGGGCCATGCTGACAGCACAGGCTGCAAAATCGGTGCTCGGCTGGGCGTGATGGCACGTGCGTGGCAAAATGCCACCCTCCCGCTCAGGAACCCTGCTCAGGGTGCCCCAGTGTGTTTCGGGAAAACCTGCATAGTTCCTGACCTAAGCCTCACGGCTCTGCATGCTGCCATCCAGACCCGTCTCTCCCTGCTGCTCACAGGACATGGAGTTCACTTCCCCGCCCCAGATAAGGGGTCCTCTGCTCAGCCAGGCCAGCCTGCTGACCGCCCGGTGCACTCTGACCGCTCCGCAAAGACTGACTCTCTCCCTCACCTTCACTCCTCCTCACCCCCCAGTTCTTACCGGGTCTCTGGCCTGAGAATGCCGCTGACCACGCCATTCGCCTTCTCACCCCCACTGAAAGGTGGACAGCTCCTCTGAAGCCAGTTGAATGTTCCCACCCCGCCCCTCCTCAGGGGCCTTTCAGGACGCCCTTCCCCATCCCCCGGGATAGGCCAGGTCGTTATCCTCATGGGCTTTATGCCGCAATCACCGTTCTGGTGGATTAGTTGGTCTGTTGGTGGTTTGGGGGTCCCTGTGTGCCGAGATGCAAGCTCCAGGTTCACGGCCAGCCCACAGCTCCGAACGCGGTGCCTCCTATGAATGAGGGGCCCATGCAGATCACTGGGGGTGAAGGATGGAAACACGTTTGCAGTGAAGGAGGCTGAAAGTGGTTGTCCAACTCACAGAATAATCTTTGCCACCTTGAAAGCTCCCTCTGAGCGCTGCTTCTCGCTGGACTTGTCAGGTGTATGGCATATCCAGCTAAACAGAGGGGCAAATCAAGGGTCACGCTGGTCACTGCGGCAGCTGAACGCCACCAGTGACCTTGTGTCTGGTCCGAACCCTCTGGTTTGATGAATCCGCTGACTGTTACTAGCCCTGCCCATTGAGGAGCTCAGGCCTGGGGTTGCCCCTGGCCACACCATTCACTTTCTTACCCCGACTGAGAAGCAGACAGCTGTTTCTTTGAAGCCAGTTGAATGTTTCTTATTTTGAGTGTTATTTTAATTTTTTTTTTCTAACCTGCATTCATATCAGGCTCTGGGCTTCTTTGTCTAACGCACTGTAGTCTTCTGTTAAATCTTGTTGGTTAAAAAAGAAAAATCCAATCTTGTCATTTAGACATAAATCCTTTTGAGAAACAGCACCTTACAGAAAAGAGTCATGTTCTCCTTCCTCTGCCAGCAGCCCCGTTCCCGCAGCCCATCCTTCCAGTGTCTTTGCTGTAGGTTCACACCTAAACAGGCCGCTCTGTGGGAAGTACATAACCTTAAGAGGAGTCTGATGGTATGTGTGCCTCTTCAGTTTGCCTTTCCTCCTCCTGAGACCGTGGGCATGTGTCCGTGTTCGTTCAGTAGAGCCGCGTGAACTGTGCTAACTGGACTCCTGAGTGTAAATGTCAGAAGCCTTGCTTAGCAGGTTGGCAGAGGTGACGACCCCTCCTCTGCGGCTGGTGCACCGCTGATGAGGGGATGCTCTGGGAAGCCCCTGAGCTTTTCTCCTGGTGAATCGCGTTGTGTTTCCAGGAGCCTGTGTGTGTGTTCCCAGGCCTGATTATGCTGGCTATAGGTGTTACTGTAATTATACAATTTACTCCATACCAGTGTGAAAAGAGAGTGGTTGTTTTTATGAAAGCCAAACGGGAGTGCTTAAGAAAGTCTCGGTGAAACAATAGCTATTGTGATGGCCATCAAAGAGTGAGAAAAAGCCATAATCAGATGGCCTTGTGGAGTCTTTAAAGAAACAGGAACTGCAAATTGCCAATTGCCAATTGTTTGGGGTTTATCTGGAAAAAAAAAAAAACAAACACAAAAAAACACACACACATACACAAAAAACACACAAAAAAACTGGGGGCACTTGAGGAGTGGGGGCCATCTTCAGGGGCAAGACCCTGCTGCCGCCACAGAAGATGGAGAACAAATACCTGCTTCATGTATTTTCAGTAGAAATAAAATGTCTGTTTCATTTTATTGCGTTGGCAAAAAGTTAGTTCAGATTTTCCCCAAAACACGTTCTGAGAAAACTGGCAAACAAGCTTTTTAGCCAACCCAAAGTGATTCTCTCCTTTAATTGTTTTGGGTTCGTCACCGACCGCTGGCTCTACCAGCTGTAGCCCTACCTCATGCTGTTCCTTTGTGCGGCCAGTCCCATAAGTGATCTTTCTGCCAGCCCCACGCCCTTCTGCCCAGTCCTCACACGGCCGAGCGGGGGTGCTCTGTCTCTTCCTCGTCATGTGAGGACGCTGATCCCGCTGTGGGGGGCCCCCCCCATGACTCGTCCACACCTGATGATCCTCCTGGCCTACTGAAGGTCCTCCTTCTCAACACCAGCATACTGGGGGTTAGGCTTCAGTGCAGGGGATTTGGGGACAGATGCATTAAGTCCGTAGCACCATCCCCGGCGTGGAATGCTGTGCTGCAAAGGAGCAGAGAGTGTGTAGGTTCACTTGCGTCTTGCCTCTTTGCAGGGGCTGTGGATTTCCAGTCCAAGGCCTAGTGAAAGGTACGTTCAAAGTGCCTTCCAGAGAGCATCCATCTGACCGCCTCCCCCCGCCATGGCTGGGAATCTGTGAGGTGGGGTGGACAGAAGTGTCGCGGGACCTCTGGGTCGCTCCTGGTCCTGCCTTGTGCTTGCTGTGTGGCTTTGGAGAAGTTGCTTCCCCTCTCTGGGCCTCAGCATACCCATCCGATAGGTGGGCTGGGCCAGGTTCGGGGCGTCTGAAAGCCCTCTGGTCCCAGGAAGGCGCAGAGTGGCACCTGGCACCTCGTGGCCGTCGTTGCCCTGAGCATGATGACCCCGCCCCCCCCCCACCCCCCAGTCACAGCCAAGGCCACAGGACAGCCAGAGAGTCCTCCGCTGGCCCCACAGAACATGTGGAAACAATCACGTCCACCCCCGCAGATTGCTGCCTGTTGCTAAGCCTGCGTTGGCTGGCCAGCCCCACGTCACAGCTCAGGGCCACTCAGGGCGCCACTGCAGCTTCATAGGCCCCGCGAGGTGTGCGTGCAACCACGCCTCGTCCCAACGGAGCGAGAGGGCCCAGGGTGCCAGGGACAGGAGGGCCGGGCCATGGGGTAAGAGCCTGACCCCAGAGCCTGGTGGTCTGGGTGCGTATGCTGACTTCAGCTCAGTGGCCTTAGCCACATCACTTCCCTGCTCAGCTTCCTTGCTGAGAGCTGTGGCAACCAGCTGCCCTCTCAGAACGTGGGCTTCCCAGGTAGCACAGAGATGAAGAACCCACCTGCCAGGGCGGGAGACTCAAGAGACTCCGGTTCCATCCCTGTGTCACGGAGATCCCTTGGAGGAGGAAGTGACAACCCACTCCAGTACTCTTGCCTGGGAATCCCATGGGCACAGGAGCCTGGCGGGCTAGAGTCCATGGGGTCGCACAGAGCTGGACACAACTGAGTGAGTGAGCACACACTCGCACACATACTCACACACACACACACACCTTAGAACAGCGCGTGGCTCCTGTGACACACACATACACACACACACACACACACCCCCCTTAGAACAGCGCATGGCTCCTGTGTCGAGCCTAGCGGAGATGGTTTAATTCTCTGAGGCAAATGTAAATCTTTATTTGGCTCAGGCAGTCTCTTTCTGAGGAAATAATTGAGTTTGAATTCATTTTTTAAAAATTGACTCCCTCCAGTCTACCCTGGAGGTCCCTTCCATTTCAACTGCTACTTTCTCTCTGAAGAAGGTTTACTGAGCTCATTGCTGGTAGGGACCGTCTTGCAGGGGCGAAGGTCTGTCCTACGGAGGACAGTGCTGCTGTTTTAAGCAGCATGAGCGTATCTCCATTGCCCCAACCTGCCACGAGAAATCTTCCTTGTGACTGAGCCTCCTCGGGGTAGCCATTCTCCGCGGAAAGCATTCCATCAGCTCAGGAGGAGAAAAGGAGAGACCAAGTGTGGGATCCATGTAGTAAAGTGCCCCCTCCCAACATCATTCCATCTGTCCTGGGGCCCCCTGCCACTCCAGTCCTGTACCACAGCTCTGAGTTCCTGCAGACACATGCACACTCTCCTTTTAAATGTGGGTGATGGAGGAGGGAGGAGGCTTTGGTGTTTGTTTTTTAATGAGGATGAGGCTGGAAAGTTGTGCAAGGGAAAAACTTTATTGTCACGTCTCTGGTGCTGCATGTGGTTGTCCTGACCTGCAAAGGCATCATGTTGAATTTACCCGCAAGAGCCCTTCTGTCTTCAGAAGGTGCATGTGCGCATATGTGCACACATGCAGGAACCCTCTTGCTCACGAATATTTCCTCCTCCGAACAGCTTGAAACTGGCCTCCCAGTTCTCTACGGGGTTCTCACAACGCGTCCTCTTGGCTGTATCTTGGTGCCTGAAGTGAAAGTGAAAGTTTTAGTCGCTCAGTCACGTCGGGCTCTCTGTGACCCCGTGGGCTGTAGCCCACCAGGCTCCTCTATCCATGGGAGTCTCCAGGCAAGAGTACTGGAGTGGGTTGCCATTTCCTTCTCCAGGGGGTCTTCCTGACCCAGGGATCGAACACTAGTCTCCCACATTGCAGGCGGTTTCTTTACCATCTGAGCCACCAGGAAGCCTCTTGGTGCTTGGGAGCTCCTATTTCTGCTCTGGGTCCAGTGCACAGGGCCAGGACTGTGTGTGTATGTGTGTGTAGGGTGTGTGTTTGTGCATGGGGCTAGGACTCTATGTGTGTGTGTGCATGCACACAAGGGGCCAGGAGTGTGTGTGTGTGTGTGTGTGTGTGTGTGTGTGTGTGTGTGTGCGTGCACAGGGCCAGGACTTTGTGTGTGTGCACGTGCGTGCATGGGGCCAGGAGTGTGTGTAGAGTGTGTGCGTGTATGTAGGGTGTGTGTATGTGTGTGCAGGGTGTGTGTGTGTGCAGGGGGCCAGGACTCTGTGTGTGTGTGTGTGTGTGTGCTCCCAGTCTCCAGGGTTGAGTAACTTTATGAGTGGCACTTAAAACCCTTCTGTCATTCACAGGACAAAGTTCAGCTCCTTTTTTTCCTGGCAGAGGAGGCCAAATTTGGCCCAAACTCAATCTTTTCATTTTCATCCCCTGCCAGTTCCTTACCAAGCACCCTCTGCTCTAGCCACAAGCAACCTTTTGCCGTTGCCCAAAGAGTCGGAGACCTTTGAGGATGCCAGGCCCACGGCCAGAGATCCCCTTTCCTTCCTCTCTCCGGGGCCAGCTCACATGGGCGTGAAACCTCCCTGGCCTGCCCGGATGAGTCCTTCCTCCGCGGGACTCCTCAGCCTCTCTCAGCTTCACGAGACCCGCTCGTCAGGTGTGTGACTCGTTGCTTCTGTCACCCCAGCAAGTGTCCGGCTGCCTGAGAACCGGTGCAGAGTCTGACCCACCTCTGTCCGCGGCACCTAGTGGGGTGCCTGGCAGCGGTCCACGTTCAGTGCTGGTCGGAACTGGGGAACGGGAGCCAAGGGTCTGTCGTGAGACACTCGTGTCCTGTGGCTGAAAGAGGCTGGCAGACTCATCAGTGTCGATAGTAACATAGTGTATTGATGGCTGCTTCTGTTCTGGGCTCCCCTCTAAGCCCTGGACCTCTGTGATCATATTTAGCCCATACCACTCTGAGAGTGGGTTCTGGCATTACCGCCCCTATTTACAGATGGGAACATGCGGCCCAGAGGAGAGAAGTGACTTGTTCCAGGTCACCAGGAAGTAGGGCCAGTTCCCACTCAGCCGATCTGCTTTTATCCTGAACAGTAAACCTTCCCTGACATCATTTTTCTTGTGACAGTGGTTTTTGAGGTCCACGCATCCAACTTCCTTGGCTATGGGCACCACCTTCCCATGTGCCCCAGGACCTTTGCACAGGATTTCCCCCTGCGGTTGAAGTCTGGGTGTCCACGGAACAAGGGAGCATAGCGTTCCTACGTGCCCTTAAGAGAATTCATGAACTTGCTTCAAGCACCTCTCCCCACCCTTACCCCCAGCACACCTAGTGAAGGTAGGGAGCATCCTCTGTGACCCACGCTGGAGGGAAGTGGGTCAGCGGAGCCAGGGGAGCGTAGCAGTGTCAGAGCGCTCACGGCCAACATTCGGAGATAAAGCACCTGTTGTTGAACATACAAATGTTACCCTCACCCTCCAGAGCTGGGCTTTTTCCCTGAAAGTTCCTGGGGGGCCTGTGCCACCTGAGTGGAGACCCACAGCCCCAGGGAAGGGAGGGGTCCCAGGCCCTTTCCTCTGAGTCTGGGGCACCAGGCCTGCCCTCCTTCTTCCCTGGCGTCGGTGGGGAGGGCGGGGCATAGAGGAAGGAGGCTGCCCACCGGTCGCCAAGACTCGCAGGGGCCACCAGCGTGCGGCGGAGGCAGGCGCGGCAGCGGGCAGGAGGAACCGGGCTGGAGACGCGTTCAGAAACCAGCCCAGCGGGACAGCTTTCCCGCATGTCACGGGGAAGGGAGAGAGGGACTCAGCCACGGTCCATTCCTCCCGTGGGTACTTGCTGAGGTCGCAGGAAGCACGTGTTAATAANTTTTTGAAGTCCACGCATCCAACTTCCTTGGCTATGGGCACCACCTTCCCATGTGCCCCAGGACCTTTGCACAGGATTTCCCCCTGCGGTTGAAGTCTGGGTGTCCACGGAACAAGGGAGCATAGCGTTCCTACGTGCCCTTAAGAGAATTCATGAACTTGCTTCAAGCACCTCTCCCCACCCTTACCCCCAGCACACCTAGTGAAGGTAGGGAGCATCCTCTGTGACCCACGCTGGAGGGAAGTGGGTCAGCGGAGCCAGGGGAGCGTAGCAAGTGTCAGAGCGCTCACGGCCAACATTCGGAGATAAAGCACCTGTTGTTGAACATACAAATGTTACCCTCACCCTCCAGAGCTGGGCTTTTTCCCTGAAAGTTCCTGGGGGGCCTGTGCCACCTGAGTGGAGACCCACAGCCCCAGGGAAGGGAGGGGTCCCAGGCCCTTTCCTCTGAGTCTGGGGCACCAGGCCTGCCCTCCTCCTTCCCTGGCGTCGGTGGGGAGGGCGGGGCACAGAGGAAGGAGGCTGCCCACCGGTCGCCAAGACTCGCAGGGGCCACCAGTGTGCGGCGGAGGCAGGCGCGGCAGCGGGCAGGAGGAACCGGGCTGGAGACGCGTTCAGAAACCAGCCCAGCGGGACAGCTTTCCCGCATGTCACGGGGAAGGGAGAGAGGGACTCAGCCACGGTCCATTCCTCCCGTGGGTACTTGCTGAGGTCGCAGGAAGCACGTGTTAATAAGACACTGGGATGCAGTGCTGAGCGAGAAGTTTGTCCTGCACTCAGGATGCCCTCGGCAGGAGAAGACTGCCATGGGGCCGGTACGATGCGGGTTGGTGAAGTAGGATAATAAACGCCATTCATTTGTTCATTGAGGGAGCGGTACTGAGTACTCACCACGCCCCAGGCATTGTTCTGGGCCTGCACCTCCTCTGTGGCAGCCAGCAAGCCACGTGTGGCTGTTCACAGTTAATTAAAGTTAAACAAAACTGAAAATTCAGTCCTTCAGGTGGCCAGGCCACGTTTCTCACGCTCCTTAGCTGTGTGTGGGCACCGTCTCCCATGTTGGACGGGGCACATGCGGACAGTCTCCATCACTGTGGGTCGTTCTGTCAGGAATGCAGACGCCGGGCTGTAAAAGAGGGGCACTCGGGAAGGCTCTGCCCTTGGAGTTGGCGGGCCAGTCGCGTGGTGTTGGATGGCGACGAGCAGGCATTCCGTTCCGATGCAGGGAAGTAGGCGCTGAGAGGTGGGCACACTGGAGCAGAGGCCAGGGCTGTTGCAGTGAACCCTCTCGCGTGGAGAGGGTATGGGGAACCGTGTGCCAGGACGAGGAAGGGGACAGGCGCCATGGCCTGGGCTTGTTCCGTGTGGCTGGTTGTGGGCCCTGTGTGTTCTCATGGCCGGCAGTGTGGGGGGTGTGCAGACGGGTGGGTGGGGAGGTGGGCCAACCCCAGGCCGAGCTGGCTGTGTCGTGGGACCCTCTTTCACCTCTGGAGAGAGATCTCTTGGCAGGGGTTGGGGGTCGGGGTGAGAGGAGGGTTGGGTTTGCATGCCTGGGCTGGGCACCTTGCTCTGAGGAGCACTCTTGGCAAAAAGCTTGAGAGGCCAGGAGAGGGAGGAGGCAGGCAAGGAGGAGTGTGCTCTGGGCCCCCACCCAGGTCCAGGCCCGGAGCCTCCTGTCCTGCCCCTGAGGACGTAGTTGCAGAAACAGGCCGCCTCTACCTTGTGCAGCTGCGGGAGGATGGAGCGGCGGAGAGGCTGGCCCGCAACACTGGGCAGGAGGGTGGACTGACGTGCTGTGCCCAGCTCCGGGTGCCGTGGGGGCAGGGACACTGGTGGAGCCAGGCGGCTCTGCTCCTGCTATTGCGAGAGCGAGTCTCGGCCCCTGGAAGCCCAGCTCCCCTCTGCAGCCTGTTAACAGTGGTGTCAGGCCATAGGGCTGCTGGGGACCAGTTTGAGATGATCGAGCGGCCAATATTTTACTGGGGGCTTACTGTCCCGTGTATTCTCACAACGGTCCGTTTGACAGATGAGGGACTGGCTGCCATCAAAGCTCAAGTGTCCGTGCTGAGGTTTGAACCCAGGTCGTCCGTCCACTCGGGCCTGGGTTAATTGGCCGTTGACGCTGTGTTCTGGCTCGTCTGGATGGCAGGGGTACAGCCAAGGCCAGGCATGTCGTAGGCAGTGGGTGAAAGGTCACTTTGGATGGGCAGTCGCTTGCTTGCTCAGTCGATAAAGCAGGCCCTCGGAGCTGGAGACGCAGGGTGGGAGGGCAAGCTCGGACCCCCGGCTGGTCCCTGACCCCCAGATCTGCAGTCGCACTCAGGGACCAGCTTCAGGGATGAGGGAGCCACCTGTTCTTAGGCAAAGATTAACCCAAGGGTTAATTCTTAGGGGGTTAAATTCTTAGGCGGGGCTGGTCTCTCATTAAAAAGTCAGGACTTGAGCCTGGAAAGTGCCAGCCTTGCAGACGTTGGGCCATCGTTTCAGATGCTCTTTTTTAATCGGCTCGTTACTCATGAGGCCACAGGCAGGGCGGAGGGCCACTGGGAGTTAGGTGGATCCCTCCCTCCTTCCTTGCCAGCTTCGGTCTGTCACATGGCCCTGGGAAACTGTCCACGTGGGGGTCTCTCAGGGCCGGGTTTTATAAAGTATGAGAGAGTGTGTGTTTGTGTGTGTGTGTAATGTACGGTGTGTGTAAGGCCTGAGGCGGCCTTGTTTATTTACTGTCTTTGGAAATCGCTGTCAGTGATGAGATGCCTGAGGGCCAGAGGCAGCAAGGCCTGACATTTGCTAGACCTGGAGGCCAGACCAGCAGGGCACAGGGGACTGCGTGTCCCCTTCCTGTGTGTGGGGCGTGTGTGCGTGCACGCAGTGCGTGGGCGTGCCTGCGCCGTTCGCCTGCGTCTGGGAACGCAGTACATGCCTCTCCGCGTGTGTGCGTCTGTGTGCCCCTGCATGTGTGTGCACACATCTGTGTGCCTGTGCGTGCACCTGTGTCTCCAGGGTGTGTGCGTGCATATCGCACACTCGTGTGCGACATGACACCTGCTAGCTTCGTCCCCGCGTGTGGACACAGAAAGACCTGGATGACACCCGGCTATGCCAGTTGCCTCCTGTGTGACCTGAGGCCTGTCGTGCGTGTTTCCTAGGCTCGGCATTCCAGTCTGTGTAGTAGGAGAATAAAAGCCAGCAACGTGAGGAAAACCACGGGTGATGGGCGTGCCGGTGGCTGGAAGCCTGGCTGGGAGCAGCCGGTAGAGGCTCGTGCCCCCAGCTTTCGGGGGCAGGGACTCTAGTTCTCTCCGCCACCGCACCCCCACCCCGAAGCTCTGGAACCCCAGCAGCTTGGGCTGGGCTATGTATTCCCGGCGTGGCCCAGTCACATGGCCGCCAGTGCCCGGAGGGGCCAGAATGCAGCAGGGCTGTTTGTGCCCCTGCAGCTCTTCTGCTTAGGGCGGGAAGTTACTACAGGTCTGAGGTCTGGGGCTCCGGAGACCCTGACTGCGCCCACTGGAGACCACAACACTGTCACTGCGATGCAAACCTGCCACCTGTCCCCTGGCGACAGCCTCCAGGGTTCTCCACGTTGGCCCAGACCCGGACAAAGAACATCCCCCCACCTCCATTTTGCACACGCCCCCTGCCCCAGCTCCATCAGATAAACCCAGAGGGTTCTCAGTAACCTTGGGCAACCCAGAGGCAAGGAAATGGGAGCATTTTCTCTGCCTCTCTGTTTTCTGATTAGTCACTCCTGACTGATTAGCACGTGATAGACGGGATAATAAAGCTGGGAAAACATCCCTGACTGCCTGGAGTCCCAGCCACAGGCATGGCGAGGGCCTGGCGGAGAAGCAGGGAGACGGGGAGACATGTGCCCAGGGCCACGTTGCGCCGGGCGTCCGGACACGCACCCCAGAGACAGGCAGGCGTGTGCCCCAGAGACATGCGGGATGTGCCCCAGAGACATGCGGGACGCGCCCCAGAGACCCGCGGGACACGCGTGGCAGGCTCGGGAGGCTCCAGCTTGCTCTTTACCTCGGCGCCATCTGGAAGGAATGATAGTCACATCATGTTCATCTGATGACTAAGGCGGATTTCCCCCATCCAAGGGGAGAAGTTGTCCAGGGGACCCTGGGGACGTTGCAAGGGCCAGTGGCAAAGCTTCCCAAGGTGGCCAGGAGCCCTTGAGCAGACAGCTGCACCGATGCGGGAGAGGAGCCCAACTGCTGCTACCTAGCGGGGTCCCGAGGTGCCCGTCGGACAGGGGAGGTCGTGCGTCGTAATGATGAGTCCCTGACCCCAGGGCCTGAAGGTGGTTTCCTCCTGCCCACTCTTGTCCGTGGAGCGTCCACGGGGACCGTGCGCCACGCGGGCAGCGCAGGGCTTTCCCCACCCGGCGATGTGTCTGTGCTGTGCCAGGCTTCTGGGGCGGGGAGCGCCCTCCACACGGTCCTTTGGCCCCAGAAGTGACTCATGTCGCTTCACTCCGTGTGTTCCGCTGGACTCCAGGCAGTCAGTGGATGTTTTCCCAGCCTTATTGTCCTGTCTATCATGGGGCTTGGCTTCAGGGGGGCAGGAATCTTCCCCTTTCGGGTGCCCAGCAGAGGAGGAGGAGACCAGGGCTCTGGGGACGTTAGTGCCATCTGCCTGCCATGGTCGTCGCTGCCGGGGCCCAAGAGCTTCCTGCTTTGCTGTTCTGGTTTCCTTTGGCTGCTGTGACAAAATTCCCGTAAAGTCTGTGGCTTAAACCCACGGAAATCTTTTGTCTTGTAGTTCAGGAGGTCAGGAGTCCAACATGAGTGCCCCAGGCTAACGTTAAGGTGTCAGCAGGATGTTCCAGGGGAGAATCCGGTCCCTCCCTCCTTCCCTCTCGACGGCCTGCCCACTCCCCGTGGCTCGCGGTGGCATCACCCTGACCCCTGCCTCTGGTCCCCCTGCCTCCCTCTGATAGGGAGCGCGTGGTGACGTGTGGCTGCCTGAATGATCTGGCATCATCTCCCCACCTCGGGGGTCATGACCCCGCCTGTAAGGACCCGTGTGCCACGTCAGAGCACATACTCACAGGTTCTGGGAGTTGGGGTGTGGGAGTCTTTGCTGCTGCTAAGTCGCTTCAGTTGTGTCCGACTCTGTGCAACCCCGTAGACGGCAGCCTATCAGGCTCCTCCATCCCTGGGATTTTCCAGGCAGGAACACTGGAGTGGGTTGCCATTTCCTTCTCCAATGCATGAGAGTGAAAAATGAGAGTGAAGTCGCTCAGTCGTGCCCGACCCTTAGCGACCCCATGGACTGCAGCCTATCAGGCTCCTCTGACCATGGGAGTTTCCAGGCAAGAGTACTGGAGTGGGGTCCCATTGCCTTTTCCGGTGGGAGTCTTTGGGGGACCATTACTCTGCTGACCACCACAATGGGCCAGCCCTGGGAGGAGAAACCAGGTGTCCCCACCGTTCCCGCCCCCTCAACCCCCCCATCGCCTGCCGCCTTTGTTCTTCCTTCACTCTTGGTTTCCCTTCAGCCACCGTGCTGGGAGCTGGGGACGACCAGGTCCTTTTCTTCCTGGAGCCAGCAGCACCTCCCAGAGGGGCGGCTGGCGTGAACAGGCCTTCTGGTGGGCACCTTCTGGGGCTGGGGTGGGGGCAGGCAGTGCCTGGGCAGCTGTGATCTGAGCAGCGAGCAGGGCTCTGGGCAGTGAGCTGGGGGAGCACGTTCTGCAGAGTGCTTCCGTGGCCGCTCGGGCCCCCTCGGCTTCTGGAGGTGGCTCCTCACCTTAGTCCGGCCTGATCCCCGCGCCTGCCCAGTCGGGGACCACCCACTGCTCCGCCCACCACTCTTCTGGGAGGTGGCAGGGGGCGGACCGCCTCCTCCTCATACTGGTCCCGGGACCTGTTGGCGGAAGCCCTGATGGGAAGCTGGGTGGACAGGCCGGGCTCACTGTTTGTGCTGGGGAGGCGCCCGTCCCTCCAATGCCTTCCTCCTCCTCCTCCCACCAGGCCAGAAAGGGGGATTGTCTGCCACTCCTCTGATGGAGAACAGATACTCCAAACAAACCCCCTGCCGGTCCCGGTGCCAGCCTCAGACAGGGGAGACTGTGCCGTGTGGCGGCTGCCCCCACGACGGCGGCTGAGGCTGTTCAGGCTGAGGGGAGAGCGCAACCTCTAAGTACAGCCTGGAGATAGAAGCTGGACACGCTCCACCGCCTCACACACACCTTCCCTCACAGCCCCGCGCCGCGCTGTTGGCCTTCTCCCCACTCTCCTGTGCCCTCACCCCCTGCCAAACGCTCTAGCGGTGCGGCCAAGATTCCTCTCTGGGGTGGAAAAATCAAAGGAGGAGACATGAGCTTCTAATTAGCAGAGACGGACCCGCGGCCGGTGGAGGGACCACCCTGGGCTTCGTGTGCTGCAGCGCCCACACTCCTCAGCCTTCAACTCTCTCCCAGGCACTGGAGCCGACATGTAAGTGTTCCCAGTGGGCTGTGGACGGAAAAGTAATTTTCCACATCAGGATCAAATCCCCGCCAGGGAGGCAAGGACTGGCAGGTGAGATGTGGCCCCCTGCACTTTTCCACTGGAGGCATTTACACCAGCTGCATTTAATTAAGTTGATGGTTTGTCTTCCTTGCTTGAACGTAGTAAGGGCAGACACTCTGGAACACAGTGGGTGCCTGGTAAGTGTGCACTGCGTGGGCACAGTGGGTGCCTGGTAAGTGTGCACTGCGTGGGCACAGTGGGTGCCTGGTAAGTGTGCACTGCGTGGGCACAGTGGGTGCCTGGTAAGTGTGCACTGCGTGGGCACAGTGGGTGCCTGGTAAGTGTGCACTGCGTGGGCACAGTGGGTGCCTGGTAAGTGTGCACTGCGTGGGCACAGTGGGTGCCTGGTAAGTGTGCACTGCGTGGGCACAGTGGGTGCCTGGTAAGTGTGCACTGCGTGGGCACAGTGGGTGCCTGGTAAGTGTGCACTGCGTGGGCACAGTGGGTGCCTGGTAAGTGTGCACTGCGTGGGCACAGTGGGTGCCTGGTAAGTGTGCACTGCGTGGGCACAGTGGGTGCCTGGTAAGTGTGCACTGCGTGGGCACAGTGGGTGCCTGGTAAGTGTGCACTGCGTGGGCACAGTGGGTGCCTGGTAAGTGTGCACTGCGTGGGCACAGTGGGTGCCTGGTAAGTGTGCACTGCGTGGGCACAGTGGGTGCCTGGTAAGTGTGCACTGCGTGGGCACAGTGGGTGCCTGGTAAGTGTGCACTGCGTGGGCACAGTGGGTGCCTGGTAAGTGTGCACTGCGTGGGCACAGTGGGTGCCTGGTAAGTGTGCACTGCGTGGGCACAGTGGGTGCCTGGTAAGTGTGCACTGCGTGGGCACAGTGGGTGCCTGGTAAGTGTGCACTGCGTGGGCACAGTGGGTGCCTGGTAAGTGTGCACTGCGTGGGCACAGTGGGTGCCTGGTAAGTGTGCACTGCGTGGGCACAGTGGGTGCCTGGTAAGTGTGCACTGCGTGGGCACAGTGGGTGCCTGGTAAGTGTGCACTGCGTGGGCACAGTGGGTGCCTGGTAAGTGTGCACTGCGTGGGCACAGTGGGTGCCTGGTAAGTGTGCACTGCATGGAGCCTACCTTTCCTGTAAGAACTGAATCTTACTCCTGAAGTGCTAAGTGTGTCTTTTAATGTTCAGAGAAAATAGCTCCCTCTCCAAAAGCATTTCTGCCTGCTGTTGTGTACCGAGCTCACCAAATGCAAGAGGATGCGAAGGAGCAGGGAGTCCTTCTCCAGCATCAGGAGAGGATGTGCTGGCAACCTGTGGTGAGAAATGCGGCAGCTCTTCTACAGCGTCCCACAGCCGTGTCCAGAGCACACACCAATAATCAGTCACTGCTCTCCTGCCAAGCCCAGATGCCTGCGGCAGGATCCTTCACAGCACACTCCCAGGCAGTCACCACCAGGCGCGTGAAGTGTTCGCAAAATCCCAAACTGACAAACATCTCCATGTAATCTCCATGTAATCCAATTCATCTGTGCCCTACCTCCAGATTTTTACTTCCTGACTCAGGATGACCGATGCACTTTCTCGTTTCGACTTCAGTAGGTGTCTTTCTTTTCGTGGCCACTTCACTGACCGTGTGACCCTGGTCCAGGCCGCTTTAGCCTTCTCATGGACCACAGTTCCTTGTTTGTAGAATGGAAATAATTATAACGTCTGGCAAGACTCCCTGAGACCCAAACAAAGCTTAGTGCACTTGGCATAGTACTTACTTGCCAGCATCTAATGGGCACTCAGGAAATGAGAGCAGTTTTAAAAGGCATTTGTCTCCCCCGCTAAATCCTCGGGAGACTGAAGCCCCGGCAGCAGGTGGCCCTGGGCTGACATACCCGGGGAGGCCCGCCCATCCCGCGTCTCTGGCCAGCCCCCCTCAGCACACCCCTGCGCTGGGCGGGGGCACCCTCTCAGCTGGATGCCACACCCCTGCCTTCACAGGGAACCGCTGCGCCCCTCAAGATCTCATCTCTGGTCTGCCGCACCCAGTGCAAAGCCAGGGGGAAAAGAAAGCCAGAGATGTTCCCCCCCACTTGTGGAAATCAGCAAGAAACATTTTCGATGTTGTCATAGGTACAGTAAGCAGCAGGCATCACTGAGGGACGAGAATGAGACGCAGCAGCTCAGAAAAACATCTCTCTTGACCTTTTCTCCGAAGTGGCCTCTTGCCTCTGGGGAGATTGAGGTGCCCTGAGCTGAGATGGAGACGTTTTCTCCTTCCTGACTTACCTTTGGGGAACAGACCTCTACACCCTGGCAGGGGACACAGGGAGATGGGATCCCCGCCAAAGACTTGCCAGCGCCACTGCCAGGCCTCCCAGGGAGGCAGCCCCAGGCAGATGGGAGCACAACCAGCAGGCCCCAGGTTGGGTCACCGGAACGGATGGGCCTGCCATCCCACTCGGGTGTGGAGAGGGCCCCAGGCGGCCAGCCAGGGCCAGGGCCCCTCTGTGCCCCGCGCGGCTGTTAGCGTGAAGCGGCAGGCGTGTCGCCTGGGCAGGCCTGTTTCGCCTCCCTCACCCCGGCCGGGAGCATGCAGCCTGTGCACACGCAGCCTGTGCCTCCCATTCTGATTCCGCCCAGCCTGCTGCAGAGCCGGGCGTGCCCGACTGTCCAGGGGCTCCCACAGCCCTGCAGTCCGCGTACTGCACACGAGGCCCCCACTCGCCCTGCGGGGCTGAGACTGGCCTCAGAGATGTGAAGCCACTTGCCCAAGGCCACACAGCTCCCGGGGTGCTCCTGCAGGTGCAGTGGGGCTGAGTTGCCTCCTTGGAACACACGTTGGACCATGCTGGAACTTCCCAAGTTTGAGGAACGAAGCGGGTGCCAGAGAAGAAACTCAAAACTCAACAGGCCAAAAATGTGAGCTCCAGGAGGTCGTTTTGATGTGGCTTAGGGTTGACAGAAGGGCTGTGTTCCTATTCCTCCCCTTCAGCCCCGGGCATGGCCTCAGGAAAGTTGTCCCCACATGCAGACCCCCGGCTTCTGTCCTTGGGGTCTTTGAGGCCCCTTTCTGCCTTAACGCATCCAGCCTCATGCTGAAGAGTCAGGGACACTGCCTGGGGCCAGTTCCTCCATGCGGAGTGGGGCTGGTTGCCCTCTGCCTTGATTGAGGCGCCGGATTGATGCCAAGTGGTTCTTCCTGCTGAGCCTCAGTTTCCTTGTCTCTAGAGTGGGTCAGTTATAATGCTGCCAGAGGGGGGCCACGAACAGGAGGGCTGGGAGGTTAAATCTTAGCAGACAGTAGATGCTCAATAAGCCGGAGCTCCACTGTGGCTGCCGTTGGCTCTCCTCACACCTTGAGTACGGTCCCACCCAGTAGAATCACCTCCTTCTCTCGCATTAGCCTCTGTTTTTCCCTAAAAACCGCAGACCTGGAGATGGGTGGTAATGGGTCCTGATCCTCCAGCTGGGGCGGGGGTGGGGTGGGCAGGGACCGTCCCCTTGGCATCAGAACTTGAGTTCTGGAGTCGCATGGACCAGGCCGACACCTGTGTGACCTCAGGTGTCTGATCAGGCATGCACGCCTGTTTCCCTGTGGTGAAACGAGGGTCAGGGCGGGGCTGGCTGTCCTGTCCAGCGCTTGTTCAGCCCTGTGAGGGTGACTCTCAGCAGGCAGTTGCTCTTGGTGGGTGCTGTTCTGTGACTCCCCAGGGGTGGGGGTGCTGGAGACAGGGGGAGCCTCTCTCCCGCCGTCAAGAGCCCCCGGCTGGCAATGTCAGCAGGGCCGCCGGCCCATCTCCTCCAGGGGGGCGGCCGCCCCTGGGGTCCCAGGTGTCTGCTCTGGTGCCTCAGGCCTGCCCTGGGATGCGGCCTTGGCCAGGACGTCCATGGCCGCAGGTGGCCCCAGAGTGCCCTCAGGGAACCCACGCCCTGTGCCCAGGTGGCCGGGGCGGGGATGCCCTGGGGCGCTATTCCAGGGGGAGGCCCGCTGTAAAAGGAAGTCAGTGCAGGCTGCATCTGCTTTCTGGGTATTATGAATAATGCTGCTATGAACACAGATGTCCAGACACCCATGCAGGTCCCTTCTGAGGATTTTCGAGAGCATGTCCCTACGGATGGAATTGCTGGGTTGTGTGGTGGTTCCATGTTTAGTTTTTGGAGGAACCACTGATCTGGTTCCCACTTCGCTGCCGGCTGGGTTTTGTAACATGATCATATCCACCCCCCCCCCCCCCAGTCTTCCGAGCACTTGCTGCTTTCTGTTGTTTTGATAATGGCCATCCTGATGGGTGTGAAGTGGCGTCTTGGTGGTGGTTCTGGTTTGCATTCAGAGAGGCTGGGTGGGATGATGGGCACCCCGAGGCATGAGGAGGGGTGGGGGGGAGGGCAAGGGGGGTGGCTGGCACTGAATGAGGAGTGACCAAGTCATGGGGGTGGACTTCCAGCTGGGAAGACTGAGAAAGTTTTAGAAGGTTCTAGAGANTCCTGATGGGTGTGAAGTGGCGTCTTGGTGGTGGTTCTGGTTTGCATTCAGAGAGGCTGGGTGGGATGATGGGCACCCCGAGGCATGAGGAGGGGTGGGGGGGAGGGCAAGGGGGGTGGCTGGCACTGAATGAGGAGTGACCAAGTCATGGGGGTGGACTTCCAGCTGGGAAGACTGAGAAAGTTCTAGAAGGTTCTAGAGATGGCTGGATGGTGGTGGTTGTGCAACGGTGTGCCTGTAGTTAATGCTACTTAAAAATGGCTAAGATTATAAATGTTGGTTATATATATTTCACCACAATAAAGGAAAATAGGATGCCCCACAGGAGAAACCCGAATTCAAAGACATTCTGTAAAACACCTGAGCTGTGCTCCTCAAGCCTGTCGAGACCTCAGAGACCAGGCGTGTGCCACACTTCTAGACCTGAGGCTGCTAGGTGAAAGGACGCGTGTAATCTGGGGTCCTGGCCAGGGTCCCGGGGCAGGAAAGGGACCTCAGGACAGGACGGGGCGGGAAGCCAAGTTCAGGTGAAAGGTTGAGTTAGCCTCTAGTCATGTCCCAGTGCTGGCTTCTTGGTTGTGATGAATGTTCCATAGGCGTTAACATCTAACTAAAATGGTTTTAAAATTTAAAAGTTAAATTAAAAGTGGGGGAGGTGTCTGCCCCGTGTGGGTCTGGCTTCCAGGAGGAGAGACAGTTAACGTGCCACATTGCCTTCTGGGGCGAGTATGGAGGGAAGAGTGTGGGGCAGAAGGAGCTCAGAGTGCAGCCCCACAGTCAGAAGTCCCAGAGAGCTGAATTCTGCAGCCTCGACCGCTTCTCCACCCAAGAGAGTATTCTCGGTCTCCGGAGCTTGTTTTCCCCTGCAAGTGCCAAAACCTTGTTCGTTATTTCACTGGGTTCTTAACAACTTTTTGATGAGAGACATATTAATATATCTTTTGTTACCCAAACGTGACTCACTTCCATAACAAATCTTAGGCCTTAAGTGTTTCTGCAGAAACCCCCTGGTCAATAATATGTTAATTGTAATACCTTGAGTATTAGCTTTTTTCTTTGAGTGAAATGCTTTTCTTTCTTTCTTTCTTTTAATCAACTCTTACAGCAACACACACACACAAACAGGCAAACAAAACACTTGCTTATAGGAGATAAAGCAGAACAAAGTAAATAGAAATTACTTGGACTCCCACAACCCAGAGATAGCACGGTTAATATTTGTGGGCATGTTCTTCCAGGCTTTTTTTTTCATCTTTAACCTTTCCTTAGATCCCTGGGAGATTCCAGTCCTCTTTCTGAATAATCCTTATTATGCTAAAAACCCAGGGAACTCTCAGGGGCTCTGGGCCATGTGGGTTCAGCTCTGCTGGCTGGGGCGAGTTACCTCTGACCCAGGGGCTGGTGATGGGGTGAGGGTGACCCACCCTCGTGGGGGAGTGTGGGGGATGGGGGAGCGTGGATGAGCAGGCAGCCTGGGCTGGTGGGGGACGCGGTCCCCAGTGGCCTCGATCCACACCCTGTCTCTGCGACCGTGACTCCTTTAGGTGGCTCATCCAGGTGGAATGAGACATCTGTATTTTTACGGCTGTTCTGACGCCCTCGGGGTTCATCACGCGGCCAGATCGCCTTCCTCTTTGAGGCTGAGTGTTCCGCCCGGAGCGGAGACCACATTTCCTTTCCTGCTGGTCCTCCAGTGGGTACTTGGGCCGCCTCTGCCTTCTGGTTACCGTGAGCAGCACTGCTGGGAGCACTCGTGTGCACGTGTCTCTTAGGGATCCCGCCTTCACTTCTGAGGGGCGTGTGCCCAGAAGAGGGATAGCTGGAGCTGCTGAAAACCGATCGCTCCTCTTCTGAGGCGCCTGCATCTCCACTTCCCACCCACAGTGGGCAGAGGCCGGGGCAGCCGCTCGGCACCAGACCGTGCTCGGGACAGGCCCTGCCGCAGAGGGCGATCTGGCCCCAGATGTCTCCAGATGGAGAAACCCTGGGCTGGAGTGAGCGAGGGGAACAGACACGGACTCAGAACGAGGGAGGCGGTGGAGGTGGAGGCGTGCCGGCCAGGCAGGCTGCGGCGTCCCAGGGAATACAGCTGGGAGCCGCAGCAGTAGTTATTGTTCACTGAGCTCTTCCCTGGGTGCCAGGCGCCACCGGAAGCGCCTTTCTCACGTGTTGCCACTTAAACCCATGGCACTGCAAGGGTGAGTCCAGAGCGTTGAAACAGGCCTGCACACAGGAGGTTCTCAGCAGCCTGAACCTGCCTCCCCTCCCCCTACAGACACGTGCCCTGCTGTCGTGACGCTGGTCCCCTTCGGCGTCGCTCCCCAGGATACTTTGTCCTGTCGAAACCAAGGCGCAGACTCCGGCGGCCAGGCGGGCAGATAAGACAGCCGTGCAAACACGCGGCCCTTCCCGGTGGAACCCGCTTGCCCGGGTTCATGAGGGATGGGGTGTGGTTGCACAGCAGCGGGGCCTGCCAGTGCCCCCTGCTGCTGCCCCACATAGCACTCCCTCCTCCTCTGCAGGGCTTCCAGCTTCTTGGTGCCCACAGGCGGGGCACGTGGGCAGGGGAGAGGGTGTTGTCCCCCCGTGGGTTTTTATTAAAGGGGACTCCGGGCCCGGCCGAGTGGGCCAGGTGATGTGGCATCAAGCCCTGACATGGGCTGGTCAGGCTTGGAGTGAGAATGATGATCACAGTTTATTGTTCCCGTGGCAGCAGAGCACGTGCTGAGCACCGGATATCTTGACGCTTCTGCTCGACTTTATCTGCTGTGTGCCTGGCCAGGGCTGCTCCAAGCCCAGGAGACACAACCGTGAGCGTGACAGGTAAAGGTTTTGTGTCCGTGAACCTTACATTCTGGTAAGGAAGGGGAGAACAGATGTGTGAACAGATGACACCGTATCTCAGGTGAGCATAGGGGTTTCGAAGGAGCCAACCTGGGGCGGGGGTGGCGAGGCACTGGGCACTCAGGTATCCTTTCGTGGCATCGGTACAGAGCACTGAGTGAAGGGCGCCACCTGGGATGATGTTTTGGGGGGTGTGTGTGCAGCACTTGCCAAGGCCCTGTGGCAGAGTGGGATTGGCCGGGGTGAGCCTTTGGGCTGGAGCAGAGTGAGCAAGGAAGACGGTGGTAGGTGCTCAGCCTGCAGAGAGTGAGGCTGGCAGGTCACGGAGGGTCTCACAGGCAGGTGCCAGGGCTCCGTGTTTCCTTCCGAGTGAGAAGGGAGCGTCTGGGGGCTTTTGAGCAGAGGAGGGACACAGCCTGACTTTGCCTTTAAAATCCGTCCCTCGGCTGCTGGATGGAGGATGGGCTAAGCCTCCAGCCTGATAGAGCGCCACTCGGCTCGGCACGTGGCCATCAAAATTTAAGTGAATTGGAAAGAAATGAAGTCCAAAGTGCAGGACGTCACAGGGGCCATGTTCTGCACATCTGGTAACCAGCAGAGATACAGAACGTCTCCATCGTCACAGACAGACCGTGAGGACAGGGCTGTGGATGGGGGTGGGGAGAGCGTGTCTGGGCGACCGTGGGGCCTGCTCTCATAACCGGGGCAGAGTTACGCGATGCTTGGCAGCCGTGCTGGGGGCTGTGACTGGGGATTGGCTGCAGGACCTGGCTGCCGGGGAAGCAGACGGGACTTGTCCGGGGTCGAGGGGGTATAGACATGTGAGGGAGGGAAGCTGAGGGCAGCTCAGGGGTCATTGGTGGGGAGGCACTTCCAAGATGAAGCCGTGGACTTAACTGGAGCTCACGGCTGGGCTGGCTCTCCTGGAGGCCTCACAGCAGACCCAGGGACGCCCCACGGAGGGCCATGGCCTGCCAGGCTTACCTGGCTCGGAGTGCAGAGCATCAGAATTCAGCTCTGAGCTACACACATGGAACCCCTCTTTGGTGTTCTCTCATTCCAGAAACCACCTGCGAGGCACCAGCCTCTCTGCCCCCAAGCGAGGCCCTTCAGGGCCGACGTGGCAAGTCAGACCTCTGGGGCCAGGGCGGTCTCACTGGGCAGCGGCCCATGGCAGTGGCCGCCGAGCAGTCCTCGCATTTCCCCAACGACGCCCTCTCTCAGCACGGGCGGGTTGCCCTGCCGGGCCCCTGAGCACCCACCTGACTCATTCATCTATCCAGTGTCAACTCTGTGCCAGCGTCGAGAGGCACAGAGTTCATATTTCACAATAGTTCCATGAGAGAGGGAGGTATTTCTCTCCTTTTCCAAATGTGGACACTGAGGCTCAGAGAGGTGCAGCAACTTGGTCACGTCACACAGCGGCCAAGTAGTAAAGGTGGAATTTGGACTTCAGACCGTCGGAACGCAGGACGTGTGCTCTTCCTAGAATTCACTGCCTCAGCCTGAAACACCGGGGGCAGGGCCTCCCTCAGCTGGCGGCGCGCTTTTCAGCTTTTCATTTTGGCCTTCGTCACGGCCAAGGGTCGAGTGGGCTGGAATCCCACGTGCCCTGGCAAGGAACTGACCCACCCTGACTAAAGGGCATCTTGTTCTTTGGACAGAGGCGTCCCCAGCTTGCCCGGCCATGACCCGTGCTGACTGAGAGGAGGGTTCGTTTTCCAGTTCCCACAGCCAGGCTGGCACCCTGGACCTGGGGAACTGGCGAGAAGGAAGCAAAGCCTGGAGGGCGCCCAGGGGGAGACTCCCCCAGGGTGTAGTCACACCCTCGGGCCCTAGGGCCCCCAGCCCAGGTTCAGATCCTGCCTCTGCGTGGCCCGCCTTTGTGACTCCAGCTGGACCTTGAATTCTGTAGCAGACGGCAGTTCCCCGTTTGTGGTCAATGCAGGAATGCTGGTGACAACCTCCTCCTGTCTGGTGGGAAATCACTTTGCCTCTGAGGCTGGTCTGTGCACAGCAGCCTCTGCCTCGCCTGGAAGTGTGCTGGGAACACACATGCTCAGACCCTGCTCGAGCCTGCTGCACAGTGCTGGGGGTCTGCACTAGGCACGCAGGTGACCCGTAAGCATTCAAAGTTAGCAGCTCGGGGTGAACCGGACCAGGTGATCGTGTAGCAGCAAGAGGCAGGCACCTTCTGCCTTTGTCCGAGCCGTGTGGCGTCGGGCCGCTTCTCATGCTCTTGTTATTCCTGGACAAATGGCGCAGAGATGAGGTGCCCTGGAAAACAGATCAGTACCTAGAAAAGTCTCTGCCTTTGGCCCCGCTCCCGCTGCTATCTGGCTGTTTACCTTGCCCAGGAGAGCCAGGCTCCCATTGCAGACCGCGGGCTGGAGGCCGACCAGCCCTGCTGCAGCCCGGCTGTCTCCAGCCAGTGGAGCTTGGCGCCCAGTGGCTCCCGGAGCTGCAGAGCCCAAGCCCGGGGCCTGGAGACCAGCCGCTTGGCCTCCCTCCTCGCCCCGAGCCGGCAGCTTTCAGACAGATGGACGTACATGGTCTGAGAAAGCTCGGGAGAGTTTTCAGAAAGCAGAGTCCAGGTCTCAGTGGGCAGATGGGTCTCCCGAGGGAGAAGAGAATGCAACCTCCACGCAGGAAGGGGAATCAGTGGCTGGCTGGGGCACTTCCCTGGGAGCCCAGTGCTTAAGACTCCCCTGTGTTTCCACTGCAGGGGACGTGGGTTCCATCCGTGGCCGGGGAACTGGGATTCCCACATGCCATGCAGCATGGCCTAAAAAATAAAAAGTAAAAACAATAAAGGCCTCGCCCCTGGGCCATCCACACCGCCCCCCACACTCCCACCGAAACCACCTTTCTTGGGGGGGGGGGCTTCCCTAAGATGTTTCACGAAGCTGTCCAGACACTCAATTTAAAAGCTTATGTATACATAGGCACGGTTAAAAATAGAGATAGATCTTTGTGGTGGGTGCGTGTTGTATATTTAATGCTCTCAGAGCAGAAATAAACCATAAAGCTATTAGAGAGGAATCTCGTCTCCGTGTTCTGAGGTTCTCAGCCCCTTCCTGGAATCTTTGAGGGTCGGTGGGGAGGGGCAGAGCTCAGGGAGCCTGTTACAGGAGCGTGGCTCAGGGGGGCTGCTGGCAGCGTGCCAGTGACTCTATTTCTGACGGGCAGGCCCAGGCGGGCCTGAGGCTGTGGCCCTGCGGGTCACCCCCTCTGAGAAACAGGGGACTGGGGGAAGAATCCGCACATGATAGGTGACTGATGAGAGGAGGCAGGACCAGGGGGAGGAGTAAGACTCACACACGGTGTCGGATGAGTGTGCGGACCGTGAGTTTGCAGCTGATAACGTGCCGAAGCAAAGTGGGGGAGCGCGTGTGGGTACATGGGTGCAGGTCGGGGTTCCAGGATGATGAGTGTGGAGCGGCAGCCTCCCACCTGGCTCACGCGCAGGGACGGTGCTCTGGAGGGCCCTGTGAGGTCTGGCCGATCTGGGAGGGAGCCCAGGACATCCGGCTGGCGGCGGGCACAGTTCCCAGAGTGAGGCAGCAATGGCACGGTCACCGTGGAGTCTGCGCAAAGTCCCTGCTTAGACCAAGGTCGGGGCAGCGGGTGAGCTTGAGCCTGGAGTCTGCGCCCCGCTGGGTGTGCAGGGGGTGCGTTTGGCTGCGTGGCGGACCTTCCACAGGGATGCTCGCACCTTTGGGTGCCAGCGGGCTTGCTCAGAGGAGACGAGCCTTTCTCCCAGGTCTTTACGAACTCCTGTGCACCCTCAGGACCCACTGAAAAGCACCGTCCCGTTAACCTCCTGAGGGCCAGGCGCGCCTCATGGCAGCCCGGCTCAAGAGGCCACGGGGTAGCAGGACCCAAAGGCCTGGCCCCTCTGTCCCCACCTCCCCTGCCCTTCACTTGCTTCCCCTGCCCACTCGGGCTGGCGTGCGGGCCCCATGCACCCAGCTTCCTCGTCGCAGCTTCCCCGTTGCTCTCACCCTCTTTCCAGATTCCCAAGAAAGGACCCCACAGGGCCAGGCTCAGGTCCTACACTGACCCTTGGACCATCACCATGGCTACTGGGCAGGGTCCTTGCCACCACAGGGAGCTGCCTGTGTACCGTGGTGGCTGTGCAGCCCCTGGAGAGGAGGGATGTTCAGAGGGGAAGTTAGAGTTTATGAAAGAGGAGGGAGGGGCATGGAGCACCACTCCTGGGAGTGCGGGGCCCTGCTGGCCTGATTCCGAAGCCCTTCGCCCGTCCGGTCAGTGGGAAAGCAGCCTTCCACACACACGGGGCTGTGGTTGTGTGCAGCCCCCTCTGCGCACGTGAGCACCCTCCGGCCCCGCCCTCGCCCTCATCGGCTCCCAGCCCTGTGAGGAGGCCAGCAGGGCAGCCGCCCCCCACCCCCTGCAGGTTTCAGAGGGGGTGCTCACCACCACTGGGAGGCTGCAGACGAGAAACTCGAGAGACCAGAGAAATAGTTGGTCCTTTGAAGCTGAAGGTGAGCACTGGGGGACATGGGGGACCGTTGACTGTCATCTGTTTGCACAAGCGAGGCTTCTGCCACCCTGTCTCGGGCACCCCGGGGAGACAAAGGCGCTTCAGATTGGAGGCTACCCTCTCCCCAAGAAGGAGGGCGCGCCAGGCGGCTGGACGCCTTTGCTTCCAGATGAAATTATGTGCTTGGGGTTTGCTGGACTTAGGCCTCATTCATGCGTCTCTGTTTGCTCAGCCCTCCCAGCCCCATCCTCGGTCTCCCGGCCTCCTGGGGACAGAGTGGGGCCTTGCTGCTCTTCGAGGGAGTTAAGAAACATTGTCCTCCCCTGTCCTGTCTCTCTGAAATCTCGCAGGGCTCCCACCCATGCGAGAGGGGAGCTGTGCTTAGCTGAGTGTGAGGCCCAGCTCTGCTACACTCCAGCTGTGTGACCCCAGGCAAATTACTTGACTTCTCTGTTTCCGCATCTACATGATGAGGCTTGTGTTGCCTGCCTCCCAGGTCTTGGCAAGGATCCGTTGTGTTTATACTGCCTTCTCCTGGTGCACAGTGATCCTACTCCCAGTGATAGCCACGGAAAATAACAGAGCCTGCTGATCAGCCTCACAGGCATTGTGCTGAGCAACCTAAGCTGGACACAGATGAGTACATACTGCGTGATTCCATTTCAGTGAAGTTCAAGGGCAGGCAGAACTAGCCTGTAGTGATGGAAATAACAGGAGTGCTTATTTCTGGGGGTTGTTGCCAGGGAAGAGGCGTGAGAGAGCCTCCTGGGAGCGGGGCAGTGGTCACACGGGTGTGTGCATGTGTGAATGTCCATCCAGCCTACGCAAGAATCAGAAGGGAACTGGGTCCCCCCCCCCTCAGGTGAGGGGCTGCTCCACGAAAGCCCTGTAACCGCTGGGCCGCTGAGGCGCCGTGCCTCGGGGTGAGTCAGTCACTCCTTCTCCAGGCCAGGCAGGAGCTCCAGGGAACAGGGGAGTGACCCCGTGGAGCCAAGGCCTGGCCGGGAGGAGGCCCCGGCACGGCCCTCGGCTTGCTGGGGGAGGAGAGAGGGGAGCGGAAACTTTTACAGTTGTTTCTCACTGTGCAAGCCAATTAGCAGGGATCAACCTCAGATCAACAACAGCCCTGAACCTTGGCTGTTTCTGTTCGAGAAACCACAAAGGAAGGGAGAGCTAGATTTGGTTGTACAAGAAATGACCCTCGAGCATGGAGAAACAGTCAGATCAGCCTCCCTGTAAGTCCATTTGAAAGGCAAATGATGAACCAAGAAGATGCAGTTGCAGCACGTTTGGCAAATAAAGGATTAAAAAAAAACAACCCAAAACTTAATGTGTAAAACGTGTGTGTGAATCAGTGAGAAGGCATGACTGCCTCAAGGGGAAAATTGCAAAGACCAGGAGACACGATGGCCAGTAAGCACATGAGAAGAGTCAGCCTCCCGACAAGCAGAGGGGCGCGTTAGAGAGGAAGTGGGACAGAAGTTTTCACCTGGAGCTCGTGGAGATCTGCACGGGATAATGCTTCCTCCAGGAAGGAGAGGCGCCTGCAGCATCGCTGTAGCCCCGGCCTTGTCCTGTTCCCTCTGCCCTCTTGTTCCGTGTCCGCTGAGACTTTTTAGCCACCACTCATGAGCAACTACTCTGGATCAGGCCTCTGCCCTTATTGTCCTGTTCTGGACAACCTATGTGGGATGGCCTGTTGCTCCATTTTACAGATGAGAAAACTGAGGCTCAGGATGGTGCAGTGACTTGGGAAAGGCCCCACAGTGGGTGGTGGAGCCAGAGTTTGAACCAAGAGGTGACCAGCCCCAGAGACCACGTTCTCCTCCTGTCTGCCTCCTGCTAACCACTTTTTGGCTCCTGCCTTTCTCAGAGGGAGATGACGCTGGCTGGAGCCCAAGTGGTCCTGGCGTCTCTGGTCTGCGTTTCGGCCTGGCCGCCGCCACCGTGGTCTGCTGGGGCTGACTGGACAGGCAGTCCTGCCCAGGAGGCCGGTTGGCCGCGGGTGGGCATCCATATCTTTGCCACATGGGGCCTGGGGCCTTTGCTCATTGAGACAAGTCATCCCATAAGTATCTGAACTCTCATTGTGGGAATGTGGGGTTTTAGCAAAACCTGGGAGCCCTGAAGGACAGAGCTTCACCCCCCACCCACCCACACACACACATGCACACACACACACACACCCCATAGACATAGACTCACACTCAGAGAACGGATATGGCCTGGTGGTGGAGAACACGGGTGAGAATTCTGACTCCCCGTATTTGAATCAGTGATGTATCTGAGAATCTGCTTTCTGGGAAGTGGTGAATTTTCTGGGGGGGAAGCCTTGATTTGCAGAGTTTGCCAATTTCCAGTGTAAATACCACCGGTGTACACAAAGCAAGACCACGGAGGGCAGAATTGGGCAGAGGTGTGACCAAATGGGCATCAGACCTCCCAACTAAGAGACCTTCTCCAGAACACCTGACCAGCACTCCTTGTAACTCCAGGTCGTGAAAAACAAGAATCTAAGAGGCTGTCACACTTAGAGGAGCCTGAGACAACATGATGACTAGATGCAATGTGAGATCCTGGAGCAGAGAAAGAATGTTAGGTTAAACAAAATAGGTAAAAACTAAGGAAATCAGAAACAGGCATGCACATTTGTTATAATAAAGCATCACTATTATTTCACTTGTGGTAACAAAGGCATCGCACCAGTGTGAGCAGGGGAGACCATGGGGAGCTTTCTTATCTTTCCTATTGTCTGTAGATCTGAAGCTATTTGGAAAAAAAAAAAAAAAAGGACAGAGAAAGAAATCAGTTAGCCCCCTCCTCTTGAGCTTGCAAGTACTTAGAGATCACAGCATGGGCTGGCTGGCCTCCCATTCATCACCTTGGCTGGTCCCACCCCTCCCCGGCCAACCGTGGCAGCCCCTGCCGTGTGTGGCAGTCAGTCCCAGCTATGCCTCCCAAGCTGGCATCGCTTCCCAGCGCTGAGCCCTTCCTGAGATGGCCAGGAAAAACCCCAGCCTCTTCCTGCATCGACAGGTGAGCTTGTGCCGAAACGACCTCTTCCCTGGTCCTCCCCACCTGGCTCTCCTCACTCAGCCTTCCTCTCAGAGAGGAAGAGCACTGGGAAGAGAGTCCCCCGCTGTCAGACCCTCCTGGACACATCACTGGGAAGTCCTTGGTCCCAGCCCTGGGCACCAGCCCAGGACACTTTGATGTAGTGTTCTGGCTGGTCCTTGGGCCAGCTTCCCTCCTTCTCTGCCCGGGGCTTTTCTGCGTGTTCTTCCCAAGGCTTCAGAAACCTTGAGCTCACTATCCAAGCAGCCATCTCTTTCCTGGATCTCCAGAGTGGTGATTTCAAGCAGTCACCCCAGACTTAAGTTCCCGTCTCTGCCATCAGATCAGCCTCCTGCCTGGCTCCCGCGTGTGCGTCCTGACCCTGCTCAGAACAGCATGTGACCCGGTCAGCTCTTTCTGTGGATAGTGTGCACGACATGAACCCCCTCCCCCCATTCCAGCACAGGACTCTGGGGTCTCTATTGGAAAGAGTCCCTCCCGTGGCAGAAAATGGGATGTAGGGTGTGGGGATATGAATTAAATATTTAGAGTTCTTCCTTGCAATCATTTGGAGAAGTTAGTTGTTCTTATGGGTTTTTAATAGTAGCAGCACAAAAGGGCAAGAACCAGTGTTCCATGAACCTCTGCTATGCTTTTATTCCTTCGTTCTCCCCACAGCTGCCCTGGGAGGGGAGTCTCACTGTCCTTATCAAAAAGATGAGGAAACTGAGGCTTCAAGAAACTCCTTGCTCCAGGCAGCAGCTTGCGGAGGTGGGGCTGGGGTCAGTCTGGCTTCAAATCCCGACTCCTCTCTTGGTGCCCCTGCTTGCCTGGGGCCTGCTGGCCCCTCAGTCAGAGGTGCCCCAGGTCCCTGGTGATGGTTGGGAAACCAGCCCAACGCTTCTCCTGGAAAGCGACATGAGTCAGGAAGAGTCAGTCCCTCGTGACAAAGGTCAGTGACCCACTGGTGCCTTCCCTGTCCCAGCATGGGAAGGCCCACATTCTGGGAAACTCCTCCACCCCAGGCAAACCATGTGGTTGGTGGGTTGGTTGGTCATTCACATCCCAGTTTCTTCAGGTGTCAGTGAGTCTCAGGTCCAGAGAGAAGTGTGGACAGAAGATAATGAAATAACACAATGAAACGACCTCCCGTCCCTAATCATCAAAGCCGTAATAGAGGAATTCCTCTATAGGAAGAGCCAGGATTTTAAATGAAACCATGGCATGAGAACTTCCTTTTTAAAAGGAGTGTGCACCCTACTCATTTCATCTTTGGAGGCTTTGGGAAGGAGCAGCGAGGAATTGGATCGTTGGCTGGTGGGTGGGGGAAATTGCAGAGTGGGCACCCCAGAGGTTGGACGCGGGAGGTGGGGAGGTCCAGACAGGGGGTTGCCCCCACATCAGGGTGTCAGTGAGCATTGTGAAATCAAGAGGAGACCTGCAACCCGCGATCCCTGAGAGCTGAGGCTTCCTTCTCCCAGGCTGGAGGGAGGGGTTTGAGGGGAGACGTGGAATCAGACTTGCACTTTTAGTTGGAGGCAGCGTTGTCGATGGAGTTGTCCCTTTATGTATTGTTCTGGCAACACCTCCCATTTCCTGCGGACAGTGGCCCATCTGAGAGGAACTGGACACCCTCTGGAGGCTTTCACCGCCCTTCCCACCCACGCCTGCTCTTCGTCCCTGTTTTCCAGATGGACAAAATGGGGAGAAAACGCAGTGCACCACACCCTGCTGCAGGAGGGCCGGCCTGCTCCGGGAGTCGGGGCGCGGGGGTGGCATTGAGATTGGCTGGGGGTGGGGAGTGGGATTCTATAGGATGGGGGCTGAAACTCCAGAATACTCAGACCTGAGTTCAAATCCTTTGTCCCTCCAGCAGCAGAAGCCTCAGCCTCTTCATCTGTGAGATGGGCAATGTCAGCATGCTTGCCTCTCCGGGTGGTCATGCCCGAGAGGGGCTAAACGCAGTGCCTGGGTTTGGAAACGCGAGCTGTCAGTTGTCTGAAGCCCCCGGTGCAGAGAGGAGACCGTGTGTCTGAGAGCAGGGCCCCGATGTGCTTTGCTTCATCCGGCTGATATCCAGGGGTGCATTTTAACCTCAGGATCCCAGGTTGGACCTCTGGAGGCTCTACCTGGGCAGCCCAGTATGGCAGCCACTAGCTACAAGCAGCGGATTCACGTAAATTACAGCAGAGTCAACCTGCGAGTTCAGTTCTGCAGTCACACTAGGTGCCCCGTCGCCCCTCCTGGCTGCCATGTTGGGGGGCTGATCCTGGGGGTGGAGGGGGTGTTGGCGCTGCCAAGGAGCCCACGTTCCCGCTTCCCCGCACTCAGCGTCCGACTGCAGGCTGCAGGAGTGCAAGCTCTTGGCCCATCCCGGCCACCTGGGGCCTGGCCCGGCAGCCTTCCCAGTGCCGGGAGTCCTCCTGCTGGCAGGTCCGGAGCGTGGGGGGTGCCAGGCCTGGCACCTGGCATGTTGGCTCAGTCAGACCGGGCAGGCCCTGTCCTGGGCCCGCGATGTCTGTGCGACCCGCCAGAAAGAGAGGACGCTCTGGCGAAAGCAGAGAACTGCCGGAGGATTTCGTCCTGGACGAGTCGGGAAGCTTTGATTCACTGGCACATGGAGGGAGGGGAAGGTGAGGGGTGTTTCTCTGTAAGAAAGAGGCTTTGACTTTGAGCTGAAATAGCCCTTGACCTTTGCTCTTTTCTTTGACCCGTCTGTCCGGTTTGGGGTGTTGGGTGCTGTGCTCCACGCCGGGAGGTACGTGAGCGGCCCCTGGGGGACAGGTCACCATCCCCACTGACAGGTTCCAGACCCTCAGAGTGTCCCCAGGGCCCTGCGCACAGTAAGAGCTCATTAAGTGGTTGCTGGAGGAACGTTTTTTTTTTTTTTTTTTTTTTTTT
>SJYA01002349.1:1469141-1568801 GCA_006410615.1 Neotragus moschatus
TTTTTTTTTTTTTTTTTTTTTTTTCAACTTTTTATTTTCTACTGAAGTAGGACCGTTTCTGTGTTCTATATAATCTTGTCACCTGCTGAAAGCTCTCTCATGTCCTCCTCAGAGAGGGGATATTGATTGCTCCCAATTCATGGGCTTCAAAGAGGCATGCCCTGCCACTTCCGGAATGTTCTCAAGGAGAGTGGCCTGATAGCGTAACATCGAAGATGAAGTTAGGTTACTGAGCTCACTGTGTGCTTGTGTGTGCATGCTAAGTCACTCAGTCGTGTGCGACTCTTTGCGAGCCCATGGACTGTAGCCCGCCAGGCTCTTCCATCCATGGAATGTTCTAGGCACGAGTACTCGAGTGGGTTGCCATTTCCTTCTCCAGGGGATCTTCCCGACTCAGGGATCGAACCCCCACATATCTTGCATTGGCAGGCGGTTTCTTTACCACTAGCGCCACCGGTACCTGCTGAATGCTTTACCCTGATGACCTCGTTTCACTTTCACACAAACAAGGGACCTATTATTGTATTCCCATTATACAGAGGTGGAGACTGAGGCACAGAAAACTTAAGGCACACAGCAGAGGAGTGGCAACCCCTCTGCCTCCTCTGCTGCTTTACGAGGCTTGGAGCGTTCCCGAGACGCCAGCTTGGATTGCGTTGACCCTGGCCCTGAATTCCTTGCCCTCACCCACCACGCTTGCGATCAGTTCCAAAGCTGTCACTGGCCCAGGTTTTCTAGGCGACTCAGGGCTGTGGGGAACAGAGTTCTTTACCCCCCGAGGCCAGCCAATGGGTCTCCAGAGTAAGGATCTGAGCCCCAGGAAAGCAGGTCCCACGTGGAGGCTGACTTCATCCATTAGTGTGAAGCAAGCACCGTGACTGCGGGCCCTCGGGGCTGAGCTGCGGCCTGGGACACGCGGCCCCTCCCTGCCTCTGCCTCCCTGGTCCCCCTGGGGATGCCGAATTTCTGCCAGTGTGACAGCCGGGAAGCTCCGAGCCAGAGCTCTCCGAGCTGGGTGTGGGCAGTTAGGAGTTCCAAGTTCTAGTCCTGCCTTTCCTGGCCCTGTGAGCATGGGGTCCAACCCGTGTAGGCAGGACTCTGTGATGGTCTCACAGGGGAGGGGCAGCTACATCACTTAACTAGCACTTGAATATGTTTTATAGACGGGCTGTGCTTCAGAATGAGAGCAGATGCTTGGAAATGCTTGCTGAGCGGCTGGTGCAGCAGCTACGGAGCGCTCAGTAGATACTGTCTCACCTCGTCCCTGGAACAGCTCTGTGGGGTGGGGACCCCCATCTTTCAGCAAATAAGAGACCACAGCTCATAAGACAGGATTCTCTGAAGCACTTTCAGATAGAAAAGAGTGCACCCCAAACTTCATTATCACACCAGCTTTAGAGGAGGGGAGGTTCAGCTGTGCGTCTGAGTGGATGAAATACAGTCACTGTGTTCCTTCTGGATGAGGGCAGAGGGGTGTCTGGACAGTGTTCAGAGACGAAAGGCAGGGGAGAATGTTAAGTGCACAACCCCAGCCGGGGGACTCATGGGCCATAAAATTCAACTTGGAGAATAACGGTGCTCTGGAGTTAGGTGGGTGCGGGGAGGAAGTGGGGGAAACAGCCCACCCGATTGAGTGCTTCTGGAGCACTGGGAGGAGACTCGGCGTGATCCTTCCGTCCAGCTTGCCAGCACGCCCGCGTTGGGTCAGCTCAAGAGCAGGAAACCCCAAGAGAGGACTGAGAAGGGGTTCCAGCCTCTGTGTTCTCATCTGTAAAATGGGTACCACAGCACCGAACTCACTAACAGTCCCTCACCATGCTCCCTCTTCCTTGCTGGAAAACACGTATGTGAGTTTTTTTCTCTTACCTCTGAAAAGCTTCCCCTGCCTGGTGAGCTCAGCGGATTGTTGTGTGCGCATGCTAAGTCGCTTTAGTCCTATCTGATTTTTTGCAACCCTGTGGACTGTAGCCTGCCAGGCTCCTCTGTTCATGGGATTCTCCAGGCAGGAATACTGGAGTGGGTTGCCATGCCCAGCCCAGGCATCGAACCCGCTTTTCTGATGTCCCCCACGTTGTCAGGCGGGTTCTTTACCACTAGCACCACCTNGGACTGTAGCCTGCCAGGCTCCTCTGTTCATGGGATTCTCCAGGCAGGAATACTGGAGTGGGTTGCCATGCCCAGCCCAGGCATCGAACCCGCTTTTCTGATGTCCCCCACGTTGTCAGGCGGGTTCTTTACCACTAGCACCACCTGGGAAGCCCACGAGATTGTTACCAGAGCTTTTTCTGGAGGCTCAGCGGATTCTGAGCAGGGAACGTCGGGATCAGTGAAGTCCTCAGTGGTGAAGGGCAGGGAGGTGATACTGGGGAGACTAGCACCCAGCTGTCGAGGGTGTCACATACCGTCCTGAGGAGTTTGGACGTTTTCTGAGCATGACAGCTTTGCCTCAGAGTTCCTTAAGGAGGCCGATGATCCTCTGCTTGCTGTTGAGAAGGACTTCCTTCCAAATGAAGAAAACTCAAATTGCTCCCACCCCTTTCCTGGTGGTGCCAGGCATATCTTGTTTCCTTGTCTCAGGTTTCCTAAAGTGAGTTCTGTTCCACGATGTTAATAGGTGTGCCAGCAAAAAGCAAGAGTAACGGCAACTGCAAAGCAAACACACCCGAAGGTTCTGCCACGTAAAAACGATACAGACAGCTGTTTTGGTTATGGGCCTTCCCGGTGCCTTTAATAGGTCCCCGTGAATGGGAACCCTCTACCAGGGAGGCAGTTCTCCACAGGTTTGGCTGTGAGACCCCTCCCTCCCTCCCTGTCTTCCTCCTTCCCTCCTGCCTTTCTCTTCTGTCCAAAACCAGCCTCATCTTGGAACCCACGTTAGAGAGGGCTATCCCTGTGAACTTCCTATCCCTTCCACCTGGTCCCTTCAGCCCTGAAGGTTTGACATCCTCATGGATCAGCTGACAGGCAGATAACTTTCTGGACCAGTTAGATAGGGACGCCCTGGGCTTTTTCACATGGAAGACGTCACAGACAGCTGTGTGCAGGCATGCTCCATGGCTGTCTCTGGGGACAGTGGCCTGGAAGCAGTAACACCTGCTCCCTGCCAGTGGTGGCTACAGGGAGGTGCTGCTGCAGGTGAATCAGAGCTGCGTCCACACTGGTCCTTGGGGAGTGGTGATGGCAGAGCCGAGCCCAGGCCACCTCGGGCCCCGAAGCCACGCGCTCTCACCCTGGCTGGCAAGGCCCAGCATCACCTGCTGACTTTCCCAGCTGGGTCTCTCTTTCCTCTCTGGACAGGCCAGGGCAGTAGGGTAGAAGGGGCGCTTGGCTACGAGTCAGGAGACAAGTGTCTCAGTCTTACTCAGCTGCGTCAGCTCGGGAAAGTGACATTCCTCTCCTGAGCCCCTATTTTTCTTGGTGAGTTCAGCTAAGAGGTCCAGTTTACCTCGAGCAAGCGTGCTGACCTCTCTGTGCCTCTGTTTCCTCTTCCCAGAAATGGGGAGGGTGCCCCTGCCTGATGGAGCAGATGAATGAATAGTCATCTACCTGGGCTTCCCTGGTGGCTCAGCAGGTAGAGAATCCGCCTGCAGTGCAGGAGACCTGGGTTCCATCCCTGGGTTGGGAAGATCCCCTGGAGAAAGCAAAGGCTACCCACTCCAGTATTCTGGCCTGGAGAATTCCATGGACTGGCTAGTCCACAGGGTTGCAAGGAGTCGGACACGACTGAGCGACGTTCACTTTCAACAACAAGCAGGAAGATGAGGGTGAGGGCCACTGAGGTCAGCCGAGACAGGTGCAGTGACCCCCCTTGGCCTGCTCACCTCCCCGGGCAGCTTTCACACCCACCCCTCTGCCTCAGACCCTTCAGCCCTCACTCTGTTCTCTTGAGACACCCACAGATGGAGCTACTTCTCCTGGCCCCACAAGCAGCCCTCCAGATTTTAGAAGGCTGGCTCCAAAGCACCTCTGTCCTGTACTGAAAATGGTTCACCTTGAGCCTCCTTCTTGAAGGGATCATCAGGAACCTGCTGGGTCAGTCCCCGCTTGTGTCCCTAGGAGGGTGTGAGGAGAGGGACCAGGGCCAGGTGGGGTGAGCTCTGGGGGCTTTGCCCAGGCCCTCCCCCGCCGCTTCTCCCCAGAGGTGCCCGCCTTACCTTTACCCACTGGGACTCTGGGCACAGGTTGCATCTGAAAAAGGGGTCAAAAGACAAAATGATTCAACGAGTTTGCAAAGCACTTAGCTAAGACTTGCTGAGGAACCAGTGTTCGTTCCTGGTAGCACTGAGCCCGCGTCTCTGGATTTGGAAGGGTTTTTGCTCCTCTTTGGATCCTTGTAAACAAGGAAGGTGTGTCTGCCTTCAGTCATGCCTCAAGTAAACCCCCTGCACCAGGTCTCCATCCCATCCCCGCCTCCTCCCGCCTCTCAGGACCCTCAGCATCACAAGCTCAGTGTTTTGGCCACTGTCTAGGCCCCGTGTCAAGCACCTGCTCACACTGTCTCCTTTTGTCACCTCAGCAGCTCCACGAGGCCACGGCCACGCGAGACCCACTTGGTGGACTGGTGAGGAATCTGAGACTCCAAGAAGGGAGCTGCAGAATCTCCCACTGCTGGAGCCTTTGACACAGTGGGCTGGGTGCCGGGCTGCGTGCTGGGCACTGGGCTGTGTGCCGGGCGCTGACTGTGTGCTGGGCCATGCGCCGGGCGCTGGACCGGGCTCTGGGCCGTGTGCCGGGTGCTGACTGTGTGCTGCACACTGAGCTGAAGCTCTTTAAAGCTCAGGTGAAAATCACACCGCGTGAAATTACCCATTGTAAAGGGGCGTGTTCAGAGGCACTGAATGCATCCTTGGGGTTCAGCCGCCACCTCTGCCTGACTCCAGGACGTCTCACCATCTCCAACAGAAGCTCTGTCTTTCTCACAGTCACTCCTCACCTTTCCCCGCCGCTGCGGCGCTCCGTGCTCTGTCACCGCTGTGGTTTTCCGTATTCGAGATGTTCCAGGTACACGGAAGCACGCAATACACGGCCTTCTGTCTGGCTCCGTCTACTTAGCCCGATGTTTTCAAGGTTCGTCTGTGTTGCGTTGTGTAAAGGGCTGTCTCTGTGTGTGAATAGTATTCAGACCACGTTTGGCTCGTCTGTCCGTCCACTGGCGGACTTGTGCGTCGTTCCCACCTTCTGGCTGTCGTGAACACGCTGCTGTGCACGGTGATGCACAACTGTTTGGGTCCCTGTTTTCGGTTCTTTTGGCTACCGAACCTTGGAGGGGGATTTCTCAGCCTCGTGTTTAAAGAACCATGTCTTCTTTACTCCTCACAGTAATACTCTGAGGTCGGTGGAGATGTTTCAGAGACACAGAGTGATGGACCCGCTTGCCTCACATCCAACAGCTTTGAAGCGACAGAGCTGGGGTTTGAACCCAGGGAGTCTGACTCCCAGAGCTTAGGGCCTTTGGCTCCTGCTCTCTGCCTCCTCCCTGGAGGGCCTGGGGACCCAGGGAATGCTCCTCCCATATTGGCGCTCCGAGTGCTTGGTCAGCACCCCGGAATTCCTGCCTGGCATGGTTATGTGCTGTCTCGACAGCTCAGCCCCCATCTGTCTTTCTGAGCCTGACAAGGCCAAGGTGATACTTTAAAAAAAAACTCTGTCACCAGACCGAACTCGAGAAGGGCAGGCGGGTCTGGACAAGTGGGGACCCAGAAATCAAAGGCCCACGTCCTGAGAAGCGGTGGCCGCTGCACCGCAAGCTCACGGGTCTCATTCCCTCACACCCCAGGCACTGCCCCAACAAATGTATTGCTTGGGTTCCCAAGACCACCAACTAGAAACAGCGACTTTGGGAGATGGGAGGTGGGGGGGGCTTTCACGAACCAACATGCAATCCTCAGGGAGCACAAACACTTGGAGCACTCAGGCTGGGGAAGGGCGGCAGTTGATGGGAAGGAGATGAGAGTACAGAAACGCGCAGCGGGTGGAGTGCTGAGTGTGGGGCCAGCTTTCCACTCGCTGCTCACCGCTGCACCCTGAGCTCCTGACGGGGGCAGTGTATGGTCACGGGTGCTCAGAACAGCAATAAGTGTCATCCAGAAAAGGGCAGAGGATATTCTGAATGGCCTGTTTACGGCAAGGAGAGAGGAGACGTTTCTGTCTAAAATTATTTAAATTTTTCTAAAGGGCCTTGGCACGGAGGGTAAGCCCTGGCTGGCATTGCCTCTGACCTTGGCCGCCTGCCTGGGCTGTGAAAGAGGGAATTGTTCCTGGGGCTGCAAACAGGACCCTGCCAACATCTGGGCTGCCTGGTCCCCGTGTCTCCCCACTGCTGGCGAGCAGCGTCGGGAGAGTCCCGAGCCTCTCGTCTGTGTGAATGTCCCCGCCGTGTCACGAATCCTGCCCTGAGGTCGGGGCTGGGGGCTTCTCCCGCAGCTGCGGTCCCAGCCGGCAGCAAAGGAGGCTCTGTAAAAGGAGGGTCTGTTCTTGACCCTGACTGCGATCGGCCACCAGGCTATTCTTGTTATTTCTGGAGCAACTGTCCGGGGCTAAATCTGAATTCTTTCTCAATCATTGCCCGATTTTGCTTCTTAAAAATAAATCATGGGGAATATTTGTCCTTGGGCAGAGCGAGGGACCAGCCCTCCATGAAAGTCATCAGTAGAGTTTCCCACAGTCGGATCAGAAGTTCGGAGGAGGGGGGCAATGGAGTGAGCGCCCAGAAAAGGCCTGTTGTCTATGAGTCCTTCTTTTCACCGCTGCCCCCAGTTGGGGTTTGAGGAAATAAGTTTCTTTGGACCCAAGCTCCTCTCTACTCTTAGACGTTGCACAGGTGCTCTGGCCTCCGGGAGACACCAGAGCATCTGAGACACCTCATGGTAGCTCCTGGGTGCAGGGCCAGAGGGCTGGGCTCTTCTCTGTAGGCAGAGCAGGGCTACCCAGAGTCACGCACGAGGCAGAGGGACAAGGAACGCCAGTGGGTTTCGGGAGGAAACCTCTGGTGGCAGCGTCCCGTCAGAGAGAGGTGGGGAGAGGAAGCTGGGAACGGGAGCTCCAGCCGGGAAGCCTTTGCCGTGTTCTAGAAGGGAAACGAGAGGCGGCAGAACTGGAGGAGCGAGCCTGGGAAGGCGCGGGCCAGTTGAAGGGATGAGCGGCAGCAGGATCTGGCCCTGCTGATGAACGGACTTCGGGGCTTAGGGCTGGGAGTCAGACAGTCATTAGACTTCGCAGGAGGCCACCTAGATGAGGTGCTGCCACACAGCAGGCTTGGGAAGACCACAGGGAGACCCCGTGGGTGGGCACAGCTTGGGTAGTGATCTGGGGGAGCCTGGAGGACATCAAGGGGGTGGTGTCCTCAGGCCCTCGCTAGAGCGTAAGCCGTCCACTGAAGCAAAGGGCCTGTTCTGTTCGATGGTGTGTTCCCAAACACCCGGAACACTCTGGAAGCACTTTTGTGGCACACAGGAAGCCTTCAATAAATATTTGATGAGTGAATAAACTGTGAGTCTGAAGCTCAGGAAACAGACTCTTAATCCAGTTTTGGGATTATTTATGTTGAGCAGAGCACAAGGCAGTATGTGTGTGCACGTGCGTGTGTGTGTGTGTGTGTGTGTGTGTGTGTGTGTGTGTGTGTGTGTGTGCACATATGAAAGCATCCTTCTCTCTGCCAGAAGAATGACCTGGTTTCTACCTTATGTGGTCATAGAGTCTTCCATGGAAATCGATGAAGCCATTGATCTGGAGTTAAGAGCTTGTTGACATCAAGTGATTGCAGTCACACACAGTGGCTTGCCTCGCCCTACCAGGGCGGCTGGTGCTTTTGGAAATAACCATGGCTTCATCCTGTGCAGACCAGCCCGGCGCCATCCATCATCTGAATTATCAACACGTGACTCAGTGCCAAGAGATGATTTTCTGCTCTTGAGATGGCCTCTGAAGGCGTCCCCTGAGACCCGTCCCCCGCCCGCGTCCAGAGCAGGAACACTGCTGGCCGCTGGGCCCAGACACCCGCACGCGAGACCTGAAGGGGGGCAGAGGCTTCAGGCCAACCGCTCCACCATCGCCCTCCAGTCTGGAAAGTTCTTGGAACTCATTACATTTATTCAGAACTTTTAAGAAATTGAAGTGAAGTTCACATAACCTGCAATTAGCCATTTGGTGGCCTTTCGTACCGTCACAGTGTCTTAGACACCCTGTTTGTCTGGCTCCACAGCACTCTCGTCACCTCCAAAGGCGCCCCCCCCCCACCCCCGGCACTCGTTAAGTCCCTCCCCAGCCCTCGAGAGCCACAGGTCTGCTTTCCGTCTGTCTGGATTTACCCGTTCTGGCTGTCTCGTGTAGATGGAGCCGTGCGCACTAAGGCCTCTTGTGTCTGGCTTCTTTCACTTAGCGTGGTGTTGCCAGGCCGTCTGCGTTGTCGCCTGCGTCAGTATGAGTTCAGCCTATTCTGTAGAGAAGTTCACGCCAGACCACAGAGTTTGCAGATGCCCTTCTCTGAGCAGCGCTCAGGCCTCTTCCCTGGCCCCTGGCGGCTCCTCTGCCCGGGTCGCCAGCCTGCCCGTTGCCCACCTAGAGGCCCAGGACGCCACCCGAGTCTGGCTCTCTGATCTCGCAGCCGCCCCCCACTGTGGAGCAGCCCTGCAGTGACGCCCGCTCCCCACCTCCCTGGAAGCTGCCCCTTACAGTCCCCTTGTCCCAGCAGACTCCTGACTCACTTCCCCAGAGTCGGCCTTGCAGAGCCGCTGGTCATCCTCTCCTTCACGCCCACGGCAAGCCTGCACCCTCGTGCGGCTCTGCGGTGTCACCCTGCGCCAAGCTTGCCAGGCCCCCGTTGTCCGTGAGCTGCTGGAGCACAGGGCTCAGGGCGCTGCTGGTCTGTTGCGTGAACAAGGGGCCCAGTGAGCGAGCAGCTGGAGTTCTGACCCTTGGCCGTCCCTGCCTTCTCTTACCAGCACCTGCGGTTCATCACTGTGTCATTTATGTGCGCACCTGTCTTTCTCCAGAAGGGATTTGGGGTTTGCTTGGGTCTAAACAGCTGCTTGTAGTGAGTGGGGTCACTGCACCTAACCTTCCGACTTCAGGGTTCCCTCAGAGGTCGAATTTTGGAATCTGTTGTGTTAAGTAAGGTGCTGAGTGGTGGAAGGTGACCTTCACACCGCTGTTTTGATAACTCAGGCTTAGAAATGCTCTTGATGGACAGGGCAAGACGTCCCCTCGTGGTCCTTTACGCCTGAGAGGGAAGACCTGCTGGGACTGCTGTGCGGCTCTTCCCTATAGAGGTGACGACCTGTGACTATTCTGATAGCAGCGTCAATCACGGAAGGACATAGTTTGTTCATGGCTCACCTGGTTGCCCAGTTGCAGACACAGCAACAGCCATCTTTGGGGTTGACCTCATGAGTCACTCTCCACAAGGCCTGCTCACACATGTTGGTTCCCCCACTGTCTTTTGCACTGGGAGATCGGATCCCACCTTCCTCAGTTGTCCTTTGGAGTTACAGCCAGACATCCGAGGAACTCCATGATCTGGATCGTAATAGTTTTTTCCAGCTCATCTCCCTCAGTCTCCCATCTCTGCCGGATAAACTCCTATTCACCCTGCAAAACCCGAGTCAGAGAGCTCATAGTCTCTGAAGGCTTCTTGAATGGCCCTGTATTTGCATTGGTTAGTTCCCCTTCCCCAGGACTGCCGTGCCTTCAATTCTGCCAGTGCCACACCCATGGATTTCTGATGATCTATGGTCTATGACTCCCCCACTCAGCTGAGAGGTCCTTAATTCTAGACACACACACACACACCCCTCCCCCCGGAGCAATTGCTTGATGGTGAATGAGAAGGTATCAGCGTGGGTGCTTTAAGTTGGTAAAGGAAGCAACCAGATAGATGACCCATAGATGGGCGATGACTGTATTCTAGGGATTCACATACATCCCTTGGGACCCAGGGAAAAGGGAACAGTCTTCAAGACCAAACTTACAAAGTTGACTGGTTTGGGGTTTTCAGTACAGTGTGTTCCGTTGGATTTGGCATCATCAGTGGTGCAGAATGCTGCTGGGTGGAGAGAGAGGGGTGAGAAGGGGGTTATGCACGACCCATCGCCACAGGCGGGAGTCCATGGGCTGCACCTGGACGCGGGAGCAGCTGCTTCCAGCTGGTGTCTGTTCCGCTTTGTTCATTCCCAGGCTGTCTCGGCTATTAAATATTTTTACTATCGCTTCTGTTTATTACGTCACGGATAGGTTTTGTTTGGTAGGGAGTATGCCTGAGGGTCAGATCGTGAGGTGGTTACCCTGCGTCATGTCTGGACATGAGGGACCTGGACTAGGTGGCCCACTTGACCTCTGCACCCCAGCGCCACTGCATAGACAGTCCTTGGCTTCCCAAGCATCCACATAGGTGGCGTAACCATCACCGTCCCAGTGACCATCCTAGTGGCGACAGAAGGTGAGCTGGCCGCCCGAGGCCTCCCTGCTGGTGGGCTGCAGAGCCGGGACGGAGATCCAGACCCCTGGAGTCCACATCCCAGATCACCTGGCTTCCTGAAGTGGCCAGCCTCTTCTGCCAGGGGAGCAGGTTCTGTTTTTTTTTTTCTTTTTTTTTTTTCAGTCTTCTTTTTTTCTTTTTTAAGAGCAGTTTTACGTTCACACCAAAAGCAAGGCGAAGGTACAGGTATTTCCTGTGTACCTGTGCCTGGCCTGTGCAGCCCTGCCCAGGTGGTTCATTCATTACAGTTGACGGACCTGCACTGACACGCCACCCCAATCCCCTAAAGCCCGTTGCTTGCCTTAGGCGGCAGGGGGGGGGGGTCCCTCCTGGTGCTGTACGTTCTGTGGACAAATACGTAATGGCCGTGTGTCCACCACTGTAGTATCACACAAAACACTTCTCACTGCCCTCCAAAAATTCATCCCTTCCTCACCCCTTCTCCCCGCAACCCCTGGCAACAGCTGATCTTGTCACTGTCTCCAAATTTCTGCCTTTTCCAGAAGGTCAGATTGTTGGAATTACACGGTATGCAGCCTTTTCAGACTGGCTTCCTTCCCTCAGTAACAGGCATTTAAGCTTCCTCCTTGTCTTCTCGTAGCTCCTTTCTTTCTAGTGCTGACTAGTATTCCACTGTCTGGATGTACCACACGATATCCACTCACCTGCTAAAAGACGTGTGGGTTGCTTCCAGGTTTTGGCAGTCACAGAGCAAGCTGCTGTCAGCACCCCAGCAGGTGTTCACATGGATATATGTTTTTCAGAAGCAGATTTCTGAGCAGTGGTCCTTGAGATCCCACCTCTGGGTGGTGAGCAAGAGCCTGCACGCGTCTTAAAGAGCATTCTGGCCCTGTGGCCCAGCTTCCCTGGAGAAGGGTCAGCAGGTCTGTGCGCAAGCGGCTGGCCTGTCACACCTTCAGGTGGAAGCCTGCAGCCCTCAGGCAGGATCTGAGGCAGAACAGTCAAGGATTCCCCACTTCTGATTTGCTAGGCGCCGGTGGTGGCTGCCAGCCATGCTTCCCTGAGAGCGACTGTGCTTATTTGTCTAAGCCTGCCTGCCTCCTGGAGGCTGGCGGCTTCTCAGAAGCTCAGACACCCGCCGTGTGAGACCAGGCAGCTAAGGATCTCACAGAAGGGGCCCCTTGATCCCTGGAGACGCCAATCAGCCTGAGCCTTGTCTGGCTGCCCCGGCTCTCTCTTTAGGCGGAAAAATGGAAATATGGCTTTGCATTGCTCTTGTTTTCTGACTGGGAAGCGCATGCAAGTTCATCTCGTGGGATAGCTGCCCGACCCCCTTCACCGTCCTCTCTCTCTTCTTCCCATGGATTAAACCTACTTAAGAGGCTCTAGGTGGGACTGTTGATCAACGGGGCCTCTAGAAAGGGCTGCCTCCATGAACTCTGACCCTTAGTAGGAGGAGCTGGTTAGCCTGGTCTCTTTTTGGCACCATCTGGGGGTCTTGTTTCAGGCTGGGGTGGTTCGCCTCGGGAACCAGCGCATCCCAGTGGATCTCCGTGCGATGCTGTCCACATTCTGAGCTTTCTTTCGAAACTGTATGGCCACGCCAAAGCCCGGCCTCCCTCCCGCCCTGCTTTTTTTTCACTTGAACTTGTAGCCACTTGACACCCTATGTATTTTGCTTATAAAATGCCCGAACTCAGTCTTGCTCTTCAGCCAATTTATATTCATGGGACCGGCATCTGCCCACATCGGAAAGGCAATGTGCACACAGATAGCTTTTTCTCAGTCTGCGGGCTGTGCCGGTGGGCAGGGGTGGGACTCAGCCCGGCACACGGGGGCGCTCTCTGTTGAATGAAGCGGCGTGCCCAGCGAAGAGGTGTCACAGCCATCCTGCCAGCCCCCACCAGGGTCTTGGCCCGTTATCGGAAACCATCAGTCCAAAAGAATCCTGTCTTTCAAAGGACACGTTTTCTGTTGAGTTGTGTAAAATACCTACAGAGAAACCCACGGCTCCTAAGCCTGCGCCTCAGTGGATTTGCACATCGACCATGCACTTTCACTGTGCCCTGGCTTAGGCCAAGAGGGTGGCCACTCCCGAGACCCTCCTGGGTCCCCTTCCAGCCACCCCTTCCCTGGAGCGACCGCTGCCCTGCCCGGGCCCGCGTCTGGACCTTGTGTGCACGGGCTCTCATGGTACAGACTGCTGTTGGTGCGACTCGCCACCCTGCTGCATAGACGTGCAGCTCTTTGTTCTCAGGCTGTGTAGCTTTGCACGGGGTGAGCACACCTTCATTTCGCTCCTCACTGTCGATAGGTGCCTGTGAAATGCTGCTGTGATGCAGGGGACATGGTGGCGTGTGGGGGGTGGTCCCGGAATGCAGAAGGTAGGGGAGAGTCGGCTTTCGCAAACGCTGCGAGTTACTTCGGAAGGGCTGGGACCAGCCCCTGCTCTCACTAGCTGTGCTGGTTTCCCTTGTCCCACTGTCACTGGCCATTATCATTTTCCCCCAGTATTTTTCGTTATGGTGGTGAAACATGCATGATGTAAAACTGACTATTTTAGCCACACAGTTCTGTGACATCCGTCCATCACGCTGTCACGCCCCCATCACCACCATCCTTCTCCAGAGCTCTTTACCTTGCAGAACTGAAACTCCGTACTGATTCAACAGTAACTCCCACCACCCGCCCCCAGCCCCAGCCACTGGCGGTCTTTCGACTCTCTGTCTCTACGAATCCGACCACTCTAGATTCCTCACGTGCATGGAGTCATACGGTATTTGTCGTTTTTGTGACCGTCTCATTTCACTTGGCATAATGTCCTCAAGGCTCATACATGTTGTAGCGTGTGTTCGAAAATTTCTGTCCTTTTTTTTGGTTTGCTTTTTGGAATTTTCTAGATTCTTTTTTTTTTTTTTTTTAATTGAAGTCCAGTTGATTTACAATGCTGTATTAATTTCTGCTGTACAGTAAAGTGACTCAGTTTTATACACACACACACACACACACAGACACACACACATGTTCTTTGTCTTACGCTTTTCCATTATGTGTATCACAGGATACTGAAAACAGTCCCCTGTGAATCTGGTGTACAAATATCTGTTCCCTGTTGCAGTAACTACTTTCCAGTTGTTTGGGGTATATACCAGAAGTGGAACTGCTGAATCGTACGGTGGTTCTGTGTTTCATTTTTTGAGAAACCTCCAACTGTTTTCCACAGCAGCTGCAGCATTTTCTGTTCCTACCGGCCGTGCCCAGGAGTTTCCGTTTCTTCATATCCTCACCAACACTTGTTCATTTTCTGGGTTTTGGTTTCAGTTTGATTGTGGCCATACTGATTGTGTGAGGTGCTGATAGTGTCTCTTTTTTTAAAGCCATTCTGGCAGGTGTTTAGCGATCCTTTGGTGGTGTTAATCCGATTTCAGAAGCATGAAGGTGTAGTGACTGTCCGGGTGTCTGCCCAGAATCTGGCTTGTTCTACCCCGGGCTGTGGCTGGTGATGCCGGGCCACTGTCTGCGTTCTCCTCGGCCACGGTGAGGCCACTGGCGCACAGAAGGTGCGCAGTACTCCCTCACGGCGCTCAGTCCTTGTTGAGAGAGCCAGCCACATGCCGGGATTCCAGGGGAGGTGAACTGTGGAAACTTCAGAGCCGCACTTGTCCCGACAAGCGTGGAACCCCAACAGCCTCCAGCCTGTAGGGTCTCATCTCTCTCTCTCTCTCTTTCTTTGCAAGAAGAGACTTGCTCACCTTTTGCAAGTTCTTGTCCACAGATCGGATCACACTCCCAGATTCTGTCTCATAGAGTGTCAGATCTGGCAGTAGCTGAGAAACATCCAGGGCCAGGGTAGCTGCCGCCCATGACCCGGTGCAGCCCCCCTTCCGGGAACCCCAAGAGCATACACACACTCCTGAGGGGCACGCGAAAGGCCAGCCTCGCAGCCGTGACCAAACAGGGCCACATCCGCCTTGCTGCAGCTAGCACAGGGCAGCACCTTCTGGAAATGACAGCCGACAGAGAGAAGAGCTCTGCGCCAGGCCCGCCCGTGCCCGGCCTGGCACGGGCTGCCCCCAGCCCCGCCCCCGAGGGTGTCGTCGGCCGCCTTCCCGATCTTGCCATGTGTTGGGAGCCAGCACCAGCCACACGTTTTCTCTTTGCTCTGTTTGCATGTCTAGTTAGAGCTTTTCCTTAGTCCACTTGTTCCTTGTGCTGACGGGCACACCTCCGGTGACTTCAGCCGATCCCAAGTAGGCCCCCGGGCCGGACTGTGTAGTGTCAGAGCCGGTGTCCAGAACAGGAGACTTAGCGGCACCTCGTGCTCTGCGTCCCCAAGAGCTTCTTCCTTCCCCTCTGCCCTCTCTTCCCTCCTCTTCCGTTTTCTGCAAGCCGACAGCTTCTTTGTTACCAGCATCGCAGGGCGGAGCAGTGATTCCGGGGACTAGACGAGTCGGGACCCCAATCTGGGCAGCTGACTTTGCCTTCTGGCACCTCGCAGGCCTATCTGTAAAATGGGAGGAACGGGGCCGCACACCTCAGTGCATTGATCGCTGATGCTCGCAAAGGCCTTTGCATCGTCAGGCTTTGTAAAAAGGAGCCCAGCTCCTTCTCTCCTTTAGGCTGAGAGTGGGGTGAGCTCGGGCCTGGAGTTCTCTTTTCTGACAAAACGTAAGTGAAAGACGATTTCCACGTGTGCAGGTTATATGCTGACATCACCCGCGAAGGAAAGTGAGGAGAGAGAACGGTCCACTCGTTTCGTCCCGTCCGCCTGTCCGCCACCTGTTTATACTCCTCTTAGAAACAGCACCAAGGCCCCGCCTGCCCCGCCCCCGCCCATCTTTGTGGATCAGGCGTTATGGGAACGCAGGCACGGCCCTTTGTCTGCTATCTGCGGCTGCTTTCACACCTCAGCAGCACTGTTGAGTTGTTAGGACAGAGGCCACGTGGCTCACAAAGCCTGAAGAACTTACTGTCTGGTTCTCTGCAGAAACTGTTTCCCCACCTCTGGTTTAGACTGAAGGGCTGGAGCACCCGTCCGGCTGCACTAGTGACGGCGGCATGGCCTGCGTGCGGGCCCAGTGGCTTCAGTCGTGCCCGACTCTGTGACCCGGTGGACTGGAGCCCACCAGGCTCCTCCGTCCAGGCAAGAGCACTGCAGTGGGTTGCCATGCCCTCCTCCAGGGGATCTTCCCAGTTCAGGGACTGAACCTGGGTCTCCTATGTCTCCTGCATTGGCAGGCAGGTTCTTTACTACTAGCGCCACCTGGAAAGCCTTGCGGCGTGGCTTAGCAAGAGAGTTATTTCGCTTTTCTGGGCCTCAGTTTCCTTAGCTGTAATGTGGGATCACAGCGACACCCGTCTTCTGGGCCCTTCTGAGGAGTCAGGGGGAAGACGAGCTGCATGGGCAGGCGGACGGCCGGTGCCTAGGACAGTTACTGTGGATGCAGGCAGAGGCAGCAGGACAGTTACTGCGGACGCAGCAGAGGCGGCAGGGTCCCGTCCTCAGGAGCATGGAGCACAGGGCACACCGGGGTAGGGCCCAGCCTGAGGACCCTAGAGCCAGGTGGCCCTGTTTCCAGGCAGGGGCACAGAGCACAGGGCGCACCAGGGTAGGGCCGGCCTGAGGACCCTAGAGCCAGGTGGCTCTGTTTCCAGGCAGGAATACGGAGCACAGGGTGCACTGGGGTGGGGGCCCAGCCGGAGGACCCTAGAGCCAGGTGACCCTGTTTCCACACAGGGGCACGGAGCACAGGGCACACCGGGGTGGGGCCCAGCCTGAGGACCCTAGAGCCAGGTGGCCCTGTTTTCAGGGAGGGGCACGGAGCACAGGGCGCACCTGGGTGGGGCCAGCCTGAGGACCCTAGAGCCAGGTGGCCCTGTTTCCACGCAGGGGCACGGAGCACAGGGCGCACCTGGGTGGGGCCCAGCCTGAGGGCCCTAGAGCCAGGTGGCCCGGTTTCCAGGCTGTCAGGCCACAGCTTTCCCCTGGCTGACTCGCAGCATCAGCTGGCACGTCTGCAAGGACCCATGTGCCCTCCGGTCCCTGCCGACATCTTCCATCCGAAACAGCAAGTAGATTAAGGCCTGCCTGACAGCAGCCTGTGATCTGGGGGCTAAATTAACCCTCACGTTAATCCCAAAGTGTCAGTTTTAACTCTGCGCTCGCTCCAGCCTTGAGCAGACACACCCTTTCCTCCTGGAGCAGCGTCTGTGCAAGCTCGGCGAGGAGACCGGGCCTGAAGGGAACAGAGCCGTCCGTTTCTGCCATGTGAGCCACAGAGGAAGTTTCTCGGCAGCCCAGCCACGTCCTCGGTGGCTCTGAGTCCACCTTTGAGGAGGGTGCTACCTCCCACAGTCCTCAGAGGCCCGGGAGAAAGACTCTTGAGAAAACCGAGCTCCATCCCCACCTGATCCCCGCCTCGAGACAGGAATTGTGTTCTCCTTAAGGTGTGGGTATGTGAGAACAGCGGCCCTTAGACGAGCTCGTGTTTATAGCAGACCTCCCGGGAACTCCCCACACACCAATGTTCTTGGACTTAAAGCAGTTTACTTGGTGGCCCAGGAACCCCACACCCGGGTATTTCCCCAAGTGGGAGCTCTTGTTCCCCTGCACCCCCTCTCCCACCCCGTAAGTGCAGGAATGTTCCCAACAGCTTCCTACACGGCAGCCCCACACTGGAAATAGACAAGGGTCCGCAGACAGCGGGGGTGCATAGGGAGGAAGACAGTGGACGATGGAAGAAGCTGTGGGCACACGTCTGCACAGACAGGATGCCGAGCAGGAGAAGCTGGACACAGGCGCATGGGCCGTGCGCTTCCAGCTTCAGCAGCCCAGGGACCCAGCTCTCCCGACAGATTGAGAAGAGCGGGCACTGCCAGGCAGTCCTCCTAGGATGGGCTCGAGGGGGCCCGCCTCATGACCTGGACAGGCTTGGCCTAGGCTTATGCAAAAGTAAATGCAGTCAAGTATTTGTGCTTTTTTCCACTTTGCTGTTTATATGGTCTGCCTTTGTTTAAAAAAGGGGGGAGGGGTTGGAGAGAGGGGGAATGTCAGAAATTAGAGGGTTGGGCAGTCAAGGCTGAGCCCTGCTCGAGGTTCTGTCCCAGGCCTCCCTGGGAGTCCTTGTCCTCCAGCCATGTCCTGAGACCAGGGTAAGCACTCCGTGGGCCTGGAGACCCTCCCTCCCCTCCGCCGGGAGTGCCTGGCGCTGCCCTGCACACCAGGTCGAAGGTCGCCTCTGGGAAGCCTTCCCCAGTGTTCCAGAGCATTCTTCCTTCTCCCTGGGCTTGCCCTTTGTACTTCACGTCGGCACCGGGGCGCTTATCACCCTGTGTTGTCATTAGCTGTGTGCACCCGTGACACACACCCCTTCCCCCCACCGCCCTGATCAAGAGGCCCCCTCCTGCACCCTCTGGTCGCCCTGGGGCTCCTGGGCCGTCATCTCAGAACAGGCAGGGGACGTGGCACTGTGGACCACACCTGGCCTCTGAGTCAGCGATGTGGCCTTTGTGCTGAGCGGCCGTGATGCCCCAGGCCCCCCTCTGCTGGATGGGGGCACCAGCCGCTCCCGGTTCCCAGAGGCCTCGTGAAGAGTCAGTGAGGAGGCGCCTGGGGAGTCTGTGATCCTTGGGACATTTGCCCACCTGCTGGTTGGCGGTGCACTGCCCTTGCATTTGGCCCTCCAGTGCCCCCATCAGCCATTCCGATCAAAGATGCCCCAGGGTGGCACGGCACCCCTGGGGCCCCGGTTTCCATCTGGCTTCCCATGCCCATGCTGGTGGCCGGGGCTGGAAGGGTCTGAACATGGAAGTATCAGCCCTCAGCTCTATTATTAAACTTCTTGAGCTGTTTGGCCATAAAAGGGGGCAGCTGCCATGGCTAGACTCGTGATTAATGAGCCCGAAAGGGCCTCCTGCCTGTCTTTGCAGAGCGCAGTCCATGGAGAGCAGCCCTGGCCGGCCCTGGACTCTGGGCCTGCCCTCTCGGCCCGGCCTCTGCTCTGTCGAGGTCTGTGCAGCAGGAACCAGGGGCTGGTGGCTCTTCCTTCTGTCCTGCCGATCCCACGGCCCCCTGCGTGACCTCTCCTGGCCCCCAGGGAGGCCTGGGCTATTGCGGGGGTGGTTGATGGGACAGGGCGAGGTGGGTGGGCCCGGGGCAGGCGGCCCAGAGCTCCTGGGGTACCTCCAGACACGACCCCAGACCAAACGTCTATAACCGATGAAGGCCTGCTTGGCATCAGTAATCCAGAGCTGGCCAGTGGCCTCCTACGTGCCAGGCCCTGCCCGCCAGAGTGCTCCTCTCTGATCTACCTTTTGGGAGCTATCCATGGTGATGCAGGGCATTGGAGAATGTTTGTGCAAGAGGCCCTTTTCCTTCTCTTGTCTTGAATCAGCCCAGAGCCTCATCTTGGGGGCCTGTGGACGTCATGATTCTCACTTGCCTCTACAGAAATCCCCATGGAAACCAGCAGGCAGACAGCCCTGGGCGGGAGGGAGGGGTTCCCCAGAGAGGCAGGGAGAGGTGGAGCCTGGAGACATTCCGCCAGCCTTAGGGGCCGAGGTCAGAGGCTGTTGGGGTGAGGGGGGTGGGGCGCCTGTAGTCGCCCTGCTCCCTGCCTCACGGTAATCCGAGAAGGTCCAGGGTTTGGAATGTCAGCTTTGAAGGCTTTTGGGGGTCCCTGGGGACCTTGATGACGTCCCTCCAGACCCCGCTGCCTCCAACAGGTCCAGGTGCTATGTGATCAGGGAAGAAGCTCATCTCAGAGACAAAAGCTGGAGGAGAGGTGTGGTGGGGCGACAGGGTGGCAGTGGTCTCTTCCCGGTCTGTCTACACCAGGGCCCCCACCTGGCCCCTCATCAGTCTCTGAGAGCAAAAGGACAGAGGCACCCTGACTTCCCAGGGGGCCCCCAGCTTCCCAGGAGCGAGGACCCTGCTTGCGGATCGACCTCCCCCCAATCCCGCCCCGCCCCGCCCTGCAGAAGGACCCCCCCGCAGCCTTCTGAAATACCAGCACCCTCGCCCCGCAGTTACTTCGCAGGCCTGCAGCGGCCCACAGGACCCAACCAAGCTGGTGGCCTGGGGTAAAGGCCCCCAGTCTTAGCCCGGGCTCCCCAGTTCTCCTTAATGAGAGCAGTTTGGCAGCAACATGAAATATGCTCTTACCCTTTGTCCCAGTAATTCCATTTCTGGGAATCTGGCCTAAGGAAGTAATCCTAAACACGGGGCAGAGAAACGTGCTTCACAGGGACGTCCGTTGTACGCTGTGTATGTTAGCACTGAGTGGGACCGCCGCGCTGTCTGGGGGAGGGGGCCGGAGTGGTGATGAGACACGCGGGGTCAAATATTTAACAGCTCCTAAGATGGTAGCTCCGAAGACGGGGTGGGCATGTGCCGCAACGTTGTGTGGGAAGAGGCAAGTTACAGAACTCTATGGACCTTCAAAAAGTGAAGTGTTAAAAAATAACACAGGCGGTCTGCCAGGTGCTCGTGAGTGGTCTTGATAACAGTTCTATCTGAGAGATTTCGTCCTGTTCATCATCTCCCAAATTACCTTGAACGTTCATGCGTTGCCTTTCTTGGTCGGGTTTGAGTCGTAATTTACATTTGGTGAAATCCACTCTTTGCGTGTGTGCATCTGTGGACTTTGATGAGTGTGTGTGGTCAAGTGACCCCCACCACCGTTGAGACAGACTGTTTCCATCGCCCCGAGAGGTGCCCCCATTCCCGTGCCCCTCGGTAACCAGTCCCCTCACCCCCCTGCTGGCCACCGCTGGTCTGAGCTGTCCCTGTAGTTCTCGNCCTGAGCATGACCTTCCGGCGCCAGGCCCCGGGGTCTGCCGTGTCCCAGAAAATCAGGTCTCCCATGAGAAGCAGGGGATTGCCATCAGAGGTTAATTCGCGTAATCCTCTCGGTGACGGCTGTGAGGCTCAGAGAAAAATGTAAAGCTCTCATGAAATGCCCCAGGGACACAAGGCGTGAGGGCAGACAGGTGACCGGGACGCTGTGGAGCAAAGCCCACAGGTGTGAGAGGGGAGCTGCCAGTGCGTGTGCGCATCTGTGTGCACACACGTGTGAGGTGGGAGCCCCGCTCCCAGTGGCTACACTCCCAGGTGCTGGAGTCAAACCTGTGTTTGAGCCCCAGCTCTGCCACCAAGAGCTGCGGGCCCTTGAGCCAGCGTGTTAGCCTCTCGGCCTCAGTCTCTGCGTCTGGGAGACGGGGAAACGGGAGGCCGAGGCCCCTTCTCGGGGTTGCGGGGATCCCCCAGGGTGCAGAATAAGGTGCTGGCACTGGCTGGGCACAGGATGAGCACCCTGGGCAGGATGGCGGGGCTGGACTCAGCCTTGGCACGTGTGTCGAGAATGCACGCTCCAGGGTCTGCAGTGGGCACAGCACAGCATCCAAGGGCCAGGCACTGGGACTAGAAATGGCTCCCCACTACCCAGGAGGAAGGTCGAGTCGGGGGTGAGGGTCCTACCCTTCTTCCGGGGCTCCCGGCAGGGAGGGCATGAGCTCGGGGCCTTCTGTCCCTCTGACCTGGCTCCTGGGGACCCTGACACCTTCCGGGCCTCTCTCTCTGCATGGGAACAGGGGTGATGGGCCAGCCTTCCCAAGAGGGTGCCCAGTGGCTGTGGGAACCCAGGCTCTCAGCCCCACATCCGGCAGCTCCAGTTCCTCACCTACCTACTGGGGGCCCTCACAGGGGCTCAGCCCGCGGCCTGGTGTGGAAGCTGGATCGTGACACCATGAAGAGCAGCTGTCTTTGGCAATGGCCTTCGTCCCCTGCGTCCCTTCATCCATGAGATGGGAGAGCTGGGACCATGCAGAACCACTCTAGCAGGTATACTGACAGGGGCACTCCTAGCCAGGCAGTGCCCTCCAAGGACAGATTGCTGCCCCCCACCTCGATCTTACAGACACTCCATGGGGGGCCCTGTGAGGGCTGGTGAGTACCCGCTGGCTGCTCTGACCAGGGCGTGTATGGTGACATTCCCACAGCCCTGGCAGGGCAGCCCGTCTTCACATGGACCCGTGAGCAAGGCGCTTCTTAGTGATCTTCCCATTTCACAGATGAGAAAACTGAGGCCCCAGTAAACACCCCCCACACCCAATGTACTCAAAACACAGTCTTCCTGCAGGACAAATGCACATACAGGCACGGATCCCACCTTCTTTTCAACCCACCTACTCTGTCTAGCAGGGGTAGCTGAGCAGCGGTGGCCGCCTCAGGGGCTGGGGAAATTGCTCAGGGATGCAGGGGGTGGGCAGCCAGCCGGGGAGGACGGAGGCCTGGACTGGGATTTCCCCAGCTTCCTCCAGGGGGGAAGTCACCTTGGTTTCCAAGACTTCTGGGCAATGGCCCAGGAACCCCTCCTCACGAAGCGAGAAGTTGTTTTTCAGAGCTGGAGGCACATCAAAAGTGCCGGCTGCACGAAGCAGGCATATCATGCTTCTCGGGGCTCCTTCGGGGCAGCTTAGGGCACATCTCCCCCCAGCCGGGTCCTCAGGGCCTGTGGTCCAGGGCCTGGTGCACCCGGACAGGCCTGTCCCACACAGCTCGAGCAGCGGGCCTCTCACCTCAAACCCAGGGATGGGCCAGTCTCCTCCCAGCTTTGCAAACACACCCCGGACCCTCCCACCTGAAGCACACCCTGCCTCTATCACATAGACCTGGCCTGGTCCCTCCTGGCCTTGTGAGCACGGACAGGCCTGGCCCCTCACAGCCTGACGGGCAGGGACAGGCCTGTGTTCACAGGACAGGCTTCCAAGTGCATCTGAGACAGAAATGAGGCCTCATTAACACAGGACGACTGTTTATGCTTCCACACCCCCAGGGATCGGCCTTGGGGGCCAAAACCCCAAACCCAGCAGGACAGGGCCAGCCTCTCCAGGGAGCCCCAATGACACTCACTGCTCTGCTCTGGTGCACCCTGGGGGGCTGGCTGCCACCCCAGCCCGCTCCTGTTGGCTCCTGTCCTCCTCCTCCGGGCCCCGGGCCCCCCCTGCACCTCCCTGACCCGCCTGCCCCAGGGCGGGAGGCCAGGAGGAACAGCAGAGCTGCCTGCAGACTGGAGGGGGCAGGGAAGGAGGCCCAGAGCCGGGGACGTTGAGGGTCGCCCCTGTCCCCTTCTGGGGGCTTTGGGGTCTTGGACAAGTGGCTCAGAGTCCCTCACTTGCAGGCTGACAGCAGCAGACCGTCTAGTAAGCCGAGATAACGCTCAAAGCCCAGTGCCCCTCGGGGGAAGCGCTTCCCGTGCGCTGGAGACCAGCGCTGAGGCCAGAAGAGCAGCGGGGCCCCCAGGATGGAGAGCGGCGAGGACGCCACACGGGTGTTGCTCTCGGACTCTGCCTGTTCCACGGCGCACCTGGAGGTCGATTCTAGAGACGTGGTTCTCAAGCTTTTTCTTCTTTTTTTCATTACGGTTCCCCTAAGGAGCCTTCTAAGACACTTCCATCCCAATCTGTCCTGATCCCTTTGAGGTTGAATTCTAGAAAACAAGATTCTGTTGAGTAGACTGAACTACATTCTCTCTACACCGCTGGAATAACTAGGCATTTTTAAGTCCCAAACACCGATTCCGGCCCCCTTGGAGGCAGTGCCACACCTGTGGAGAGCGCCCTGGGAGGGCCCCAGTACTGCTACGTAAAGACTCCATAAAGCTACGGGACACAGCAGGTAAGAGGCAGCATTCTTCACAAGCAGAAACATTTCCCTACGTTGCCCTGCAGCCACAACACGCACATGCATGGGGTGTAAGGGGAAAACGATAAATACAACATTTAGACAATTAAAGACTCAAGCTGAGGTTGTGGGGTTTCGAATGTCCTTAATTTTGATGTTCTATTGATTTCTAGTTAAAGGTAGAGAAAAGCAAAGGAAAGAAACAGAAAAATCCCAAACGGTCGGTGGCAAATACGGAGGAGAGAGTGGTGGTATCAGGCAGGAGAACCAGGACACAACCTGAGCTGGGCCGAGCGGCCGAAGCGCGGGATCGGGCGCAGGAGGATCAGGCAGGGGGCAGGGGCGACCCCGGATCCATACTGAAGCCTGCTGTGCGACCATGCGCAAGTCTCTGGACCTCTCTGAGCTCTCACATGCGCTGAATGACAAGGAGCAGGAGAGCGCCGAGACAGGCCCTGCGCGCGGCAGATACTCAGCAACTGCATCTGACGGAATGAACCCTTGCTGGAATCTAGCAAACCACAAGATGGATCGGCTGCAGAGCTGGGATTCAAACCCCGGGTCTCTTGGCTCATTTCACCAGCCAGCAGTCCCTCAACACCTTATGTTTCTTTGCCATTTTACAGGGAAGGGGAGAGTGCCTCCCTTCAATCTCTTCAACACTGAGCGCTAGAGTCCTGGGAATGACATCAGGCTGCTGCCACTGAGCTGCCACTGCCACCTGGCGGCAGCACACCTAAACTACCAGGGGCGGGGGTGTCCCAGGGGACGATCACCAGCGCCGCATCTGTGCTGTGCCCCCGTGGACCGCAGCCCACCAAGCCCCTTTGCCCATGGGACTCCCCAGGCAAGAACGCTGGAGTGGGCTGCCANGAGCTGCCACTGCCACCTGGCGGCAGCACACCTAAACTACCAGGGGCGGGGGTGTCCCAGGGGACGATCACCAGCGCCGCATCTGTGCTGTGCCCCCGTGGACCGCAGCCCACCAAGCCCCTTTGCCCATGGGACTCCCCAGGCAAGAACGCTGGAGTGGGCTGCCATGCCCTCCTCCAGGGGATCTTCCCAACCCAGGGATCAAACCCAGGTCTCCTGAATTGCAGGCGGATTCTTTACCATCTGAGCCCTACACACTCCTAAGCCCACAACAAAAAGTGCTTCAACGGTGAGGACACAGGTCACCATCCATCACCAGGCAGAAGGGCCACTCACTACTGGGCACTTGCTGATCCCTTGACACCCTGACCCGGGTGTGCTTGCTCTTGTGTTTTTGGGATGAACACATACATACTGCTGTATTTAAGAGGGATAACCAACAAGGAGCCAGCAAACAAATAAAACAATGCCAGGGGAAAATAATAAAATTTAACTGATTTAACAACCATTAACCAACCAACCACCGCTGAAATGGAGCAGACATCCAGGTCTTGATGAGAACTGCTAGAAGCCCAGGGCTCCCCATTTCGGTACCTGCTCAATCAACTGTCTGAACCCCACACGCACCTGAGTTCGTACATTCTGAGTTTGTCACCTTTAAATCATCCTCTGGCTGTCAAAGTCTCCCGAAGCTCCACTTTCCACGCCTACCATTTTAGTCATCGCTTGTGGCTGCGTAGAATTCACACACGTCACAAGCATTGCCTTTCGGGAGTTCCCAGATCCGGAAAGCGGCTGGAGACAAAGTGGACCAGGGCAAGGCGGCAAGCAGAGGGGAATCCACTCAAGACCATCTCTTCCTTGACACTGACCTTGGCCACCTGCTCAAAGAGACATTTCCCCAACCTGCTGGGCGTGCAGTAAGTCTCCATCCTGAGCTAAGAGAAAGCAAGGCGCTCACTCACTGAGGACTCACGAGGAGAACACGCACGAGAGGAGGAACAGAGGAGGAAAGCTCTGAGCAGGCAGCCGCCGCCGTCCACGGCAGCAGGGCGGCCTCTCCCCGCAGGGGCCACATCACGCCGCCTGTATTCCTCGCTCCCGCCACTGGTCTGGCGTTCACCTCCCAGGGCCTGCCGGCAGATCCTGACGTAGGCCCCACCTGTCCTGGGATACCTGGCTGCAGAGATCAGGCCTCAGAGGGGATGTCCCTGCAGAAGTCAAGGTCTCAGCAGCACCTGCTGTGCCACAAACGGGTGCCTCCCAGGGCCTTCCACCTATGTTCAGGAAGCCCCAGGAAAGGGCAAGGCCTGGGTCTGAACCCAGCTCCGGGTTTGTACCAGCTGCAGGAGCTGGGCTCGGGTCTGGTCTTGCCTTCTCCACGGAGAAAATGGGAACAATGATAATGAGCAGCCTGACAAGGGTCAAAGAGGCACGATGCAGCAGGCGCTCGGTAAACTCCAGTCCCTTCCCTGTACAGCCCCAGCTCGGAGATTCAGGCTCAGCCTCAGAGACAGCCACCCGGGTACAAGCGAGAGGCCCTGCCGCTGTCAGGGGGAGGGGGTGGGGGGGTGACCGTCTAGGGGACCTAGAATGTCAGTTTCCAGGGCTGGGTTTCTGTCCTCTGCCCAGCTGCGACGAGAGCCCCTCCAAAGGCGTGACAAGAATGCGAAGTGTCCCCTGGTCCTCCCCACACGACATACGGACTCAAACCCCGCCCAGGGCCAACCGCTCAGCCCCACCGCGCTCCAGCTTACTGAAAAGGTTGGGGACCATCCCATGCAGAGCTAGAACCCGAAAATCAGGCCAAAGAATCAGAGAGTGGAAAGGAAGGGAAGCCTGCGGAAATACAGCCGTACTTTTGCATCTCTGATAAATTGTCCTCTGCTGCCAACTTCAAAAGTTACTTTCAACTCATCACTTGGACTCCCTCAAGTCCTGCTGTCTGGAGCTGCTTAGGTGAGCTCCTGTTCTGACAGCAAGTGGGTCTACGATCCTTCTGGAAGCTGGCATGCTGCGAGGTTCCCAGGCAAAGTCAGGGGCCAACTGGGCAGAGACACAGCTTTGGCATTGCAAGGGGGCAAAGTATCAACCATCCCAGAGGGAGGTAGGGGCTTTCGGACAACAGGGCAAAGCACCCAGGAGGTGAGACTCCTGCTTTCCAGCCTCCGAGTGACAGAGTGGCACCTCGAATGAGCAACGAGCCAGGACTCACCTTCCACTGCAGAGAATGGAACCACTGGTCTCGCAGGTAGCTGTTGGCGGCCTGCAACGAGAAGAGGACAGTGGGGGTCAGTCACCGGCTGGCAGCATCTCAGAGCACTTTACAGGCCAGCGTGAGGTCCTGTACCAGGCTGAACCCCTCGTGTATAAAACCAAACTGGAAGTGGTCACCTGGTGGACTTGTCTGAAATAAGACACTGCTCTCACCTAGCGCTTATTCTGTTGGGCAGATGCTGGTGGCTGCAAGAGCTTCAACTGCACACATTATGTCAGCTTCTTCAGGAACAGAGAAGGGGCCGGGATGAGTGGGGAAGAGGCAGCGGGTGAGGGGGTGACGGGGAGGAGTTGCCTGGGTGCTCCAGGCGCCAGGCATTTGCCATCCGTGTAATCTGTCCTCCGAGGTGGGCAACGCTCTGTTTCACAAAGGGAAAAACTGAGACCCTGACCACTCACGTCAACTGACCGCATTTAAACCCGCAGCCTGTCTTCCAAGCCTGTGGGTTTAACCACTGCACCCCCTGCCAACTGCAGACAGCCACGGTAGAGACCAGGCAGCCTTGGCCTCAGGCAGAACTAGATGTTACATATCCCTGTCCGCGGAGTTCAGCCTTCCATGACTGACACCACGCCAGCTGCGAGTCTCTGGGCCCTTCGGGGTCGGACGGCTCTCAGCCCCGATTCCAGCGCGTCTGCTGATGACAAGCGCTGTGTTCACGGCGGGTCTGCCAGGTGCTGGACGCTAGGCCCTACGCCTGGACGAGCTCATCCCATCCTTAAGTCAACCCCGGGGAGCAGGCACTGCGGGCCGTGGTGCAGATGAGGAAACTGAGGCTCGAGAGGTTGAACTCATCCCCCGGGGGGCTCACAGGCAGCCTGGGTGGGGGGCCAGGGCCTGGACCCAGCAGTCTGACTCACGGTGAAACCGCAGTGTGACAGCATCTCAAGTCTGCCACTGGCCACACCCAAGGCAGAAACTAGCGCCCGTCCCCTGCCTGCGCCCCAGCCCGCCGTTCCGAGTGGCCGACTCTGATGGGCAAGGAACTCTGACAAAGGCCAGCGCCTCTCTCCAGGCAGGAATGCCTGCCTTCTTTCCCTGAGCCACATGCACACACACACATGCACAAATGCACCCAGAATGTGCATCCTGGGGTCACTTTCATTCAAGGAGATTCAGCGCTTACAAATGAGCTCCCCTGATCCCTGGCAAACCACAGATGAAACCCCAGCTGCTCGCCCAGGTCAGTTTAGGGAAGTCTCTGAGCTGCAGCAAATGAACCAGTTCAGTGGCCCGTGGAGCTGGGAATCGGGCTTCCGCGGGCAAGCTCGGAGACGCACCTGAAACCCCAAGCGGCTCCACACGAGCACCTGGAGGCAATGTGAGTCCGTGCTTCTGCTCCAAGTGGGGCAGTAGGCTGGGGGACTCCCTCCGTGGGACGCAGGAACCTCTGCAGTAGCTGAGTCTCCAGAAGCCCTGGGTTTAAGCCCCCTGAGGACCCAAAGCCTGTGACACCTGACCGGGGTGGGGCAGGCCGAGGGAGAGTCTGCCACGGGGTCCAGCAGCCCCCTTGGAGGGCCCGTGGGGGTCATCTGCCAGTGCTGACCGAGCTGTGGTCTCAGGACAGCTCACGGACAGCAGGGTGACTGAACGCACCCCACACTCAGAAAGACCCCGAACAACGAGAGCAGCCACAGAAGATGCCCACTGAGCACTACGCCCTGCACGTGCCAGCAGCAGGGGTCAGGGCAGAGCGGCCTCGGCCAGCGCGGCGCTGACAAACGAGTAACAGCAGGCTCCCCTGGACGAACAGCCCTGATCGCAGTGTGCGTGGACGTCCACACTGACGTCCCTTAGCCAATTTCAGGCTCCCAGGGGACAACGTCCCTGGACCAGAGCTAAGACAGGATCCTGGTGGCTCTCAGGAGCTCGTGCAGGTGGGAATGAGCTGCTCCAGCATGCTTCAGGCCCACCATCATTTCTCTGCTTTTCAACACACCGAGGTGATCAGGGACAGGGGAGGTGTGGCAGGTCGAATGAGCGGCCTCCAAAGACTGTCCATGTCCTAACCCCAGGAATGTGTTCAGTTTAGTTGCTCAGTCGTGTCTGACTCTTTGTGACCCCATGCACTGCAGCACGTCAGGCTTCCCTGTCCATCACCAACTCCTGGAGTTTACTCAAACTCATGTCCATCAAGTCGGTGATGCCATCCAACCATCTCATCCTCTGTTGTCCCCTTCTCCTGCCTTCAATCTTTCCCAGCATCAGGGTCTTTTCAAATGAGTCAGCTCTTCACCTCAGGTGGCCAAAGTATTGGAGTTTCAGCTTTAATATCAGTCCTTCCAATGAATATTCAAGACTGATTTCCTTTAGGATGGACTGGTTGGAATGTGTTACCTTTGTGCAAAAGGAGTTTGCAGATCAAATTAAGGACCTTGATGTGGGGAGATTACTCTGGCCCCTCTGGGTGAGCCTGTGTAGTTATGAGCGTCTATATAAGAGAAAGACAAGATCAGATGAGAGTTAGAGACGGAAACAGAGGTCGGGATGATGTGGCCGTGAGCCGCCGTGAGCCCAGGGATGCAGGCAGCCTCGAGAAGCTGCAGATGGATTCCTCCCTGGGGCTTCAGATGACCAGCCCTGCCCACACTTGGGAGTTTAGCTCAGAGGGATACCTGTTGGATTCAGGTCTCCAGAATGGTCAGGATACAAATCTGTGCTGTTTTTTTTTTTTTGGTAGACTCTTAGTTCCCCGACCAGGGATCAAACACAGGCCCAGAGCAGGGAAATTGCCAAGTATTAACCCCCACACCAGCAGGGAATTCTCAGATCTGTGCTGTGTTAACCACCACAGTCAAGGAAAATCTGCCTTTTGGCAGCAGGTGTGACCCTACCACCTGCTCTCTGTACCACTGGGCCTCTGGGAACCAGGCTGGGGAACCCAAAGGCGCCTTGCTAATGAAGGGAGAGGCTCCGGTCAGGGCGAGGCCTCCACCCCACAAACAAAAAGGTGGGCCAGAAGTTTGCTCCAGGAGAGGGAAGGCGACTCGTGTAACACCCTCACAGTCGCGACCCCCGTCTCGATGCTAGAGACAGGGAGGCCACGGCAAGAGCAGGCCCTCCTGCTCCTTCCTCCGGCTGGCTGAGTTTCGGAGAAGGACAGAGGCCGTGGGGGGACATCCGGAATCCCAGGGCGGGCAACTCAAGGCGCCGTCCAGGGGAAGGCAGCAGTGGGGGGTGAAGGGGGGTGGCGAGGCTGGATGATGGCCCCCGGCCCCAGCCCAGGGCACCCAGGGCGCATCTCTGCATCCTGAGGGTCTGTCCACAGAGTCAGGGCCCAGCCTGGGAAAGAGGCCCTGCAGGCAGGCTCTGGCGGGCGCCGGCCTCTCCTGGCGATAAATCTTTCGAATCATGCAAGGGCCTCGTTCCAGGCAAATTCTGCCTAATTTCCTCTTCGAAAGTTGCCAAGTTCCCTCTCATTGTTGTATTGTCTGGAGAGGTGAGAAAAACAGCCAAGGGTGCACAGTGGGTGACTGTTCCCAGGTTCGCCCTCCCCGCCCCACTTCTTAGGGGAAAAAACAGCACGTGCTGTGCAGCCGGAAAAGGTCTCTCTCTCTGGCTTCCAGTAAGGAGGGCACCCGCCCTGTCCTGCCCCGGCTGCCAGCGTTTGGGGTAAACAGTGGCCTGGCCTCCCCGGGGGCTTTCGGGAATGTCACTGAGATGAGCCGGTCTTGGAAACAGTTCCAGAATGCAGCAGCACTCTCGAGAAAGCGGGGTAGGGTGGGGAGGGTCCCCTTGCTCCTGGTCTCGCCTGAAACCTTGTTGTCCAGGCAGTGGGCTCTGTCCACTTCTCATCAGTGACTGGACAGCCACTAGGGAGGCAGAGATCCCTGGGAGATGATCCGGGCCTTCATCTCGGCTCTGTGGCTCCAAGGAGCACCCCCTCCCCGCCACCTGGCACCGTCCATGGGCTCACGGAGTTACTCCTCAGGATGAAATGCCAGCAGACAGGGCATTAGGGGAAGAAAGAAGATAAATAGGTCCCTTCTGCACCCGGGACTCTAATAACACGCCATTAGGGAGCTCACGCTGAAACACAAAGCCTCCACAAACACACCGGTCGGACCCAGGCTGGAGGGCGGGCGCCTTCATCTGCTGACTCGACTTGCTGGCGTGTTGCTCGGCGTCTCTAAGCAGGGGGCGAGGACTGTCTGCCTGAGAGCGCTTGTCCTTTGTTTTTTAATATTCATTTATTTATTTATCTGGCTGCGCCAGGCCTTAGTTGCAGTAGGCGGGATCCTTTTTTCTTTTTAGTTTCGGCGTGCGGGTCTTCCGTCCGTGGCATATACCATCTAGCTCTCTGACCAGGGATGGAAGCCGGCCCCCCTACCTAGGAGGCCTGGAGTCTTAGCCACTGGACCACCAGGGAAGTCCCCTGAGAGCATTCCTGAACCTTCCCTGAACTCAGGTCAGTTCCCAGGGGCTCTGAGTGAGGCACCGGCTCAAATTCTCACAAAGCAGCTACGTAAGGATGGGGTAGGGAGTGGAGAGGGAAAGAAACAGACAGTGGAAGAGAGACAGGTCAGGACACACAGAGAGAAGGGGCTGGAGGGTAGAGAGAGGCCTGGAGAAAGACCCCAGGGGGGACAGAGACGGGGGAGGGGAGGGAAGAGAAGGGTCAGAGAGACAGAGAGCCCGCAGGGGAGGTGGGCGGGGACCCCCAGGCACCGCCTCACCGCAGGACGGGCTCCCATGCAGGGAGGCAGGGGAGCTGGAGGCCCGCAGGCTGCCTGCGCTGAGGCTGTTCCCGCGGGGGCAGCAGGGGTCGGGATGACAAGTCCTGGGGTCTCAGGTGTGCCGACGTGAGCCATTTGCAGAGCCGAGCCACTAGCACCAACCAGCACCACCAGCACCCGGACGTCCTGAGCACCCGGAGCGCAGCTGCTGGACAGAGGAGCCGCCCTCCTGATTCATTAACTTGGACTTAAGCGCAGATGACCCTGTGCGTCTGGCGGCCGCTGTGGGGGCAGCACCCGAGTGTGGCATGGTCTTGATCCCCCGTGCCCCTCGCCGCTGTGCTCGGCCCCCACCCCTCANCCATGGGCCGTGGGACCCCTGGACTGGCTGCTTTCCTCCATGGACCTCTTCTTTTCCTCCTGAATTAAGTGGAGGTCACATTAAGACCAAGCCTGTTAGGTTGCTATGAGAGTCACATGGGTCAATAACAGCAAAGAACTTAGAAATGGCACCTACCGTGTGAAAAAGCCCTGGATCAGTGTTAATTATTCTTTTTTAGTGATTGAGGTCTCTTTCCCTTTGTGTGGACAGTTTCCAGAAGATAGGGCTCTGGAAGAAGGAAGGCACGTGCAAACAGCACGCGTGCCCCCCACCCCCCACGGGAGCCCCTGGCAGGCAGCACTAATCAGTCGCTGCACTCAGTCCCCCCGGGCAGACCCCTTCTCCACGCAGCCCCTGTGGGCCACCCTGAGTTAGCAGATGGAGCGAAAGCTCCCCCCGACCCCTTCCTCAGGGACCTCCCGGACCTGTGGAGGCGGTGCGACTGGGAATCCACGTCCAGTCCCGTCGGCTCTGGGCCAGGTCTCTTTGAGGCATGTTCCCAGGAGCCTTTGCCGAGCTGCCCAGAGGGGTCGTGAGTGCTGGCCATCCTGCCCCTGAGCAGGAAGGTGAAGCCGGGGCGGGGAGCAGGTTGGGAACGGCCAGGAATGGCCTCCTTGGTCCTTTTACAGGCCCAGCCACAGGTCGGCTTCCTCCAGGTCCAAGAAGCAGGAATTCTGTCCAGATTAGTTTCTGGCACTTGGTCAAAGAGGGCTTTGTGTCTTCCTAAGAGGGATCAGAGGGACTCCACAGAGAACCGTGAAAGGGGGGCTCCCCCACTGTGAGGCAGGGGGCCTGTCACCGTCCAAGACTGCAGGGGATGTCCAGCGGGAGGTGCCCCAGTGGCAGAGCCGACCCCGGGGAGCAGAGGCCATTCCTGAGGCGAGTCCAGCCAGGCCACCTCTGCACCTGCGCTCATCACAACCCACGGGAGGCCATGGTTTCCAGCGACTCGGAGCCGCAGCTCCTGGCCCCTGGTGCCATCAGGGGCCCTGAAAGTAATAACATGGGAAGCTTCAGGGATTGAAACTAACAAGTGGCAGAGGGCAGGGTGCCCTGGGGAGGAGAGCTCATGCTCTTCTGGGCTTTCCTCACGGTAACCGGAGAGAACAGTTACTAGGTGCNGCGACTCGGAGCCGCAGCTCCTGGCCCCTGGTGCCATCAGGGGCCCTGAAAGTAATAACGTGGGAAGCTTCAGGGATTGAAACTAACAAGTGGCAGAGGGCAGGGTGCCCTGGGGAGGAGAGCTCATGCTCTTCTGGGCTTTCCTCACGGTAACCGGAGAGAACAGTTACTAGGTGCCTACTAGTGCCTGGGGCTGTGCTGGGGGCTCTGGACGCGCTCTGCCAGTCTTCTCAAAGGCAGGTTCGCTTGGAAGGGGGAGCGGAGAGGGCCAGGGAGCTCATCCACAGCCAGAACTAGGCGGAGCTGAGATTTGAACCCTGGGTGGTTGGTGGGTCTCCAACCTGCTTTGTTTGGCAGAAGGGGGCACCGCCTTGGGCATGGAGAGGGTGGGTGGCCTAGTCCCCTGTCTGAGCCCACGGAGGCACAGAAGCCCCAGTGAGCATCAGGCCCTTCCTCAACCAGAGGTCTCTTGGAATCAACGTAGAGCGATTTGGTCTGTGTTTGAAGCAGACTTTTCATTGAAGGGATAGCATACATGTAGAAAAGTACACAGATCAGATGATACTACTGGCTAAAAATGCCACAGATGCTTATAGAACTGATCTTGTAACCGCCCAGATTGATAGAGAGAATGTGACCGCCTCTCTGGAGCCCCCCGGCCCCTATGCACCCCACGGCCCGCCAAGGGACCCACTCTCCTCCCTTCCCGCAGCATGGATTTGTCTGGCACAGACCTGAACTTCAGGTACATGGAGTCACACAGCCTAAACTCCTGCATGCTTGGCTTCTTCGGCTCAAAGTTACGTTTTTAAGATTTATCTGTGCAACGTATAATATCCTGCGTAGTAGTGATTTGCTTCACTCAATAGTGTTCTGTTAAGTGAATAGACTATTAGTTTGTTCATTCTGGTACAGACAGAGATTTCCAGGTTGGGGCTATTATGAACAGAACCGTTATAAACAGGTCTCTGAGTGAACGTATGTTTACCTCCTTTTGAGGTCGGGCCATTGGGTAGGCAGAGGGTCCCTTTTGGTGGACGCTTCACCAACAGTTATCCAAAGTGATCCAAACCAGTTTATACACCTGATAATGTAGTGCAGGAGTACCGAGGTGGGACATTTAAAATCGCATTTATTAAGGTTTCCTCTGAATAGTAAAAAGGACAGAGAAAACTGGCAGGGGGCGGGTGGGAGGGGAATGTACCACCATCCATAGACCTCTGTAAACACTTTTAAGTTTAAAAAAAAAAAAAATGGAGCTGTAACTTAGACATAACAAAATGCGCAAATCTGTGGGTCATGTGGGTTTTGACTGCTGTCCTCACTTGCGTCTCAAGCGCCCGGGTCCCCATCAGCCCGGACAGCTGCCTCCTGCCATCTTCCCTTTCAGTCTGTCTCTCCCCAGATGTCTGCTGATGGCAGCTGAGACCAGGGACAGCCGCACATGCACTCGCTCCTTGGGGAAATTCTGGGAGGTTTGAAGTGCACAGTCTCTCCTCCCTCAAGTTCCTTTTCCCAGAGGCAGTCCTGTTAGCTTCGTGGAGCCCTTCAGAAGATTGCCATCAAAGTTCCTTTTAAAGCCCCACACGGATTTCATTACCCACGCTGGGCGTTCCTTGCTTCCCCAGCATTCTGTCACGTCCCGTGGTTGATCTCACACACAAGCTTGTACAGCGTGCTCGGCTCTACCTACCTCATTGCTTTTTACGGTTTTGTAGTAGCTTGTTCAGACAAGGGTCAAGCCCGTCAGGACCTAAATCTTTGAGTGAAACCCCGTTGTTCAGACGGGAAGTTGAGTGTCTGAGAGAAAGGACAGGCGACGTGGGTGCCCATCGTCCGTGGACCAGGGACAGCGAGGGGTACCTCATATAGCCTCACCCCTGCAGAGCCCCCTGACCACCGCACTCAAAAGGTCAAGAGTGCAGAGCCCTGGGGGGCCTGGAAGAAGCACCTGTTTGAGCCTCAGGGCAGAAAGCAGGGGATTGGGGTTTGCACCACATCTCTGGGACCCCAAGCCTGTCCCCGCCCCTTGCTACCCCAGCTTTGGGCTTGGGACATCAGACACCCCGCAACGCCCACACGACAACCTTCCCCCAGCCTCAGAAGGGGCAAGTGACAGCCGGCTCGCCACACAGCCAGGAAAGAAGCACATTTGTGGGTTGCTTCTCTCTCCCAGACGAGGAGGGGGCCCAGGGGCTCAGCTTGTCATCCCACGCACGCTTTGACGGGGCTGATGACTCACCCCACCACACAAGGAAGCCTTCCACGTAAACGCTTTGCGGGTGAATTTGTTTTCTGCCGTTTAAGGCAGAATTTTTTTCTCTCCCTTTCTCTTTCTTCAAATAAGTCTGTAAAACATAAATGGGAGGCTGTCTCTTGACCAGGAAGACCTTCTGTTCTTTTGGAGTCTGTCTCGGGGGGTGGGAAGCGATCCCCTAAGTTTGGGGAGGCTGGCAGCTCTCGGCAGGGGGTGGGGGGCTGCCATTCTGGGTTTGCCTCTGAGGCTCCTGCCTGCTTGTTTGCTCAGAGACGAAGCCAAACAGAGCCTCCAAAGAGAGCAGGCCCCGCAGAGGGACTAGGTCCTTACCTCGCCGTGGGACCCGAAAACACCCCGGGGGCAGCCTGCTCTCTGGATGGAATAGGGTTTGGGAGGGAGGCTGATTGATCCTGAGACAAAGGCAGAGGCTCCACGTCTGCACCTGCTCCCCTGGTGCCCTCTTAGACCCCAATGGTGGTTTTGCAGAAAACTCTGAAATGGACAGAGAGCCCCTGTCCAGGGTCTTAAAGCCATTCAGATGGAGCCTGCTGACCTTGGCGGCTGGAGGCCACAGTGGTTTGTGTCCAGGTGGGGGCTGGAGAGGTGGCAGGGACCAGGCGGGTGCCTGGATAGGAGCCTTTGGCTGACCTCTGGGCTGGAACAGATGTCCAGGAGCCCGTGGAACCTGAAAAGCATACCCAGGAGGTCCAGGACCAACTTGATACTTGGTGAAGGTGGTGGGCTGCAGCAGACCCTTGGCGACTGCCGGCTCCCAGAGCCTCTGTCAGTGTCTGTGATGAACTTTCCGTCTAGAACAGTTTTCATTTCCTTCCAGGCCTCTCCACCACAGTGGACCCACCGTGGTTCACTGGTTCTCAGGAGTGAGGTTCTCAGACCAGCAGCCTCTATGTGATCGGGAAACTTACTATCAGTGCACACCCCTGTCTCCTGAACTGGAAGGTGGGGGAGGAGAGTGTAGCCAGGTGTGTTTCCCAGGTGATTCTGGTACACAGCGCAGTCGGAGAGCCCCTGCAGTATCTCGAAGAAGGGGAGAAAGCGCAGCAGACACGGCACTGCCTGCTCAGTTTTCCAGCGTCTTCGTCTGCTGCCCTGTTGAGACGGAACAGTGGCCCTGGGAGGCAGGGTTCAGCTCACTTCGGTGGCTTAGTCGTGTCCGACTCTCTGTGACCCCTGTGGCTGCAGCGCCCCAGGCCTCCCTGTCCATCACCAACTCCCGGAGCTTGCTCAGACTCATGTCCGTTGAGTTGGTGATGCCATCCAACAATCTCATCTTCTGTCGTCCCCTTCTCCTCCCACCTTCAATCTTGCCCAGCATCAAGGTCTGTTCCAATGAGTCGGTTCTTCCCGTCAGGTGGCCAAAGTATTAGAGCTTCATCATCAGTCCTTCCAATGAATATTCAGGACTGATTTCCTTCAGAATGGACTGGTTGGATCTCCTTGCAGTCCAAGGGACTCTCAAGAGTCTTCTCCAACACCACAGTTCAAAAGCATCAATTCTTCAGCATTCAGCCTTCTTTATAGTCCAACTCTCACATCCATATGTGACTACTGGAAAAACCATAGCTTTGACTAGACGGACCTTTGTCAGCAAAGTAACGTCTCTGCTTCTTAATATTCTGTCTAGGTTGGTCATAGATTTTCTTATAAGGAACAAGTATCTTTTAACTTCATGTCCCCATTTTGCAGACCAGAAAACTGACTCTCAGAGTAAAGAATTTTCCCCTGTACCTCAGGCAGAACTCAGCCCCTGGCCTGAGCCTCCTCTTTGTCCCTCTCAGCTTTAGACCATTGAGATCTTTCATGACGGCTTCGGGTTGCCTCTGCCAGTGTCCCCTCCACCATGTGGGCCACTGGGATTTCACTGCCGTGAATGCCCTCCAGGTCCCACCCCTGGATCTGCCTTGACCTTGCCCAGGGCCTGCCTAAGTGACTGGTGACTCCTGCTCCCCACAAGACCCCCCTTCTCAAGAACTCAGGAGGATACCCTCCACCTTTGATTCGAGCACACCTCCATTGCCTGCCTGGACACGAACATTGATGATCCGCTGGAGGTGAATTAATTGGGGAGCTGGGTCCTTTTCCAGGGCGCTCATAAATTAAGGCCCTCTGCAGCAGGAGCTGTGGCTCCAGCCCAAGAGGAGGCAGCCTGGCGAGGCCTGGAGGCTCCCCGCACGAGGCCCAAGCAGATCGGATGCCTTTGAAGTCCTGCGAGCCCCAGATAAAAGTTCTGAGTCAAATAAACAGCGGAGGCCCCTGTCGAGATGCTACCGCCTAAAGCCGAGCCCGGGAACTCCTTATTTGGGATAGAGAGTTCCCTTTTTCAAGCCCAAGGCAAACAGCCCCGTGCTGTCCTCTGCCTTTCAGGGGAGCGAAACTTGCTCTGGACGTCTCTCCCACCCAGCAGAAGAGGAGCAGCCTCGGTACCGTATTTGCATTTTTTAATTTATTTGTTGAGTCTACTGGGGCTGGTTCCTCAAAGACAGCCTTTCCTGTTAGTGATGAATACATCCTGGGTTGAGTTTATAGTTATGGGGAAGCATGACGCATCTCTGGGTATGTGAGAGCCTGGAGGTGGGCTGGGCTTTGATCCCGGGGACCGTGGAAGACCCTGTTGGCCCGAGGGGGCCCCCTTGGGGGCAGGCAGTGGTCCCTGGAGAAGAGCTCCGTGACACAGAGTGCCCGGAAAGGGTCCGGCTATCTGATCAGGGGACCACTCTGCCGGGTCCCTGATGCGTGGCGGTCACAGCACCTGAGGACCACTGCCCAGGCCACGCAAAGGAGTTCCCCAGAGCTCTGGCTGAGGTCAGGAGAGAAGACTTCTGTTTGCTTGATTTTCATTTTCTAAATGTACATGCTGCCTTTGCCCGGTGACATTTGAGATGGCTTATGACAACACTCAGCATGGGAAAATCTGTTCAAATCAATGTGGGGCCACCTCCACCCATGGGTGTGCATGCAGGGACCCATGTACAGCGTGATGCCCTGTGTGTAAAACGAAAGGAGGACCCAGACGAAGAAGGCTGGGAGCAAAACCCGGCTCTCTGCACGTTTGCTTCTGTTTGTGTGTGGCCAGGGAGGACGATGGGAAATGATGCCCCTGGGGGTTGACAGACTGGCCCATCGCCTGTTCATTTTTTTTAAATAAGAGATTCAGGGGGACCCAGCCGCCCCACCCCCACCCTCGGTCATGCGGCAACAGCAGAGCGTGGCCCGAAAGCCTGCAGTGTTTATCACCTGGCCACTTCCCAGAAAACGTTTGCCAACCATATGTCGTGGTTTTGGCATGGGTGCTGGGGTAGGGTGCGGTGGGGGGCAGAGGTGAGGTTAAAAACAAGCCAGCCCGTATGATGTGGGCTGGATTCATGTACCCTTTTCAGGGGAGGAGGGTGTGCACTCAGGGAATCCGTGGAACGACGGACGCCAGCTCACAGCTGTGCCGGCAGTGAGCACTCCGTGAGCCCTCATGCGCCATAGCAGTCCCCTCCCAAACACCGCTCTGTCCAATTCTGGTTTTCCGGTCAGCATCTTTATCATTTAAAAAACAAAGTGATCGACTGGAACAGTGGAAAATCAAGGAGAACAGGATCTCAGATACTTTCCAGCTCCTTCTAAGAATGTGGAGTTCTACCCAGTTTTAAGGAGTCTGTGGACAGGGACACCACCACCTCCATGATCCCAGTTTCTGAAGTCTTTGGGGGTGTTTCTCTTCACTGCTTTGAAGTTAAGTGTTCAGCACAGCTCTGGCTTCCTGCAGCAGTTTGAACGGTTTCGTGAAGCCAAAGCTCTTCCTCGGTGCCCTGCGCCCGCCGCCACCGTGGTCCTCCCCTGCCCGCCCGTGTGTGTGCTCTGACGCTTCACGTGGCTCGCGGGGCTGGAAGGCTGCCAGCCGCGCTTCGTTCCTGTTACCTGCTGCTGGTGTGATCTTGCGTGTGGCCATGGTTAGTTCAGGCGTTTCCTTGTCCGTGGGCATTTAGAGGTTTCTCGTCACCTTTATTTTCTCTCCAGGCTTAACTATCTTGAATCAATGCCCCACTGGCCCAATGGCTAGCATTATTAAACACCTAGAAGGTTCAGCATGAAATACCACATTCAATCTCGTCAGAGCTACCAGAGGCAGGCACACCTCTTAGCCCCATTTTGCAGATGAGGAAACTAAGGTTCAGAGAGGTGGTGTGATTTGCCTGCGGCTTCACAGCTCACAAGCAACAGCACGGAAGTGTGAATGCAGAGATGCCCCACTCTGCACACACCTGAGGGCCAAACCAGGGGTGGGGCTGAGCCTGCCCCGTGACTCCTGTGCCGAGGACCCCAAGTCAGCCTGTGCCGAGGTCCTCCCAGGAGTTCCCTCTGCAGCTTCCCTGGGCGTCCAGCCCACTCCTTGCGATGGCAGTGATGGATGGGCCTGGCCTTCCTTGAGGCAGCATAGGACCAGAGGTTCTGTGCTCGGGTCATCAGCTGGGTGGGGGTGGGCGTCAACGAGAGAGCAAGGAAGACGGGGTCAGGCCTTTCCCAAGAGGAGAAAGTGAAAGTGATAGTCGCTCAGTTGTGTCTGACTCTTTGTGACCCCACGGACTGTGGCCCGTCAGACTCCTCTGTCCATGGAATCCTCCAGGCAAGATGCTGGAGTGGGTTGCCATTTCCTCCTCCAGGAGATCTTGCCAACCCAGGGATTGAACCTGGGTCTCCTGCCTTGCAGGCAGATTGTTCACTGTCTGAGCTACCAGGGAAGCTCAAGAAGAGACAGCCCAGCAAATTCCAAGGGTAAGATGGGAGAGGCTGCTGGGGGCAGGGGCCCCGGCTACCACCTCCGCACGAGAAAAGGATGGGAAGGGCCAGCCGAGACGGCAGAGGCAGGGCGGCAGGGAGGCCAGGAGCCAGGCCCCCCGGGGCCCGCCTTGCTCTCACACTCGCCAGCTGTGTGTGTCCTGTGACAAAGGACCACACACCAGCTGGCATGAGCACAAGTGTGCCAGCTCTCGGACAGGGTACGGGCAGGTTCCTTCCTGGCCTCTTGCAGCGTCTGGGGGCTGCCGTGCCCCCCGCTGTCCCTCTGCTGGTGGGAGCCTTACTCCTGTCCCTGCCCCTGTCCTCACCTGACCTTCTCCCTGTGTGTGTCTTCCTCTGACCTTTTTACGAGGGCCCACCCTGCTCCAGCCTGACCTCATCTTCTCTTGATGGCGTCTGAAAAGACCTATTTCCAAAGAAGGTCACAGCCGCAGACACCAGGGGCTCGAACTGCGACATACCATGCAGGGGACATAACCCACAGCGCCAGCTGCGTGACCTCCAGCGAGGCCTTAACCCTTCCACGCCCCCTTCCTTGTGTCACAGGGACCAAGCGAGCGTGCCTGCCCCCTAGGGAGGAGCAGACCAGGCGCCAGGGTCGGGTTCACGCAGCTCTCATGTGCAAGCTGCTTCAAAGTGCAGACTCCCAGGCCCCATGGGCTCTCCTGAGTTAAAACCTGCCTTTTAACAAGTCCCCCTGCAGGTGGTTCCTGCGTTTGCAGTGGGCAGGGAGGGTTAAGGGTCTGGTGTGGTAGCTGATAACGGCCAACACGTACCACTACGAACCAAGTTCGCGGCAGTGATGGGATTTCAGCTAAGCTCTTTCAAATCCTAACAGATGATGCTGTTAAAGTGCTGCACTCAGTATGCCAGCAAATTGAGAAAACCAAGCCGTTTGTAGCTCTCTTTCTGATTCTGAATCTCCTCCCATTGACAAATACTGAGAGCACCTTCCACGTGTCCCCAGCGGTTCCACCACCACACAGAACAGTGAGGAGACAAGGCTTGACCCTTTCCCCTGGAGTCAGCTGAGAGGGGAGAACAGCCACCTAGAATTTTCTCAGTGCAGTCAGTCGGATCCGTGGGTTGACTGGATTTTGCCAAGGTTGTTGCAGTCCCCAGGAGCTAAGTAGGATGTGGTACCCAGCTGCCAGCCTGGCACCACGACCAGTTCATCGCCTCACCAGCCAGATGCTTGGTTTCCCAGGCAACCAGCCGATGCTCTGGAGATGACAAGCGGGACACTGTGCCCGTGTGTCTGCTGTTTCCTTGGAAGCAATAATGACTGCAGGGAGACTGCCTCCGGTGGGCACTCGGGGCAGAGTGCCAGGATCTCTCCCCGACTCTTTCACACAGATTACCCAACTCTCCAGGCTTCCTGGGCAGATGTCAGCTAGGTGCCCAGCTGCAGCCAGTCTCCACCTGCCCCTGGGCTCAGCGCCTCAATTTGAAGGGCTTCTTGTTTGTTTCAGCAAGAGGCAGCAGCATCGATCAAGGCAGAGAAAGCACTCAGGCGTGCCCCTCAGAGTGGCCTGGCAGTCGGGGACTCGGGAGCCAAGCTGGACCTGAGTCCAGCTCCAGCTCTGGCTCTTACCAGCTCCTTGACTTAACCTCTCTCAGCCTCAGTCTTCTTAACTGTAAAATGGAGCTAATCATGCCGTTCACATTGACATAATCGTCAGTGAAGTGGTTGTAGCGTGAATGCCAATGAGTGGTCGTGAGAAATTGTGAAGGTGCTTTGCAGAAGAGGGATTGATGTGTGGGGAGCCCTCCAGAAGCAGTGACGGCCAGTGCTATTGTGTCTCTTGTCGCAGCCCATTATCCTGGCACACGGTGCGCCCTGGGCTGGGTGGCCAGTGCTGCTAGAGACCGGCTCTGCTGGGTGAGAAGGCCGTGCCCTCCAGCCAGCAGGGGAGCCCCAGGGCTAGGCGCGAGTCTCGCTTCCTGTCGTTTCCTCTGCTCCCTGCCCCTCCGTACTAGAGCCCAAGGCCCCACGCACCGAGTGGGTGTCCCGACTCCCGTCCTGACAAACCCAAGTCCCGGGGGGTGTGCTTGATTCATCCGTCTGTTGGTTGATCTGTCCAGCAGTAACAGTACAGTAACTGTATTGGCTAAGCTGGAGTCTCTGTGGAGTCCGTGGGGGGTGCTGAGACGGGATGATGGTCTCAGGGTAACGATCTAGACTTGGGCCCAGATGGGCAGTCAGGAAGTGGCACACGCGGGCCAGTCACAGACCGGGGTTCATTCTGAAGGCAAAGGGATGGTGCTTCATGCAGAAAGGATTTAACAGAGGCCGTTCTGGAGGGCCAAAGAGAGGGTCAGCAGCACGCCCCACCCCGATGTCAGGGACCCCCACCCCCAGCCCAGAAGCACACTGGCTCTGCAGGGCTGGTGGGCCACCGGGCACGGTCAGCATGCACACTCCACGGCGAGCTTGAGAGAAACGAGGAGGCCAGAGGCCTGTCTAGGAATCGGGGAAGCCAAGGAGGCTACCCACGTGGCCGTTCTTCCCGGGAGTGCAGAAGACATGGGGGAGAGGCCCCTGTAGGCTTTGGAGGGGAGGCCAGCGGGGCCTGGGCAGACGGTTGGTCAGGGTGCTGCTCACACACCAGCCCTGAGGGATGGGAGGGGCACCGAGCCCATGGCTGGTCCTCTGGGGCGGGGGTGACTGAGGGGACACTTAAGACTTCAGGACAGCCTGCCTGGTAGAACTTTCTGCCACGCCGAACGCATCCTGTTTGCAGCGCCCAGTGTGGCAGCCGCCAGCCCTGTGTGGCCAGGAAGACACTGAATGCTCAGCTGTGTTTCCTTTTAATTTGTTTCAACCTAAGTAGCCACACGCTTTCGAAAGCTGGTGGCTTTCTAGCTGGGCAGCACAGCTTCGGGATGTCCCTTGGCACAAAAGAAGTTGTAGAAGCCAGCCCAGCTCCAGCCGGGCTCCTCCCCCCACCCCCCAGCGCCCCGGGCTGCCTCCCCTTTGATGACGGGAGGGGGAGCATGCGTGCTCGCGTGAGCCCAGCCTCGGAGGCTGCGGCAAGCGCTGGAGCGGCCGCCCCGTCACTGGGAGGCGTGCTCCCAGCCCCTTCTGAGTCACGCCGCCGACGGGCGCCTCCCTGGTGACAGCTCGTCTCCCGCGAAAGGCGCCGGCGGGCTCCGCTCTCCCAGGCTGGAGGAGCCGGGCGTCGCGTTTGCTGGAGAGAGATGGCGGAGGTTGCCCAGGTAACGCCCCCTCCCTGATAAGCAGAGGGCGAGAACTGCAGTGGAGCCGCAGGCTCCGTGGTCTGGGGAGCTGGGAGACTTCCTCAGCCCTGCCTGCTCTGGGTCACTCACCCTCAGGACTCAGAGCTGCTGTTCAGCCAGGAACAGGGCTGAGTGTTTGCATATATTACCCTCTCACGGGCTGGGCATGGCAAGCCTCTGGTAGTGGTCGCTATCATACCACGCTGCAGACGAGGGCAGCAGGGTGTCGGTAAGCTCCATGAGCACTGGGGTCTGTCTGCCTTGCTCCCCATGGGTAACCTTAGCACTTAACTCAGTCCTTGGCAGACCAGACTAGATGGTGCCCCGCAGTATTGCTGGCTGGTTGGAAAGATGGATAACGCTTGGCTGGAGAGGATGGATGGGTGGGTGAGTGGAGGAGTGAATAGGTGAACGGACAGATGAAGCCGGGCTCAGATCTGAGGTCTGCTGCTTGCAAAGCCTGCCCTCCTAATCGCGAAGCCGTACTGCCTCTGACTTTGATACCCTCCACCTGCACGGGTGGAGAGTTTTCTTTCTTATATACCTTAATCGAGGTGTAATGTACATGGCATAAGATTTAAAAATTCACCTATTGCGAGTGAGTGATTCAGTGCTTGTAGTAAATGTATAGTTGTGCAGCCGTCACAGTGCAGGTTTGGGATAGTTCTGTCATCCGCAAGACGTCCTCATACCTGTGTGCGGTTCTAATCCTGCTGCCACCCCCAACCCCAGGCACTTTCTGTCGCTGTAAACGTGCCTTTTCTAGGCATTTCGTGTAGAAGGGGTCCTCCAGTTCATCTATTGTGTCTGTCTTCCTTCACTTGGCACGTTGGTGAGGTCCGTCTGTGTCGTCGCACATGAGTGGTTCCATCCTTTCTGCTGCCAACTACTATACCATTGAGAGACCACTTCTTGCATCCCCATTCATCAGCTAACGGACATTTGGGTGGTTTCCGGTTCGGAGCTATTATGAACAATGCTGCTTGCATGTTCATGTGTGTGTCTTTATGTAGAGTCTGTTTCTCTGGAGTAGATTTCTAGGAACAGAATTGCTAGGTCATATGATAAATTTATGTTTAACGACTTGAGACACCGTCAAGCTGTTTTCCAACGGTGCTGTACTGATGCGGTGCACAAGGGTCCCGTTGAATCCACACCCTCGCAGCACATGGTGGGACCTCTTGGTTCCGTCCAGCCTGGTGGCTGCAGAGCAGCGTCTCGGGGGTCGGAACCCGCATCTCCCTGACGGCCTCCCAGCTTGAGCTGCATGTGCCCTGACTTCTCGGCTGGCTGGACTTCTGACCCTTGCCTGCCTCCGGGTTAGCAAACTTTCTCTTGAAAGGGCCAGATGGCAAATGCTTGGGGCTCTGCGGGCTGCACACGAGCCTGTGGCGTATTCTTTCATGTTTTTGTTTTTTTTTTTTCCCCCCAACCCTCAACAGCAAAAAAAATGAGACCATTCTTTGCTTCCTTGCACAAAAATAAGCAGGGAGACAGCTCCAAGGCTCCTGTCAAAGGAATCCCTCGGCCCATGCACTCGGTATAGGGCAGGAGGTCGCCCACCCCTCTGGGGAAGTGGGCTCAGTGGAGGGGTCCCACANTTTTTTTTTTTCCCCCCAACCCTCAACAGCAAAAAAAATGAGACCATTCTTTGCTTCCTTGCACAAAAATAAGCAGGGAGACAGCTCCAAGGCTCCTGTCAAAGGAATCCCTCGGCCCATGCACTCGGTATAGGGCAGGAGGTCGCCCACCCCTCTGGGGAAGTGGGCTCAGTGGAGGGGTCCCACACAGCAGAGCCCAGGGCCGGGCTGCCAGGAGCCTGGGAGTCTTGGTTCCAGAGGTGGCCCCAGCCCAGCCCTGCCGTGATTCACCGCCACATGAGCTCATCAGACTGGCTCCTGGGATGAAACGTGCCATTTTGTCACCCAAGGCGGAACAACCAGGCCCCTGGTCCTGCCTCCACCCTGCAGCCATCCCCTGCCAGGGCTCAGAGTCCCTTCTGGGAGCCTGCTGCTGGTCCACACCCTGTAACCACGGCTGTCACAGCCGCCCTGCCCACGGCTGCTCCCACGGCCCCCAGAGCCCTCTTTCCAGGCCCCAAAGCATTCCTGATGCCTCCCTGACCATGTCTCTAGTGAGCCATCTGCGCTGACCTGTGTGATAAGACACCTCTTGGGTCCCTTGGAGCCAGTTCATACTTGTGATTCTGCCGCCTTTCTAGCCGTGTGACCTGGTGTGAGTCATGTCACCTCCTGGCTGCGGTAGCCATGTGTGTAAAGGGGCTACCAGAGCCCATGGTGGAAGTGACAGGCCCCCTGATTCTTGGCTTCACCTGCCCCGAGGGCTGCTCCCTATAAGCCCAGGAGATCCACCCGGGAACATGTCTACAGGAGCACCCTGGCCTGGGCACAGGGCAGCCAGGAGCCCAGGAAGCTGGTGGGTAGCAGCCCAGCCTCCTTGGCCCTTGGGTGGGTTGGCTCCAGGGTGTGATCTGCCCTGACCGTCTCGTCCCCACGGGGGTGGCGATGCCGGCTGGCCCAGTCCTACTGCTCCATGATGCCCTGGCAACTTGCTGCCCGCTCCCCCCAGCCCCACTCCCTACCTGCTTTCCTGTGCCCTCCATCACCTCCCATGGCCCCTGGCAGGTCCCTGGCTCCTGGGGTGACCGAGAGGGTGACGTGAGCTGATGCCCGGAAGTGCCCTGCACGGTGCCCGGCAGGTCACAGTATGTGCTCATTAAACGTCAGTCCTCGTCAGCCCCTGGGAACTTCCAGCGGGGATGCCTCTTGGGCAGGGGCCTGTGGGAAAGCTGTCATCCCCCGAGTCCTTCGAGGGGGGCTGTGTCTGTGAGCCCGAGGCTGGGCGTGCCTAGGAGGGGACTCATGGGAAGCTGTGCAGAGACTGGGGGCACCTGGATGGCCCTCACCCTGGGCCGTGTATCCCGGAGCCTTGGCGACATCCAGGTGTGGGTGCCCAGGGACGGAGGGACCACGCTCACGGCCACAAGCCCCCACGGGCCAAGGCTAAAGGAGAGCTGAACGGTGGTCACCAAAGATTAACAATGGCTGTCTAGGAGGCGGGGTCTCTGAGGCCCTTTTCTCATTGGTCCTTTCCTCTGTGTTCAGCGTGGTTTACATTTCTCACACACAGTGAGCATGCCCCGTTTTCACAAAAAGAATGAAGTCATTATTCTTTCCAAAATAAATAACCTGCACCTGATTAGAAGAGAGCGCGCTTACAGCCCAGACCGTAGGCCTGTCTAGAGTATACCATGGGAAGGCCTGCCTGTGCGCCCTGTGGTTTTCTCTGGGGCTTAATATACGTATACGGCAAGTTTCTGCAGCCATATCACAGTCATTTAAAAATTTAGGCAATTCTCTGGTCACAGAGCCGACCCGCAATGTCCAGAACTCACAGGAGCATCTGTCTTCAGGGCTGGGTCAGGTTCTTGCCTTGCAGAGTGTCTCTGCTGCCTGAGATTTCAGGCGCTGTGTGTCTGCTTGGACCTGGCCATGCTCCTGGCTGACAGTCGCTGGGACTGAGGCTGGTTACCGTCCCAGGGAAGCTTTGGGAAGCTGGGTGCACCTCCTCACAAGAGAACGGGGTTTGGTGAACACTGCCAGTCACCGTCATCCCCATCAACGGCGTATGTACTGTTCAATAAACACCATCCCCCCCCACACACACACGCACACAGACAAGTTGCCATGGTTTCTTCCGGCCCTTGTAGGATCTAACATGATTGACAAGTACATGTCTCCAGTCTCTTCTGTACCCCACTTGAGGAGAAGGTGCTGTCTTCCTGGCAGCAGCTGGGGGTGTAGGGTAGAGGGAAGTGGGGGAGGTGGAGGGTGTGTGGAGGCAGGGAGGGGAGGAGACAGACCGCCTGTGCACATGAGACAGGGCTGCGGTGAAGACAGGAAAGTGCTCCCAGGTGTGAGTTCACTGAGTGGGGGATGGTGGGATTACAAGGAAGAGGCTCCAGAACACCGTGGCGTGTGAGAAAAAAACAAAAGGGGGAGAAAGAAAATTAGGATGCTGTAATGTCTGGATCACAGTGGCTCGTGGGTTTCATCCCTTTCAAGTTTCTCAGGAGACCAGCTGAGTGTCTGAGTTCCCTCTTGTTCCGTGGTTGTGCTCCTCGGACTGTGCTTCTGAGCACAACTCCGTCCAGAGAGGGGACCACGTGAGTCCAGGGTTTATAAGGCTTACACAGTGGATGAGGCCACAGGCCATTTTCACGCATCATTTACAGAAGTGGAAACTGAGGCTCAGGAGGTGGAATGCTTTATAGGAAGAACCAGGTCTGTCTGATTCCACAGTCTGCCTGGGGGTTTCCACCATGACGCCTCACTCAGCACCATACGCTACTCAGTCCAGTGTGGACTTTGTCCCCTAGATGTTCCGTTCTATAGGCCCTGGGGTCCAAGCCCCTTCATCTTTGTTAACTTGGAAACCCAGTGATCGGGGAGACGCTGGAGGCCTGCGAGCTTGCCTCTGGGCCTCAGGGGCCAGCTTGAGACCCTCGCCGCCTCCTCCCCTCATTCAGACTTTGGCTCGCTGTGACATGTCACCCAGCTGGCTGCTGGCTCCATGACTTTAAAATTAGGTTTTCCCCAGGGAGCGGGGCACTTAATGAAGGAGTTTATCCAGTTAGAAAGAGAGGCTCCCAGGCAAGCCGGGCGGCAGCGAGGCAGGCAGCTGCTGGGACCACGGCCTTCGGAGAGGGCTTCTGTTTCCATGATGTCAGAGGGCGGAACCAGCCTGGCCCCTGCCCCAGCCGCTCCCCAGCTCTGGGTGCAGAGGCAAGAAGGCACTGTCTTACTCCCCACGTGCAGTCTGAGGACCACTCTGGGCTCAGTCCCTGCCTGGCTGGAGCTGAATTCTGGGAGCCAAGCCTGTCTGTCCGGTTTCCCAGCTGCTCACACTCTCCAGGTGGCCTCATAGGACCAGGGTGAGCAGAAACATTGCCTCCAACACAAAGAAAGTACCTTCCTGCTGTGATTGCATTAGAATACTTGGGGAACGAGTTTGGACACTAGATGCAATCTGCAGGATAACTATCTTCATCCTTTTCAAAAGGTCACTGGAAGCAGAGTAGAAATGACTCTCCTAGTGGTCAGGAGGCCTGGCTGTCTGTAGCTGCAACCTTCGACTTGGGACAAGACTCTGTTCTTCCGGGATGGGATTCTGATGGGGAGGGAGGGAGGCGTCCACCCTGAAGCATCGGAGTCACCGATCCTGTTATATACTTCGCCCACCCCCCGGCTTGTCCATCACACGCGTGGGTCTCTTTCTCTCTCCCAACCAGAAAAAGATTTACAAATACAAGAAAGTCCTGAGTAACCCGAGCCGTTGGGAGGTCGTCCTGAAGGAGATCCGGACGCTGGTGGACATGGCTCTGACGTCCCCTCTGCAGGACGACTCCATCAACCAGGCCCCACTGGAAATCGTCTCGAAACTGCTCTCAGAGGTAAGGCCGCCCCTTGGCCTGATCCCGCTCTGTGCCACCCGCCCCCACCCCAGCCCCTCCAACACTTTGAAGCTTAATTCTTCTACGGGGTCTGCTGAGCACCACCCCGTGCCAAGCGGCAGATCGAATTAGGGTTTGTGTTGTCTCCCCGTCGTGGGAGAAGGTGAGCCACCCCCAGCAACACGAGGGAGCTGAGAAGGAGGTCAGGTTGAGGGGAGAGTGGTTGTCACCCCACCGTGCCCCAGGACCTGCTTTGGGACAGGACCTGGCAGGGGCTGGCCTTGGACCCGAGCTGGGCTGGTGGCCGCTGCCAGAATCCTCTCGTTCATCCCGGGTGGGAGCATACTGTGCAGCCCCCAGACCGCCCTTCTTCCACCCCCGGCGCTGGCCGCCTCTGTCTCCCCCACCCTCAGCACTGGGGTTCCAGGCAGACATGGCTTCCTGCTCTCCTCGGCACCCACAGCCACACTCTGTTTAGCTCGCACAGGGTTTTAAAAATCAAGAGGCTTCACCACAAAGTAGGACTTTGCAGGTTGTCTTTAGAAATGATCAGAACACCCAGCAGCAGTTGGCACCTGGCTGCGCAGCGCCACCCAGCCGAGCCTCAGGCTTCGCCAGCAGCCCCAGGCTGTGAGCGTGTGCTGTGTGCCAGGTGCGGCCCCGGGCTCCTGGATAAAGGTGGTCGCCTCCCTCCTGGGGAGGACGGCGGGACGTGAGGCCTGATCTTAGCTGGGCCGCCCGATGGCGGGCGAGGGGCGCTCAGGAGCGTCTCCCCTTTCCCTCTGTCTCCGTGCTATTCTGAGCACTTCGCAGAGGTCAGTGCTGCTCCCTGGCCCCCGGGGGCCCTGGAGTTGATGACTCTCGGTCTCAGCCATGCACGGCCACCAGAGAGGTCTCTCTGCCCCTCTTCCCTGGGAGTGGCCCCGGTTCCCTGGGTGGCTCCTCTGCAGCCTCCCAGACCCCACACAAGGTCCCTGCTCCCGAGACCCTCCGCCCTCTCGCAGGCGCAGGCTGGTCACTGCCCATCAGTTCAGGAAACCGGCCCAGGCCTTCCACGTCTGCTGAAGAGAGAGGGTCCCCCGTCCTGGGGGGAGGTGGGGGCAGGCGGTGCAAGTTGGGTGGCAGAGATGGCTATGGGCAGAGGGTGTGACCATCCTCAGGTAGGAGACCAGCCTCATCCCAGGGAGAGTCACGACTTCGACTCTGAAACAGATCACGGTCACAGTCTGGGATGTGAGGCCGGGCACCATTGGCCCAGCCTTGAGTCCAGGCTCCCTGCGTGGCGGGTGAGGCCGGGCGTCAGGCCAGGCTGGTTTCTCACGGGAGAGAGCGGAGCAGCTCGTCCTCAGGACGCACCTCTTATGTGCCGGGCGGGTGCTGTGCACACAGCTTTCCATCTAACACTCACGTTCCCCCTGAGAGATGGGCCTCGCTGCCTACACTTCACAGATGGGGAAACTGAGGCCCAGAGACACCACGTGACCTGCCGAGTAGGCCGTGGGGCTGGAAATTCCACCCCGAAGGGCGGCCTGGCTCCCACCACAGTCGCTCTGACCACTTTGTCGGCCCCACTGGTCTCAGCCACCATCTCTAAGTCAGGCTCGTGGTCAGCGCGGTGGGGACGGCGGCAGGTGACCCCGTGACCGGCCTCTGCTGGGACTTCCTGCTCATCTCAGTTGTGGTTCCCGTGGCCACAGTCTCACGGACTTCACATCACTTCCCAGGCTTTAGATCAAGGGTCTCAGAGTCAGCTGATCCCAAGCACTAGGGTAGAGAGACGAAGGCATTTGAAGAAACAAAATGGAAGAAGCTTGTGTCTGCTCTGCACCTGCTGGGTGCCACGCAGGGGGCCCACGCTGTCCCCGATGTACTGATGAGAGCAGCCGCTGGCGAGGGAAAGAGCTGGGGCTGCAGCCCAGGTGGCGTCCCCTCCAGTGAGACTCACGCCTCCACCAGGGACACCGAGGTTTTCTGAGCACGTACCCTGTGACGATCAGGGTGGCAGGGATTTACACCAGCCCCTTTACGTTTCTCGAGCGACCCTGCACAGGAAACACACGGAATCGCAAATGTAGGCTCCGCGGGGTTTAAGTCAGCTGTCCAGGGTCACTTGGATGAGAGGTGGGCAGGACCCAGGCCCAGGTCTACCCCACTGCAAGGCTGATGGGATGTTACCTGAACTGGTGGAAGCTTTTTGGTGAGCAAGGGACTAGGCCCCTAGGGCAGCAGTGTGCAGAGTCGGCAAGTCATGGTTCTACCCTCAGGAGCTCACGGGCCTTACACAAGGAGCTAGGTCTCTCAGTGGGTTGGGCTAAGATTAGCACCCGTTTCCTAGAATTAGGGATTAGATGTCCTCATGTGTATACAGAGCCTGGCTCTGTGCCTGATATACAGGGACCAGTTGATAAACAGTCACATTTCTTTCATGGTGGGAGATGGCTGTGAACTTGACCTTCAGCACCGTCAGCTGGATACATAGAGGGGATGGCTGGAAAAGCAAGCTCTCCCCACTCCCTTTTTTGTTTCAAGCATGTGGACTAGATTCTTTGTTCTCTTTACTTAAGTTGCTGCCCAAGCCTCCTCCTCCTTAAGAGGCTCCAGGCATCATCTCCAAATCAGCCCGAAGGCAGGCAGAATCCCGAGAAGGGAGAAGGAGGACGAGCCTTTGAAAGCCAGTGTCCCCTGCCTCCTGGGCTTTTGTTGGGTCGAGTGTGTGGAGTGGCCACACCGTGTGGCATACAGTTGTCCCCTCCAATGCAGTGGCTGTTAGTGAGCACTCCCCACCCAGGGTCAGGAGGGGCTTCAGTGGAGAGAAGGCTCCCTGAGAAGGGCAGGGGCTGTCACCAGCGATGGGGACCAAAGAGACACACCCGTGCCTGCCAGAGACTCTCGCTGGAACCATGTGCGGGGGCAGTGAGGCCCAGTGGTCCCTTCGGTGCGCCCACAGCAGCCCGAAAGGGGGAACTGGCCCTCGTGTGGCCTGAGCCCTGCAGCTCAGTGGTGGGAAATAGGAGCTCAGGGACAGGGCAGACGGGGTCACAGCCCCACTCCACCCCATCATCCCTGCCACTGGGCGAGCCCCTAGCTTTAGAACCTGTCATGGGTGCAGGAAGCAAGTGGAAGGTGTGTTGGCGAAGCCCCAACACAGCACCTGAGGTGTGGTGAGCAGAGCTGCGAAAGCCAGGCTTTTTACCTGACCTTGGCTGAGAAACAGCCGGTCTTTAAAAATCTGCCATCCGTAGCTGCTCAGACTCCACCCACATCCACAGAAAGAAAAGGTGTTAGAGTCCAAGCAGCATCCCCCCTGCGTGGTCTGAACCCTGGGCACATGGATCGGAAGGTCGCCATTGGAACCAGGATGCTCCCAGTGCTCACTTCACCTCCCTTGGCGGCCAGCTGCCTGGACCAAAGCAGGATAGCTCCCTTGCTTTTCCTTCACTTCAGCTGGTGTAAACGCGTTCGATACCAGACACTCCTTAAACCTGTTCAGTTCGTGGGGCTCCTTCCAGAATTCGGGGACCATGTCGGTCTTGCCATTTACTGCCCAGTGAGGAGGTGCGTTATGAACCCCTGTTGGAAAGAAAGAGTTGACACCGGTGAAAGTCTGCATCCACGGAGACACTCGGAGTAGAACACACCAGGCTGCTGGCGAAACAGACGAGACTCTGAAATTTCTCACCGTCTCTTGTTTATTGCATATCTGTCCCTTTCCTCATTGACATTCTCTTTCTTATACACAGGATGGTGGTCACAGGTACCAGTTGTGTAAGAAAATTCCAGATAGGGAGGAGAGGAAAAAAAAAAAAACCCTAAAAATTTAGCAAGTTTAATCCATTCCACTTAATACTTTTGCAGGTTAGTCGCTAGAATTTTAACATAGCTAAACCATCTTGGGCCAACATCGTGGAACACTGGTGTTCCCTGGGAACGTCGCTGGGGAACCACTGAAATACTCAAAGACTGGCTGACAGAGTGTTTTACGTGTTCATTGTGTCTTTATTATGTGCCTGCCTCCAGGCTTCCAGGCAGCGTGTGTGGTCATGAAAAGGGCCAAGCGTGGGTTTAAGCCCAGAGTGGAGAAACCATCTCACTGAGAAGTGACTCCCCGAGGGCATGTCACTCCACTGGCGAAACAGGGACTTGGAGGTCTCTAATCCCTGCCCCAAGGCTGTGCTTCCTCCCACCCCCCACCCCCCCTCCCCCGACTGTGACTTTGATCAGCTTCTGATCTGTTTAAGAAAAAGTGGCATCCTCTGTCAGAGAGGCTTTGGAATGTGGCCCTTTGAGATACCAATGTTCCATCTTACTAACCGTGTGTTTTGTTCTGTTTTCCTTCTGCCCTCCCTGCTCGCCCTTCAGAACACAAACTTGACCACCCAGGAACACGAGAACATCATCGTGGTAAGTCCTGGGCGGCCACCTCCCTCGCCCCTCTCCCGCGCCCGCAGCCCTACCCGGGTCTGAGTGGATCCCCCAGCACCGCTGTCATCTCCCAGCACGGCGGCCTTGCTCAGTTTCGTCCCTTCTGTCAGGCCAGACATGCCTCCCTCCTGTCTTTGCATATGTCAGAGCCCCAGTTGATGGAAGGGGGTGGTAATTATCAGTCTCTGAGGCTTGTAGCAAATGTGTCTTAATCGCCTCCTCCTTCCTGAGTCTGCTGTGCAGAGTCAGAGGCAGGAGATGGCAGAGACCCTATAATGTATTCTCAGCCGTCACCCCATTAGCTGAAAGGTAAACTTGTTCTTCCTTGCCCCAGGACCTGTCTCCTAATTAATCCACATATAGAACCCGGATTTCATTCCCTCTGATGTGCAAAGTGAGGGATAGTCTCTGGGCCTTGACTATGACTGTAAGCGTGTTTGAGGTGAAACACCCTTCGTGGGTGATTCTAAGCTACAAAGTGTGACTCTCACCAGAGAGAAGAAAGAAAAGAAGTTGCCCCTTCTGGGTGCCAGGCCCTGTGCTGTGTGTTTGAATTCATGGATAATGAAAACAGCCCCTGCTCCCAAGGAGTCCTTCATCTGTTAAATGAGATCACTGCAAAGATAGAGGCTTGTAATCTGGAGAGTGGAGTTGTGAAATCACCTGGGAAAGAAGCCAGAGAGCTTCCCAGAGGCAGTGAGGTTCTGAGCTGGGTTTTGAAGGATCAATAGGAGTTTGCCAGATGGGGAAACAGAGGAAAGTCTTTCCAGAGAGAAAGCAAAGTATAAACAGAGATTTTAAGCAACATGGGATATTCTGGACGCGTCAGCTTTGCTGGAGCATGCAATGTTAAGGCAGTGGGAAGCAGGAAGGCAGAACTTGATATGGAAGTGAGAGGCAGAGCTCTGTGTGCCTAGGAAAGGGTCTGGAACATTCACCTGCCCAGGAGGTCCCGTGGGTACAGCTTTTGATATGAGGGCAACATCCCAGACACCGTGCCCCTCTGAATTGCATTTTAATCACAGCGTAAAGGCAGAAGCTTCTGTGGAGGTCCCCGCACAGAGTCACTCACTGCAGCTGCTCGCTGAGTGTCCACGCAGAATATAGAGGTTTTCCCCACGCTGTGCCCTGACCACCCCTCACCTTCTCTTGCTAGAACAGGGGCAACATCTACCTGCGCCTCCCCACCACCTCGTTTCTCTGGCACATTGTCAATTAATAATTTAACTTAACAGACGTCTCTTGACCCATGAATAGAAGTATGTGCCAGACACTGGTCTCTTTTCCACCGACAGAGCTGCCATTGAGGCATTACTGTGTGCTGGGGGAACGTGGCAGATAATCCGGAAGTCATGTGGTCTGGGCTAGAGATGCGTCCAGGGAGTTAGGGGAGTACAGAGGGACTGGGAGGAAGACGATGGAGGACTTCCAGGAGGAGGTGAGGGAGCTGGAGTCCTAACAAGTGGATAGGATGCTCCCAGGGCAAGGCAGTCCAGGCAGGGAGCCCAGCTCGGGCAAAGGCAAAGAAGTTCTGTCCGTTGGAGAAGCAGGCGGTGACCGAGCAAGGCGCCGGCGTCTTCCCCTCCCGGCTGGCAGCACCCCGGGTCCCACTCTGCACCTTGTCTCCCGAAGCGGGGTCAGGGCCTTGGACTTGGGAGGAGCCTGGGAAAGGAATTTTGATCTGAGAAATCTGGGCTGCGTTTATCCAGCTAATTTGGCCGGCTGATCCCTTAATTGCACTGGCCTGAGTTTCCCTGCTCAGCGGGGAAGCCTGAGAACGGGAAAGAACTTGATCTCGAGGTCTGACCCTGAGCCCACCGTGTGACAGCCTCTCTCGTGTTCAGTGTTCTCTGCGACCAGCGCTGTTAGAACAGCCACACAGCCTTCTGTCGCCTCCTTTTCATTCCAGCAATTACATTATCCGATTTGACCTGTTGACAAATTAGTCTTCTCCCCACAGGGATTGGTATTAGGTATTTTTTTTTTAAGGTACTTAGTTTTCAGAAATACTTTCACAAGTAATCTGAGTTGGTTTTGTTCAGCCCATCAGTCAGACATCAGTGCTGTAGGTAATTGTTGGCTGGTAACAGCTGGCCTGTCGCTGGACAAGCATGGACCTGGGGTCCAGACCCTGGCAGGGTTCCCACCTGCTGGTGAAGAGCCTGAGCTTAGAGCCAAGTATGGTTCAAGTTCAGAGGCACGTGTAGACCCTGGGCCAACCTCATACCAGCTGAGACCTTGGGCAAATAATGAAGAGCTTTTAATTTTACTTAAAGAATATCTTTAGGAATTTCATGAGCATATTTTCACTGTTTTTAAAAACAAAAAGGAAGAGATTTCATCCCATCCCAGCCCTGGGGCACTTCAGGGGGTGATAAACTCATACAGAGAGATACGGTTGTATATTTATATTTTGCTTTTAACATTAATGATGTGAAGCTGAATGTGTTTTTCTGTGTTTGGTTTGTTAACGACATGTCTTGGAGATTCTCATAAATCCTTTCTTGCATGTCTAACCTGGGGTTTCTTGCCCTTGGCACTAGTGACGTTTGCCCATGGATGGTTCTTCATGGTGCGGGCTGTCCCGCCCATTGTAGGACGTCACAGCATCCCTGGCCACAGCCCCCTGGATGCCGGTCACGTCCCCCTGCCATGATGATCAGACTGCCTCCAGACATGCTAGTGCCCTCTGGGAGGGGGACAGAGCAATCCCAGGGGAGAACCTCTGGTCTACCGTCTACTCCGTTCAGCTGCCTTGACACTCTGAGCCTCAGTCTTCTCATCTGTGAAATGGGTGTGACCACAGAGCCCTTCCTGCAGGGCTGCTGGAGTAATTAACTGGGAAAGATTCCACAAGAATGTATACTCTTCTTTTTAATACTACGATCTCAAATGATCAGTACTCTGTGACTGGGGCAGGGCTTGTAACAGCCTCCCCAACTCTATGTCTTTTCATGTGTATGAGTGGAAATCACTCCAGTTTGACCTCACAGAGTTGTCATGAGGCTCAAATGAGATAATAGCCATGGAAGCATGGAGCCCACGCCTGACACCCATTGTGGACACTTAATCCCACTCCGTCATTCTTTGACTCATTCCTGTGAAGGGGGTGCCCAGCTTGATGGAAGGGGCTGGAGCAAGGGGCTCCACCCTGCCTCATGGTCCTCCCTCCCAGAGATCAGTGTAGGGAGCAGGGCTGAGGACCAGGTGGTGACTTGAGGGCTGGGGGAGCCCCTTACCCCAACCCCACCCGCTGCTGTGACCCGGCCTCTCCCGTGGTCACCCACACGGGGCAGCGGAGCATCCCCATCCAGCAGGCCAGGCACTGAGCTTCTGAAAATGAGGTGCAGAGCCCGAACCATGGGCCTGGCTTACTTGGGGTCTCTCATTGCCCCCTTTCCCGGTCCTGTGGAGAGCTCCGGCTGAGAAGTCGGCTGGTGAATAGCTCAGGCTCTTGGGTCACACTCGAGGGTTCATATCTGGCTCCAGCACCTCCTAACCAGGTGACCCTGGGCTGCAGACGTCACCTCCTTAAGGGAAGGGCGGGACGCACACCCGCCTCCCAGCGCTCAGAGAAGAGTGAGTTACGGGACACAGCCCGGAGCCCGGCACAGACAAGCACCCTGTTACGGCAGCGGCTGCTGGGGCGTCGCTCGTGGTGTGCTGTTAGACCATCACCAGTGCAGTGCTGGGTCCACGTGGCGCTGGGGGACGGCGCGAGGGTGGTGGGCTCAGCCTCGCGGTCAGCTTGGAGCCCACCGTGGGGGAGAGCTTCCCGTGGTGATGGGCATGCCCTCTGTCTGCCCTGTACCTGGCGTCGGCCACTAGCTCATGGCACTGGTGAGTGCTTGAAATGTGGTTAGCATAACCGAGGAGCTGTACTTTTATTGCCTTGAAAAATTATTTTCTTGGGGCTTCCCTGGCAGTCCAGTGGTGGTTAGAATTCTGTGCTTCTGCTGCAGGTTCGATCCCTGGTCGGGGAACTAAGATCCTGCAAGCCACATGGCATGGCTAAAAAAAAAAGTTTTCTCCCATGTCACTTAAAATTGTAAGATTCACACGTGGCCAGTGGCTACTATATTGAACAGCACAGCCCCAGGCAAGTAAAACCCTGGGCCCCGTCTCCGCCTGTGGGTCAGCCTGCCCGTTGCTACTGTGAACAGAGCCTCAGTTTCCGTGGCTTCATCTCCCACTGAAGTGCTCACATAACTGGCCTTATCTGCCTAGACAGCTACCAGAGGGTCGGATTTTCCACCATGAATCAGCCCTCGTGGGTTGACACACCCCCCTACGATTCCTTCCCAGAAATTCCGACTGACGTGTGTTCCTCTTCTTTCAGGCAATCGCTCCTTTGCTGGAAAACAACCATCCACCACCGGATCTCTGTGAATTCTTCTGCAAGGTACGGCATCACCGAAGCGGGGCTATGTTTGCAGGAAGCAGCCTGTCTCCAAGTGTGCGTTGCGGGGGTTGGTTTTGCGAAATTTCCTGGAAACCCATACTCCTCCCCAAACAGATCAGGGCCCCAGACAGAGTTAGAGATGAGCCAGGCCCCCTCTCTACCAGACAGGTGATAAGTGAGGCCCCGGGTCCAGACCAGCAGGTCAGTGGGGAGCACCGAGCTTTTCCTGGGAGTACCTTCCTGGCCGTCTTGAGAGAAGATTGCAGCACGTTTTCTGGCTCCTGACATGAGAGCTGGGCTTTTATTAGCCAGGGCTCCCGTGAGCACCGGCTGGCCCACAGTGGGAGCCTGGCCATGGGGCTTTCCCTGAGCCGGGCAAGTATGGAATGGTGGGGGTGCAGGTGAGCTTGGAGGAGCCTCGAAGCAGAATCTCTGCTCCCAGGGACCCAGCACCAGCCTCGTGGCGGGATTCACACAGAACATGCCCAGAGCACATCGGGACCAGTCACCCCTCGCCTGAGAGTGCACCTTGGCGGCCTCGGGGCTGGGCCAGTAGGCCGTCCTGCTTGGTCCCTGGCCGGGTGATTTTTGGCGCAGTGATCTGATGTCCTTGGACAGTCTCTGGGCCTGGCTTTGCTGCTCATCCAGCTCCTCTGGTCTTCCTCCTGCTGACCCTCTTCCCCAAGCTTGTGGGGGTGTGGTCTGTGTACACCAGTGAGACAGGTGTGGCCGTGGCCAGGCGGGCACTGGGAGCCCGCTAGTTCTTGGAAGCCAGGACCCTGAGTTCTGGGGAGGGTTTGCTTATGAAGGATTGTCCAGGAAAGCCCTGGTTTCTCACATCCCAAGTCCAGGCTCTCTGGAAACAGTGCCTTCAGGCCTCGGCAGGTTTAAATGTGTTGGAGCAGCGGGTCCCATCTGTTCCACCCAAGGGCCTTCAATTTCATTTTGAAAAACAAAACCCCATGCCAGTGAGATAAATACACCAAGAACCGTGCATGCCCTGCACGCGGCAATGAGCTTACTCTCAAAGCCCTTGACAGAAGAGTCACGGAATTTCCGAGATTCTGGCATCCAAACACTAGCCCCTGATTTTCAAGAGACTCTTCCATTGGACCTTCCTGCTGCAAGAATCTCACCCTGTTAAACAGGACTGTGTGATAAGACTGTCCTGTTAAATAGGATTGTCTGTACCACCAGAAATAATCGCAGCCTGTCAGATCAAAACAGAGCGCAAGCAGGAGGTCCCATCCCTGCCCACTTTTCTTACTCTCCCCAAAGGGAACAGAAAACCATACAGTAGTGTGGAGCAGGGGGTCCCGGGCAGCAGAGCTGGGCCCCGCATGGTCAGGGCTCCCAGGGCCCCCGCTGGACCCCCGCAGGCTCGGCCCTGACCATGCCCTGCTGTCTCCCCAGCACTGCAGAGAGCGGCCCCGGTCCATGGTGGTCATCGAAGTGTTCACCCCCGTGGTCCAGAGAATCCTGAAGCATAACATGGTGAGTTGCCCAGGGCCCCCCACCGTAGAGCCCACTGAGGGCCACGCGCTTCCAGTCCGTCACTTTTCCCAAAAAAAACCAGGAGATGGGGCTGGCGGCCAAGGACTAGGGGACTGGACTTGGGATTGCAAATCGGGGTCTTCGTGCAGCCTGCCCTGTTTGGCTCTGTGCTTTGCAGGCAAAAGGCAACAGGAAGAATCTTTGCACAGTAAGAATGACAAAAGTAGCGTGGTCCGGGGAGAAGAGAGAGGTCTCGTGCGTATAGCATCTCAGATAATACCTGTGGAAACGTGGCCCTCAAGGAGGTGGGAAGAACCCCTCACACCGTAGGAGGGGGCTGCCGGGGTAGTACCCATGGAAGTGGGGAGCAGGGCTGTGCGGTGTAGGAACCTGACGGTCGTGACCTCAGACTGCTAGGCTAGGTCAAGGTCAACAGTGAGATGTCACAGTGTGGCAGGCACCCTTTGTGATGTGAGCAGGAGGGCCCCGGCCTGCAGGGGTCTTCTCTCTCCAACCCTCCGCCTCCGTCTGATCATGAGAAAAGCCTGAGACCAGTCCCAGCTGAGGAATGTTCCACACAACAGTCCTCTGAACGGCCAGGTGCTCAAACACAAGGAGAGTCTGAGAAGTGGTCACAGCCCCGAGGCCCCAAGGGACCTGACGACTCAGGGTCACAGGTGTTCAGGAGGGGATCCCAGGACAGGAAGAGGTCATGGGGGAACCGTGAGGAAATCCGCGCCAAGTCTGCCCTGTAGTTCATTTTAAAAGCACAGAGGCAGCATTTCATTGCACACTCAGTGGTCCAGGCTCCCGTAACCCGCCAGCCCTTCTGGAGTCTCGCCTCGGTCCAATGGGAACAGCCCCGGATGTGGTTGTTTTCTCTGCGTTGCATGCGGGGAAGCTGGGGCTGAGCAGACTTGGCCGACTGGCCCCAGGACCACAGCTGGGAACTCAGCTACCCATGGAGCCCCTCTCAGAGCCGAGTGACACTCCATTGTGTTGTCTCCCGTGGCTCTCCTGATGGCCTGTGGGCTCCTGCAGACGAGGAGAACCAGACTGGGACCCCGTGGGCAGGTGTGAAAACGGCTCTGAAGAAGGGTGACCTGCTCACAGTTTGATCTGTGAGGGAGCTTTCCTGCCTTGACACTGGGCCCCCAAAGAGGAGGATGCAGGCTACCCCCTTCCCCAGTCAGGGGTAGAAACGCAGGACACGTGCACCATGCTCCCGTGTCCCACACCCAGGGCAGACATCCTTAGTCAATCACCGCACTCGTCCGCGGAGCCCAGAGTAGCTCCAGAATCTTCCTCCAGGCGGCCACGAGTGGGGAACCGTGCTGGTACTGTGCGAATTCTCTGACTGATCGATTGCACACTGCCGCTGAACTCTCGCTTGTTTCAGAGCTCTCCTCCGTGGTTTGAGATGAATGTGTATTTCTTGTTTTCTGAGCACAGGGGGTGGGTCCCCTCCATCCAGTCCTTCTCCAGGACTAAGAAAGAAACTCCGCTGGCGGGTGAGGGGTGAGAGGTGTTCTGCCTCGTTTGGGCTTTAATCACTTCAAGGGTGCTCTCCGGCTTTGGCCAGCTGGGAGAAAAGGGCCCCTGACTGTTAACTTTAAAGTTACCGTGGATGTAGTGTGAGGTGAGGGTCACGCTCTCTCAGAGCCCAGAGCAAAGGTGCTGGAGTTCCTTTGGGAAAGGACCTCATCTCGTCACACTTATGAGGGACGGAGCCACCCACCCAGGGCGTCTCTGGCCAGGGTCCACCTCCTCAGGTGCAGAAGCACTTAATAAGGGTTCTCTTAGGACGTCTGACTTCCCAGGGAAAAACGTCAAAATTCAGGCAGCCTCCCAAGGCTTGACCGTACAGCGTCTCCCTTATGTCTGGTTAGTTTTATGGGCCCGGAGTGTTGACCATGTAATTTTCTGGATGAAAATCAGAACAGCTACAGGGCAGACTCAGAATTTATAGCATATGTTGTGGTCTGGCAGAGCCCGGGATCCCTCAGGCAAGAACCGTCTCTTCATGTTTATAGAACTTCCCCACTGTGGTCCCGGCGTCCAGGGATGCTATAAAGCTTCACAGTCCCACTTGCTCTTGAAGTCCGCTGATTACACACCGAACTGTGTGAGGAGAGCTGTAGGCAGGACCAGGTCGGGAGTGAGGCCCTCCTGCAGGAGAGACGAATGTGACTGTGGCTCCCACCCCATGTGGGAAGCACCACGAGCCTTCGGTGTCACCCACATGACACCCCCTAAAGCTCAGTGATCAGCTGGGACACCATTTGGGAGCTGGCATGGAGCGCCTGGTCACTCACTGGCCGTGAGTGTGCCTAGCTGGCCGCCGGCCATGGACCTGTTAGCACAGTGTGAACCCTGACGTCGCTTCAGCCGGTGTGCAGTGTTTCTCACTGAGGGGACACCGGAACGTTGTGGAAATGGGGTGGGTCACACACACACACACACACCTCTGCCCTGTGGTGCGTTTGGAGTGTTCCTACTCTACACACACACGCACGCATGCACGCACACACACACACACACACCCCTGCCCCGTGGTGTGTTTGGAGTGTTCCTACTCTACACACACACACACACACACCTCTGCCCCGTGGTGCGTTTGGAGTGCGTGCGCGCACATACACACACACACACACACACACACACACACCCCTGCCCCGTGGTGCGTTTGGAGTGTTCCTACTCTACACACACACACACACACACCTCTGCCCCGTGGTGCGTTTGGAGTGCGTGCGCGCACATACACACACACACACACACACACACACACACCCCTGCCCCGTGGTGCGTTTGGAGTGTTCCTACTCTACACACACACACACCTCTGCCCCGTGGTGCGTTTGGAGTGTTCCTACTCTACACACACACGCACGCATGCATGCACACACACACACACATACCCCTGCCCCGTGGTGCATTTGGAGTGTTCCTACTCTACACACACACACACCTCTGCCCCGTGGTGCGTTTGGAGTGTGCGCGCGCACACACACACACACACACACACACACCCCTGCCCCGTGGTGCGTTTGGAGTGTTCCTACTCTACACACACACACACCTCTGCCCGTGGTGCGTTTGGAGTGTTCCTACTCTGCAGTTGCTATACTGCGCGTACAACTCTTATCAGTACATCGTGTGTCCCATCTCATGGGTGAGCAGGCCGAACCTAAGTTAAGAATCTCAGAGTGTTGCTGCCTGGGCCGCAATAAAAATTAGACATGGAAGCAGTTGTTAAGTACGTTCCCCTGGAGATTCTAAACAGTGTGTTCACTGCCTCCCTAAGAATGATCACAGTCCCTGTGCCCGCATGCCACTCACTGGCATGTTCTTGTAGCCAAGGTGGCAGGAAGATGTGGCCGTGGTCCTGGTGGACCCCTGGCTGAGCAGACCTCCTGCTTTCCAAAGGGGAGCATGTTCGATTTTGCCAAAGAGGCGAGATGTCCCTCACTCATATGTTCAAAGGCCACCAATAATGTTAAAAATGACCTTGGCTCTGCAGAAATCTAATAGAGTTGATAATGGCAGTTATCTTTAGCAGGGCTTAATGGAAGCAGTTTTCACAGAATCATAAGGGTCCTGGAGATGAGCTCTTGCAGCCCTTGTTGCACAAGTGGGCCCAGGGAGGGGCTTTCCTGCTGCCCTTCTCTCAGGGACTCTGGGCATCCACCTTGGTGTGAGAGCATAGTCAGGCTTTAGGGAGGGGCCCCGTCTTCAAGCCCGGTGCGCATGTGTGCACATAGGTACATATGTGCACGCACACACGTGCACGTGTTTAGATTCCTTGTGCGCTTTCTCCGTGGCTTTTGCTGCCCTCCTCATGCAGGGGCGTAACTCTAGCAGGCAAGATGGGAGGAGATGAGCCCCGATGCCTTGGGGAACCTAATTCAGCCCCTCCTTGCAGCTGCAGAGTACCAGGCAGGTCTGGAAACCCACCTTGTGAGCTGGCTGGAGGAGGCGGTGGGCCACATCCTACTCCAAGCTCTTTCCCCAGGACCCGTGGGATCCAGGAGATCCACAGGGCAAGTCCTGAGGGGCTCTATTTAGATTAGAGTCCTGGTCCAGGTTGCTTTTGTTAAGTGGGCTCCTCTGAGTCGGGGCTTGAGGAGAAGCCGAGGAGCCTGGAGACCGCCAGGCTCCCCACTGAGGTCGTGCTGGTCAGCCTCGTCACCACCTGGACCGGCCTTCCTGACTGTTGGCCCCCAGCTCGTGGGTTCACAAGCCCAACTCCAGGTCCCTAACATGACGTGGGAAGGGGCGCAGTCCTTTCCCAGCTTACACTCCCCCAGCTGCCTGTTCGGTGCTCCACACTTGGCACGTGATTCCTTCTTCTTGCCCCACTCCTGTTGGGCTAACCCCGGACTTAACAGGCACCTTCCTACACACTCTGCCGTCCAGGCACACACCTGCCTTCCAGGCCACAGCTCCCAGGCACTCACGCCCACACGCACGGGAAGCAGGCGACCCAGAATCCCTTGGGGGCTACAGAAAGGGCATTTGTGGTCATAGCTGGAGGCCGGCTGGGCATCAGCGGGCCCCCATGCGGCCCCGCTGGGCTGTGTTCCCAGCACGTCTGGGTGGCGTGCTGACCCCTGCCGCATCACAGGGTGGCTGACCAGGTTGGCTCCCAGCTCCGCAGGCAACCATGGAAGGGCGTGAGCTCGAGGGTAAGCAGGCCCGTTCCTTCACGCGGAAGACGTGTGTGCTTCTAGGAGGAAGGCATCGCTGGCAGCACCCCATTGCTCGCACACCCGGGGCAGAGTGGGACCCCCACCCCTTCTGGTCTCCTCCCAACCCCTGCACTCTGCGCTCCCTGCAGGACTTTGGGAAGTGCCCGCGACTGAGGCTGTTTACTCAGGAGTACATCCTTGCCTTGAACGAGCTCAACGCAGGGATGGAGGTGGTGAAGAAGTTCATTCAGAGGTGGGTCTCACGTCTGGGGCCCCTTCACTCCTGGCTGGTAAACCAGCTTTCCCCTGCACCCAGGAGAGGCACTGCTGGTGTTGAGAGGCCCCAGGCACCTTATCTTCTACAAGGGCCTCCTAGGTCCTCTTGACCATGTACTGTCTGAGGCACTCACTAGCTGTGTGACATCAAGTCAGTTGCTGTACCTCTCTGACCCTCTTTCCTCTGTTATCTCCCGGGATTGTTTGTGCGATTAATCAAATGATATCTGAGGAAGCCCCCAGCACAGTGCCTGATGGTCACTAGGAACTCAGGAAATGGCAGCAGTCCTAAATGAAATGAGAGTATTCCTGTGGGTGCTGGGGGTGTGGGGAACCTTCTCCTGGTAGCCCCAGAGAGTCCTCGACAGGAAACTGAATATCCACCTCCCAAACTTGGCCTCGAGGAAGTCAGGTCCTCTGGGTCACTTCTGGTTTCGGGGTGATGGGGGAAAGGAGGTTGTTTGGCTCTGATTTTTTTTAACTTTTCTCTGTGCCTCAGTGTCCTCATCTGTAAGATAAGGACTGTGGTACCCCCGTGATCGGGCTACCGTGAGGACTCGGTGAACTCACACGTGTGAGCACCAAGAATGGGGCCTAAGCGTGGCAGAAACATTAGTGGTCATCATCACAACTCTTCTCAGTTTTTTAAGAAAATTGTGACAGCCTGTTCAAGCCGGTTCCAAAAGCTACTCGTTACCTGGAAATCACACAGCATTTCCAGACCCAGAGGACTGTCCTTCTGCCAGAGCCCTGGGGACTCCAGGGCCCCCGTATGGCACCCAGTCATGGTTTATGAAACTGTTTCAGGTTAAGCCTCTTAGCCCCAGCAGCCATGACGTTTTTTCAGCAATGTTTTGGGTACTGTCCCCAGGCCCCAAACAGCACTGGGAATGGGGGTACCCGTTTTACAGATGAGGAAACAGGCGCAGAGGTAGCTTGGTAAGTGACAGTGGCTGGCACTTGCAGAGGACCGTGTCCCAGACCCCGTGCCAGGCCAGGATGCCAGTAATGACTTTCTTTCAAAGCAGCCCACGTAGACAGGAAAATGAGGTGCTATGAATCCTCATTTACAGAACCACTGGGTGTAAACACGTCGGTCCCAGGCCGCCTGGCCCCTGTAGGCGACGTTGTCCCCTGAATTAGAGAATTGGGTCCTGAAATGAGGAGGGGGCCGTTGTCCTCATTCCAGAGCTGAGGAAAGAGTGGAGAGTTTACAAAGCGTGCCAAGGTGCTCCGCTGGGCTGGTACCCAGGCTCCCTGAACCCAGGAATCCTCGGCCTGGAACTTGGCCCTCATGCCTGCGCACAGCGGAGCCCAGGACTCAGATCCCAGGGTTACCACCTCCCCACAGAGGACTGGGGCCACGCTCTTCCACCCCCTGCCTCCCTGCCCTGGGTGGCGCCCCCACAGCTGCCCGCTCACCGGCCCTCTGCTCTTTTCCAGCATGCACGGCCCCACGGGGCACTGCCCCCATCCCCGGGTCCTGCCCAACCTGGTGGCCGTGTGCCTGGCCGCCATCTACTCCTGCTACGAAGAGTTCATCAACAGGTCAGTGCCCTCGGCCTCGGGAGGGCCTAGGTGGGAAACGCTCTCTCCAGGGATGGGAGTCTGTGCACTCCTGGCTGGCCGGGAGGGTGGAGTGGCTTCCAGGGGAGCTGCCCCCAGTGTGTCTCGCTGGTGCCATGCCCAGACCCAGGATGCGACCAGAGAAGCCGAAGCCGGAGCATCAGTGCCCTCGGCCTCGGGAGGGCCTAGGTGGGAAACTCTCTCTCCAGGGACGGGGGTCTGTGCACTCCTGGCCGGCCGGGAGGCTGGAGTGGCTTCCAGGGGAGCTGCCCCCAGTGCGTCTGCAAACCCCCGTGCTCGCTGGTGCTGGGCCCAGACCCAGGATGCGACCACAGAAGCCGAAGCCAGAGCATCAGTGCTGGCGCCACACAGCCATCGTGTTGGCTTGGCTTTAGGGACACGTGTCTATTCTGAAGATTTCTCAGCCTCGCGCCCGTGTGACGGAAGCGGGCGTGACAGAGCCACTGTCCTGGGTCCCCCAGGGCTTGGGTGCGTCAGCTTGTGAGGGTGCTAACCCCCTGAAGGCCGTGGGAGTGAGTCCGGGAGGCCCCTGGGTGCACCCTCAGGGACCTCCCGGGAGACTGCGACGTTCTCAGAGCCCTCCCCCTGAGGGATGATGACGCTGGGGTAGGTAGTTACCAGCTCCCATTCTTCCCGGGTCGAGGTTGGCTCCTAGGATGCAGAGTGATGTGGATGCCATTAGTCATATCAACTTCGTATGGTTATCTCTGGGGTCATGAGGGAAGATAGGACATGCAGGGCGCAGATGGCATCTGCAGCAGCAGCCCTGTCCAGTTGTTCAGGCGGTGCACTGCACAGCTCTGAGAGGGCCAGATCGTGTCCAGGCACCACTAGAGACGGGGCCACCGCAGGAATATATTTCAGTCCTTAAAGAGGAGGCAGTGGAGCATCACTGAAAGCCTGAGTGAACTGGGCAACATGAAGATGTCCTGCTGGTCATTCCTGAGTGCCTGTTCCACGCTCTACAGCAGCTTATGTTTTTAAAAAAGAGAGAAGGAAGTTGAGAGTAGTACACAGCCTATACAACCGTCCCCAGCTTCCCCATGTACACAGGTGGTCACGTGCCCTGGCCTCGCAGCCTGCGCCTCTGGAGGTGACGCACATGCGTGTCAAACGCAGGCCACCCCGGAAGTAGGAGGCACATCGGGGGTGTCGCACACCCTCAGGCTCCTTTTGCTCCCGCAACCTGTCCCTCCCCAGCTCACTCCGCAGAAGCCTGTCCCCCTCCCAGCTCACTCCGCAGAAGCCTGTCCCCCCCCAGCTCACTCCGCAGAAGCCTATCCCCCCCCAGCTCACTCCGTGGATACCCGAGCTGGGACTCAGGTCTCGGGGCAGGAGCAGGAGGCGGCAGCCCCCAGGGTTTTCCCTCAGTCTCCACGGCTCTGCCTGGGTGCCCTGGGCCAGGGATTCCCTGACCAGGAAGCAGAATGGAATCTCTCTCCCAGATCCCCCCCAGGAGAAAGAACCAAGATTACAAACCACGCACACTGTTGCACAGAGAGGGACCTGCAGGCAGCAGTGGCCACCTTCATCTTTCTCTCATCCTTTCTGTTTTTTGGAGGGGAGGTCCTTTTGGCTGTGCCACACAGTACGCAGGGTCTTAGTTCTCTGACTGGAGATCCACCCAGGCCCCCTGCATTGGGTGTGTGGAGTCTCAACCACTCTTCCCACAGGGAGGTCCCCTGCCCCTTCAACACTCGTTTAGTGAGGGTCCGTGGGGTGCCAGGTGCTGAAGGCACAAGAGTGAAGCAGCCAGTCTCCCACCCTCCAAGTGGCTGGTGAAACAGTGGACGGAGGGGGGCAGGGAGTAAGAAAGCGAGCGGCGAGGTTGGGGCTGTGATCAAAGAAGCCAGAGGCGTCACTCATGTGGTCTACAACCCCGAGTGCACTTCAGTCACCCGAGAGGCACCTCAAACTGAAGCCTGCATGAAGCTAAGCATAAAGTGAGCCCTGGGACGCAGCTCCTCATTGCTGGCTACATCCATCAGAAGACAGGTATGAGGTTTATAGCAGCGTTGTTATTCACAGCCCCAAACTGAGATCTGCCTCGAGCCCAGCGTCCTACGGCAGACACGCGGATAAGCTGTGGTCTGTTCACACGGAGGAATACCACAGGGCAGCGAGGAGTGAACCAGTGCAACCAGCAAGCCAGGGATTAATCTCCCAAACACAGTATGGAACAGAAGAAGCCATAGAGTACAAATCTTGCTCCTTAAAGTGCAAGAACAGGAAAACAAATCCGTGCTGTGGAGGCCAGAACCGTGGCTGCTGGCAGGTGGGGAGTTGGGCGTGAGAGGAGCTTCTGGGCCTCAGGAAAGTCTCACGTCTTGACCTTAGTCGGTGGTTCTCAGCTGGGGACAGCTTTGGCCCCCAAGGCGTATCTGGCAGCGTCTGGAGACATCTTGGGTTGCAGAAGGAGGGGTGCTGCTGGAAGGGTGGATGGAGGTCAGGGATGCTGCTGAACTCCCTGCCACACATGGGACAGTCTCCCCACCCTCCCAGGAATTAGCTGAACTGTCTGGGAGCAGGTATCAGGTGTGTCCGCATGGAGGAACCCTGGTCTGGTGGCTGTCTGTTATACCAGGGAGCTTGTGATAGCCACAACGCGCTGCAGCTGGGATCAGTGGATTCGACTGAAGTCACGCGAGGGATGTGCTGGGGTCCTGGCACGCTCGGATCCCACAGTCAGGGGTGGCACGTTGGCCATTGAATCCGGTCACGGTGGGAGTATTTACTCCAGGAAAATCGGCAGGCACTACCCCTCAGGGCTCCTGTTTTCTGCAGAGTTGGTTGTGAGATATTTACCAACATCCCACTGGTTATATCTTTAAAAAGAAAAGGAAAAAAGGGTGCCTGGGCCCCACCCACTGCAACTCTGATTTAATTGGAATACCCTTGGCATCAGGTTCTGTTTGGTGTTTGGGTTTTTTAACACATTAGGCAAATGGCATGTGTGGCCAGAGCTGAGAACCCCTGCTCTAGGGGAAAGAGTGGAACGGGTTCTGCGGAGCCGTGATGCTTAAACTGACATGTCCTGGCTGTCAGCAGGGCTGGAGGCAGGACAGGAGGACCTAGCAGGCGCCCAGGCCTGGCGGAGCGGGTGGGCCGGCCAGTGGCCACATGTCCTCTATTGGTGGGCCTTAAGCGCCTGCTTCACATTCTCCTGGATGGCTTATTTCAGATGCAGGCTCCTGGATGCCACGTCTCTGGGCCCGGCCCGGGAATCGGCATTCTTGGCAAGCTCCACGGGTGATCTGCTTCAGGCAAAAGGCCCCTGCAGGGAAGGTAGTGAGGGAAACTGGGTGTGACCTGAGCAGAGAGAGGGACGGGGAAGAAGACGAAGCTAGAGAGGAAGGCTGGGCCACGAAGGGCCCTGCACTGCTGAGTGTCTCCCACCTCCCACGCCAAGCTGCTCCTGGGCTCCTCCTGCCAGGCCTGCTTGCCTGACAGACCCCCAGGACCACCGGTGCCGCTGGTCAGGGACCACTCTTTGAGTGGCAGGGCTGTGCCTGCCTTAGAGGTTTTCTTCTAAGGGCGTTGTAGTCACCTATGGGTTTTAAGTAGAGAAAGGACTTAACGTCCGTTTCCAGAATCCCCTCTGGCCGCTGCTGCAGAGGCCGAGCGTGACCTTGGGCGTACCATTAGGCAGTGTGCACCTTGGTGCCCAGGGTGAAGGCCTGGGGAGTGAAGCGGCCCTGGTGCCCTCCCCAGCCCAAACGGGCAGCTCCAACTCCCCGCCCAAGACAGCCCCACTTAGAGGCCCAAAGTAGCTTGGGTTCTGAGAGCCACCGTGAGCCCCTCCAGGAAGTCACACCGCGGGCTGCGAGACCTTTCCTGGGCTCAGGTCCCCCCACCCTGCTGGTCAGTCCCTGGAAGATAGAACCCCACGCCGTCCTCTGGGCCGGTCTGCGGCGCTCTCAGTGGGTACACGATGTCCTCATACACAAAAGAACAGACAAGCTGACCCAGGTTAGCGTAGCTCGCTGGAAAATCACCCAGTCTGAGCCAAACAGCCTTGAAAANTCCCCGCCCAAGACAGCCCCACTTAGAGGCCCAAAGTAGCTTGGGTTCTGAGAGCCACCGTGAGCCCCTCCAGGAAGTCACACCGCGGGCTGCGAGACCTTTCCTGGGCTCAGGTCCCCCCACCCTGCTGGTCAGTCCCTGGAAGATAGAACCCCACGCCGTCCTCTGGGCCGGTCTGCGGCGCTCTCAGTGGGTACACGATGTCCTCATACACAAAAGAACAGACAAGCTGACCCAGGTTAGCGTAGCTCGCTGGAAAATCACCCAGTCTGAGCCAAACAGCCTTGAAAATCCACTCCTAAATCCCAGCAGAGGCGAAGGCGACGGAGCTGAGCCTTTGGGTAGCAAGTCGGCTCCGAGCCCCTGGAGTCAGCTTAGCGCTCCTCCCCGCCGGACCACACACAGTGTTCCACGAGCCGTAGGATTCCTGGACTTCAGCTCGAGGGCTTTGTTTTTTCCGCAGCAAAGCTTAGAGTGTATTTGTCGAACGCCCTTGGTGGGCTCTGCCCAGACCTGGCTCATGGCCTGTGCCAGACCATTTAGGCCCTCCAAACGCCGTGGGTGTGAGTTCGACGCCCCGCCCACGTGCACAAGGAGCGTGCATGTCCCTTTGGACACGTAGCCACATGCGTGTGGCCCATTTAGGGAGGGTTGGGACAAGCAGCTGTTTGTGGTCACATCGTTGTGCTCTGAGTCCCTGAGAGCAGCAGCCTCAACCTTGACAGCACACACAGGGAGCCCCAAACCTTACCGGTGTCCAGACTCCACCCCAGAGAGTCCAACCTAACGGAACCTCGGGATGTTTGGAAGTGCCCCAGGGGACACTGGTGTCCAGCCAGGGTGGAGAGCAGGGTACAGGGGCAGGAAGGGTGAGAATGACAGGTGGAGGAAGTCAGGGAAGACTTCCTGGAGGAGGAGGACCTGCATGGGCTCATCCTGCATCTTAGAAGTGGAGGCAGCAACCTGGTTTCACACCCCAGCCCTGCCTCCCCACTAACAAGCCGTGTCATCTGGGTAGTCATTCGACCTCTGGTAGCGTCTTTTCTCATCTGTAGTGTGGAGAGAGTGATTCCTCCTCTGCAGAGATATCTGAGAATGTCTGTGTGAAAGTGCTCGGCACGGTGCCAGCCCAGGGGCACCAACAAAGGACGCCCACTGCTGGAGTTCCCTTCGTTCTGAAGCACCACCTCGCAGTATTTGGAAGTACCCAGGGAGGGGGTGTTTTACCTCCACGACGCCCTGGCAAGTCCTGCCATGAAGAGGCCCAGCATTTCCCACTCACATGTGACCTCAGTGATGCCACAGTGCCCTTGGCCCAGCTAACACCTATTAACCCTTTGCACACACATCATTTCTCTAGATGGTGGAGAGGCTATTCTGGGGAGTTAGCCAAGAGTGGTGGGGTGCTGCAGACAGGAGTGACCTACGGACTGCAGGGGACCAGAATCTGAGGTTTGGGGTCCCTTGGAAGGAGTTTCCACGGTGGAGAGCAGACGCTGAGCTTTCTCAACTGGCAGGGATGGGGCGGCAGAGGCGAGACTTGGGGCTTGTCCCGAGGACCTTAACCTTACAGCCTCAGCCAGAGGGGACAGTCAGACCATAGGAAACAACTGGAAGCCAGATCGCTCAGAGGTCTCCAAGGTGTGTCCAGAAGATGTCTTGGTGGAGGTGGACACCGAGGGCCTTATGGGTCAGTAGAGAGGTCAGGATTCACTCATTCGCAATCGTGTGTCAGCCACCTGCTGCGTGTGGGGACGCTGGCATGCACCTTAGCAACAGGTGGCCCAGTTGAGATGCCACCTCTGAACCTCCATCTCTTCTTGTCTACAGCCCTTGAGCAGGCCTGTGTGCTCTCTGGTGGGTGGGAGCCAGCCCCCGACGCGATCCAGGGCCGCGGGGGCCACTGAGCAGGTGCAGCCCCACCCATGATGACGTCAGGGACTCCCCGGGGCTGCGCTCACCCCCCCACCCCCCCTCCTGCCTCTCCCGCAGCCGTGACAACTCCCCCAGCCTGAAGGAGATCCGGAACGGCTGCCAGCAGCCCTGCGACCGGAAGCCCACCTTACCTCTGCGCCTTCTGCACCCCAGCCCGGACCTGGTGTCTCAGGAAGCCACGCTGTCCGAGGCGCGGCTCAAGTCAGTGGTCGTGGCCTCCAGTGAGATCCACGTGGAGGTGGAGCCCGCCAGCACTGCCAAGCCGGCGCTGACGGCCAGCGCGGGCGACGACAACGAGCCCAACCTCATCGACTGCCTCATGGTCAGCCCCGCCTGCAGCACCATGAGCATCGAGCTGGGCCCGCAGGCCGACCGCACGCTCGGCTGCTACGTGGAGATCCTCAAGCTGCTGTGAGTGACCCCGGCAGCCAGGCACCTCGGGGGTGGGGGGGCTCGTAGCTGGGGGTGTGAGTTGAGTGCACACGCGTGCGTGTGGGTGCACAGGATGCAGACGCAAGGCGTGAGGGCACAGGTGTTGGGGGATGTTGGGAGTGCAGGCCGGGCCCTGTGTGTGCGTGTTTGTCTGAGGACCTGGACACGCATGTCAGGCATGGCACGAGCAGGATGTCCACACGTGTGTCCATGGGTCTGAGAATCTGTGAGTGCACATACGTGCCCAGGGTGTGCAGCAGTGCGTGGTACCCGAGTATGTCTGTGTGTGGACACCTCGGCGTGCTGTGAAGGTGTGGGCTCGTCCTGAGTTTGCGGCTGTCCTCGTCGCGTGAGTGCCTCTGCGTGTGTGGGCACCGCAGCGTGTGAGCGGCCGCCGCCGTGTGTGTGGCTGTCTGCACACCCAAGCTGCGTGCGGGATGGATGTGGGTGCCTCTGAGAAGCCCGTATGTGTGTTTCAAGGGCACGGACACTTGTGACTATGTCTGCTGCTTGTGCTGCTTCTGTGCATGAGCGGCTCTTGAGTGCTCGTGGGTGTGTGTGAGCATTTGCACACAAGAGCTGGAGCATGTGTGTGTTCCTCTGTGTATGTGTGCGGAGGTGCGCGTGAGCCGGCACGCGGTGTGCTGCATGATCTAAGCATGCCTGTGTGCATGGTATGTGCGTGGTGTCATGTCCCGTGGCCTCATCCGGTGGGCAGGGAGGAGCGTGCCCTGCAGATGAGGGTCCGCGTGCCTGGCTGGTGGGAGGAGCCCTGGGCGGGAGCCAGGAGACGCAGTCTGCTCTGGGTGGTCCTTCTGAGCTGGGTGCTCCGGGCCTGTGCGTGCCCCTTCCTGAGCCTCGGCTGTGGGACTCTGAGGAGCCTACGGTGTCTGTGAGGGTGAGCACGTGCGCACACACACAGATACACACCTGTGCACACACATGTATGCACACATGTTAAGCAGTAGCTTCTCGTGTTTGGAGGCGACTAGATGCAGCCTCCTCAGACTCTTCCTCAGCCCTTGCTTTGGCCCCAGAGAGGAGGCAGGGGTCTCCCAGGGTTCAGCCCAGCCTGGCTCATGGTTCTGGCAGCCAAGGCCAGCCCAGAGTGCATGTGCATTTAGCAATGCCCCCACCCGAAGCAAATCCCAGATTCCGCCCAGAGAGCATCCCCCAGAACGCATCTCAGTTTGAGGCTGAAGAACTGCCCACTCCTCCCAGGGTGGCAGTCAGCCCTCCGAGGGACAGACCAGCCATGGTCCCATCTCCTCCTCTGGCTGGGCCCTGGTCTCCTCCCCGGGCCCCTGAGTCCGACTGTTCTCTGCAGACACCTGGAGCTCTTGGGCCTCGTGGTGGCCTGGGCCCTGACTCATATTTCTCATTAAGCGCTAAGGGCTTGAGTTTCATCATGCAGTTGACACTCATATTTTTTTCCCTTCTTCGTAAACACATTCATGAATGAAGACTCTGTTCTTCCTAATCTGCTTCCAGACCTCCTGCCTGCCTGTGCTGCCCAGCTGTCAGGTTGTGGGTGGGGGTTAGGAGGCCCACCGGGCAGTATTCCTGACCGCTGCTCAGAGCAGCCCCTCCTGCTGAGTTCGGGGGTCTCCACGAAGCAGGGTGCACACTTCCTGAAGCCCTTTTCACCATGGGGGTGCTCAGAGCACAGTTCGGGCCTGATTACTTCTTCTCCTGGCCGCTGTCCTCCGCTAACTCTACCGCCTGCTTGTGTCACTGGCCCACCGGAGGGCCTCACATCTATCAAATCCGCAAAACCTCAGCAGCTCAGGGCACTCCAAAGTACGATCCGTTGGAAGCAGCACACATTCAGAGCCAGGCTGTGGGGCTCAGGGGCTGTGACCGTGGGCTGGTTACCCCCTCTTTCTGAGTCATAGCTGCCTCCAAGCAGAGAAGACGCGGGTACAGCACAGAGCAAGTACCCCCCAGGCATGAATACTGGGCAGGTGGGGGTTACTGTACTTTCAGTAACAACAACTGTATTTTCTCTATTTTAAGGTACTGTTGGGACTGAGACACATCATCTATTTAATAACAGCACTTCGGGAGGGGAAAAAAAATTATGGGATTCAGTGCAGACACAGTCTGCAAGAAACGTGCATCTGAGAATTGAGGGAGTGTGGCCATAGGGCTTGGTCTGCTGTGTTCTCGGGGCCTCGGTTTTCTCATCTGTAAAGTGGGTGTTTTCCTCAGGGAAGAATTTTGGACTTGGTGAGAGTGGACTACTGTGATCAGTAGGACGGCTCGCTAGATGAGAGTTGTGTGTAGACAATGAAAGAACAGGCTCTCGTGTGAAATTGAGGGGTCTTTTCAGCACATTGTGGGGTCCAGAGAAGCCCTGCCCAGAGCCAGGGCCCAGCCCGGCAGACCGCATCCACAAGGAGCAGGCACCTCTCTATCCTGAGAGGATGGGCGAGGGTCCTGGTTAGTGGTCTGCCTGCCAGGGGGCCTGCAAACCATTAGAGTCTGACAACCTTCAGAAAGGAACACAGGCCACAATCAGCTCCCCGGAGCCCAGCACGGGTCAGGGCTGACGCTGAAGTCATCATGGTGTGAGGGCCAGGCTGGGTGGGACGGTGGGAAGAACAGGCACTTGGGAGTCAGACAGACGAGCTTTGGCCTCTGGTCATCTGGAGTCCAGCTCTTGACCTGCTGGGCACGTCTGTGCAGCTCACACATTGCTGCATCCGTCTCTCTGTGCGCTCTTTCATCAAGCCCTGAGTGCACACCCAGAGGGGCCGCGTTCTGTGCTAAATGCCAGGGCCCCTTTGCTCGAAGCCTCTGAGTCCCAGTAGTGCCAAGTGCTGAAAGCAGTGGCATCACCCGCCCGGTGGGGTGGAGCGTGGGAGTCTCAGGCACAAGTGCGACGGCAGGCCGAGGGATGCCCTTCTGTCCAGGAAGAGAAAAACTGCTGTCACGAGCGCTGTCTGGGCACGTTGGCCATTTTCTCATTAGCTCGAATCTGTCTGCCTCCTTGTTACTTTTGCAAACACCCAGATTTTGAAAGAGGCCTCAATGGGCTGGGGATCAGCTGGAAGATGCCTCACCCCCTGGGGCCCTTAGGGAAAATGCAGATGGACTTGGGGTTGTTCTAGTGACCGAGAAACTTGCTAGTGACCGGAATGTAGAAGGCAGGCACTGGGGACATGGGCCAGGACAGCACAGCTCTGCAGAGGGGAAGCATCAAGGGTTTGGTGCAAGGAAGTGGGAAGACTGGAGACCCTGGCAGATAGGAATGGCTGAAATGGCCTCTGGCAGGCTGAGAGATGCAAAGGGGGGCTGTAAGAGGCGAGGGGCCAGGGTGAAGCCACAGAGTTTGATGAGGCTCTGCAGTGCGCTGGACTGGAGCCCAGCCAGCATCCTCTGTCCTCATGAGGGTCCCTGGGCCCCAGATGTGACCACTACCAGCTCACCCTCCACCAGCCACTGTCCTCCGAGTGGGACTCAGGATTGCGAGCTGGGTTCCCTGAGGGGCAGGGGTGGAAGGATCACCTCCTTGGTTGCACATCAGTCCACATCTAACTGATGAGATGCTTTAGGACTCTGAGTGTGCCTCTCTGGGCCTTGGTTTCCCAGTTGTGAACTAAGGATGGTCCTCCTGGGCAGTGCGTTCCAGCCCCCAGGGCTGCCTTGAGCATTCAGTGAATTCCCGCGTGCCTCGTGTTCGCCACAGCACCTGGCCCCTGCAGGCTTGTGGCAAGGACGGGTACCCTGTCCCCACAGTCAGCCTCTCTGTGTGTGGGCCTCTGGTGAGGGTTCTGTGTGTGCGCAGTGTGTGTGTTTGAGTAGGTGGACCCATCTGTTTGGAACCTTGCAGGTATAAATCCCTGGGGCTCGTGGCCACTCAGTAGAGTCCAGACACTCCCTGGGGCACCTGAGAGCGGTGGATCCACCCGCAGCCCGGGGAGGGGTGACGGGGCCAAGAACAGGGCTTTGCCCAGGCCACCGGCCGCAGGGATAACGGCCACTCATTTCTCACCATGGATTTTAATCCCCGGGCCAGCTGGTTGGCCTGTTGAGGGAGCAGACAGTTGTGCATGTGACGGCAGGAGCAGGGCAGGGTGAGCCCCCCAAGGCACCCTGGTCTGCTTCACCTCAGGTGCCCTGCTCACGGTCCTCCAGGAAGGCCACGGACCTCCCGCCGGTCCCCCAGGCCTTGCTCTGCCCTAGCTCACCCCCACCACCCTGGAGCCCCTTCGAGGACTCCACCCCCAGCCTAGGGAGCCACCCTCCAGGGTGTGGCCGCAGGAGACCAGGGTTCAGGTTGGACGCTGCGTGCAGGCCGCCACCAGGACCAGGCCTGCCTGACCCAGACCTATGTGCCGGGGACTGGCTTCTGAGAGGCTCGTGTAGCCCCAGCGCCTCTGGCTGGGGTGTCTCCCCAGGCACCTCATCTGAGGGCGGCGCAGAGCCCCAGTTTCGTGGCACCGGTTGAGCTGGGTCACAGATATCTCCTGCTGGGTCAGGGCGGTCGCCCACGCCCTCAGAACTACCTGGCCCTCATGTCCTGCGTCCCCCGCCTCCCTGGCCTAGCTTGACCCCGGTGCTACCCACCTGCCACCGCCCCGCACCTGTGAAAGGAAGTCCTCAGTCACGTCGACGCTGAGCCCCTTGTGGAGCAGCACAGGGCTGGAGGCCCAGGTCTCCTGCTCAGAGGGCCTCATTCAAGTGCAGCTTCTCCCTCGTTAGCTCCGTGACCTTCAGCAGGTGTCCTGGCCTCCTCTGGGCCTGTCCCGCCTCCATAAGCAGGACTTGGGGAGTCCGTGCGTGCTGTTTGGCCCCCAGGGCGCACCAGAGGCCTTGAGGATGCTTAAGGGCCCCTGGTCTGCCCTCGCCTCCTCCCTGAGCCCGGGGAGGCCTGGCTGTCCTGTGCTTCCCGGGCTGGGCTCAGTCCTCCCAGCCCAGCCAGCAGCTCTCCTTACCCCCCCGGCAGGCCGGCCTGGCCTGTCAGCCTTGAGGCTGGCCAGCCCTGCTCTCAGGGTGCTCGCGACAGGCGTCCTGCTGACCACGGGGGTCCCACCCCCATCCCGTGGGCCTGGCCAGACCCCAGCTCCGCGAGCCGGCCTCAGCCTGACACTGCCACTGGAGCCCCCAGACTGGTCACACTGGGTATTTGGAGCAGGTCCAGGAGCCAGCCACAGACTCGGAGCTGGGCAGGGCCGTGGCCAGGAAGGAAGTCTGTCTGCCCACCACCCCGTCCTTCACCCCTGGTTCTCCTCCTGGTCCTGCCTGAGCTGCCATGCTGGGCTGGGCACCTGCTTCCACCCAGACCCCAGCCCAACTGCCCACTGGGTGCCAGGCAACGCACGCTGTTCACCAAGCAGTGCTGTGGACGTCCCCTTCGGTTCAGGAGCAAGCCCTGGGCCAGGCAGATCCCACCCGGGAGCCCGGCAGGTACCCACAGTCCTGGCCCGATCCCGGTTCTGGGCCTCTGACACCCACTCTGGTTTGTGGTTGTTGTTCAGCTGACCCATCGTGTCCGACTCTTTGTGACCCCATGGACTGCAGCACGCCCAGCTTCCCTGTCCCTCACTATCTCTTGGAGCTTGCCCAAGTCCGTGTCCACTCTGATTATGGAGGATTTAAACATTGCTTAGAATTTTCCATATTTAGCAGCCTTTCAACCCTGAGCATTTTTTATCATCTTTCTTAAAGCACAAGAAAATCTAGTACGTGCCCCTTTTTGAGAACGGAAGTGGACCTGCCTCTGCAGATGGAAACAGCCGGAGCACAGACTCAGGAGCCGGGCTCCCGAGTCACAGTGACCATGTGACCTTGGGCCTGTGCTCACTGAGACTCAGTCTTCTTGGCTGTAGAATGGGGAGCTCACCGAGTACCCTGGAGAAACGCAGGTCTGATCCACACGTGCCTGGAATAGCCTCTGGCTTGTGACGGGCGCTGTCTACAGCGTTTGCACTGATTATTCTTAAATTTGTCTGGAAACCGTGAGTGAGTCAGTGACAGGTGGGGGCGGGCGGTGGGTTCAGAGGGAGATGAGGCGCCTACCAAAATCAGCAACGGCAGGTCTGAGGTCAGAGGGGTTTCCACGTCCTGACGGGGGCTCCCTGAGCCCAGCCCCCTCCTCCCCGGGCAGCGGACACCCAGTCTTGCCACTGGAGTTTGAGGGCCTGGCTGAGTATCCTTGCTCCCAGCCTCCCAGCTACCTGAACTCAGCCGAGCCAGGAGGCATTCCAGGCCTCACTTCCTCACCTGGAGGGCAAGGGTGATCCTCCTGTCCTCAGGAGCCTGTCCTGGGGACTCAGAGAGCCAGGCTGTGCCCAGCGCACAGCCTGGTAAAGGGCTCAGTAAACCTCAGCTGGGCCCACCCCAAAGACTTATCTCAGGCCCACAAGCCTTTCTGGGAATCCTTTCCCGTGCGTCCGGGGCTTGCGTTTTTTCTTGGCATAGTCCAGCGTGTATGCCGGGCACCAAAGGCTGCCCCATCATCGCCGCTTTATGTGGAGGAAGGAGGGCTGAGAGCACTTCCGACCCATGGGTTATCTAAACCGTGCTGGGTGAAAAGATCTTCCTCCTTTTTTGGGAATAAAGTACAGGCAGACACATGGCATGTAAACAGATACTGTATGCTGAGAGCGCAGTTAGGGGAAAATGTTGAGAAAGCCCCTTGGGGTGAGGAACAGGAAGGCCCAACTCCGGGAAAGAAGATTGAGAAACTGAATTCTGGGAATTCCCAGGGGTAGGATCTGAGCTACCCCTGCCAGAGGCCCAGGTTCAACCCCTGGTTGGGGAAGTAAGATCCCACAAGCTGCGGGGTGCAGCAAAAAAAAAAACACCCCAAAACAAAAAACCATTGAATTCTATACACAACGGAGTTCTGGGGCCATAGGACCAAGAATTAGGTCTGGGGCCTGGGGCCACCCTCTGCCTAGGCCAGGCTCTCAGAGACCTGGGGGCCAAGAAACAACGAAAGCGCATTTTCTCATTTCCAGGGAGGCTGGCAGTCTGGAATCAAGGTGTGGCTACTGTTGGTTTTGTCTGAGGCTTCTCTGCTCAGCTGGAGGGCACCCCTCTTTGTGTTCTGTGTCCCGAGCTCTGTTTATGGGGACACTGGTTGGGTTGAATCAGGGCCCACCCCAGTGACCCCAGTTTTACCTTGCTCTCATCTTTGAAGGCCCCACCTCCGTAAAGCTACCATCTGGGGCCTTGGGGTTAGGCCTTCAGTGTGTGAATCTGCGGGGGCATGTTCCAGCCCACAGCTGAATGGTGGTCTGGGAGCTGGGTATAGCAGCTGGGAGGTGGATTCCCGGAGCGGGGGGGCCGGCCCCTTTGGAGGCCACGTCTGTGCACAGGCTTGACAGGCCCCACCACCACGTTGCAGATAGCACGTGCTTATCCCTCAAGGTCCCTGGGAGCCGAGGTGACCAAGAAGAGTCAGGCCATGTGGTCCCTGCCCGACTCTCACCCCGTCTCTGACCCTCAGTGATGACGCCCCATTAACCTCCCCGGGTCCAGACCAGACCTGACCATCACCCCTTCTCTCTCCAGGTCGGACTACGATGACTGGAGACCGTCCCTGGCCAGCCTGCTCCAACCCATTCCATTCCCCAAAGAGTGAGTCCCCCACACGCCCCCGGGAACCTTTGGCCTAAGAGAACAACCCCCGTGTCCACCCTGGCCTTAGTGGGGGGACTGATCAGGTCGTGCGATGCACCTGGGGACGCCACAGATGACAGGGGAGTGGAAGTGTTGGTCCTCGGCCGTGGGACCCCGGGAATGTTCACACCCCCACCCCGAAAAAGGGGAGCACCCCCTCATTGCATGGTTGGATGGCTTCACTGGGCCACGAATACAAAGCTCTCTGCACTGGCCTTCAGGCAGTCAAGTTAGCGATGCTTAGGGAGCATCAGATGGAGCTGGGCGCCTGCCCCTCCTGTCTCTGAGGACCAGAGTGAAGATAACGCAGGTGGGACCGCTCCGTCTGGGGTACAGCCAGATGCTGAACGCTCCCTTGCTATCCCCATGACAGTGATCTCGTTCCACAATGAGCTGGGCCAGAATGGACCCTTCGGTCTCTCTGGATGGTCCTCATCCTGATACTGAGTTTATCTGGGGGAAGAGGGAGAAAGCCGTCTGATGGATGATGGCCCGAGGGGAAGGCTCTGTCTCCAGAACCAAGGCCTAAAATGCCTGCAGGCCTCTGTTTTGATAGATGCGAAGCAGTGGGCCCCAGGGGGCCACCATGAGCCCTCCGCGGAGCCTATTAACAAGGCCGTGTTTATGAAATGCGGCCCTCCAAGGGGACATTACCCTGGGTAATTGCCCCATTTGCTGGCCTGGCTGGTCCCTGGAGCCCCCAGGATGTGCGACCGGAGAAATCAGGCTCCCGAGGGCAGTGGCGTCATGAGCTGCAGCCCTGGCCCCGCGGCCCGGGGGACACTTCCGACAGTGAGCCATGATGCAACTCTGCCCAGGAGCGGTCCCCGGCTGCCGCTGTGATGCGAGCCAGTAATTAGCACAGCCATGCCTTGATGGTGGAGCAATTAACAAGCACACCTGGGTCCCTGGTGCCCACGTGCAGACACGCTCACGTGCACCCCACTGAGCACTGCTCCCGTTCACCGGGGCGAGCCCCGGACGCTCAGCCTGTTCCCATTGTGACCACGTCCTGTTCAGTCGGGACACGGCGTCTGTGTTGCCCGCTCGACTTGCTGTTCGTGCTGGGACCAGGCCCACCGTCCCCAGAGGCAGGCCTGCGGGCCACTGTGCTGTCCTCACGAGCGCCCGCTCACTGCGGTCTTCCCCTTGTTTCTGTTCCAGAGCTCTCGCACACGAGAAGTTCACCAAGTGAGTATCCGGGCAACACCCATTACCCTCTTCCAGGACGCCCGTCCCCTGTCCTGCGGGCGTCCCCTAGCAACCAGCCATCCTTGCGGCCAGTCCCCCACACGTATGTCCGGGGAGGCGAGGATGGGGCCCCCCAGAAGTTCTCCCAAGACACGTGTCCCTCCAGGCCCACCCGGGCGTCTCCTGGTGCTGCCAGATGAGCTGGCACCCCACTTCATTCTCAGCCCCCTGTCCCGGTCCACCCCAGCCAGGACCCCGGGCGCAACCCTGTCCCCACCCCGTCTCTTTCAGGGAGCTGAAGTACGTGATTCAGAGGTTCGCTGAAGACCCTCGACAAGAGGTGAGGCCGCCCCGCCCCTGGCTAGCACGCTGTCCCGGCTGCAGCAGGGCGCCCATGGCTCTGCTGGTGCTTCCCTGGCCCCCTTGGGCATCCCGACAGTTCACACGGGCCCCTTCCCCTGCCTTTGCTCAGACACAGCCCCTGTCTCGTGTGTCTGACCCCGGCGCATGATGCCAGTGTCCTGCTGTAAATGCGGGCTCACCAGAGGTGTTTCCCAGCGGCGGTTTCTCCTTGGAGCACAGGCCTCGCTTTAGAGCAGGCCGGCACCAGGGCCCCTAACTGTACCTGAGATCACGGCACATCCTCTCTGCCGCCCTGAGGATCAGCCGGCCAGGGGCGACACTGCGCTGGGATCTTCCCGGGCACAGTGGCCGAGGGCCACCCCAAGGGGAGCGAAGCCTTGCAGCCCAGGCCCCTGTGTGTGAACGGGACTCGGAGCAGGCTGGGCGCCCACCCCAGCCATGCTCCTATCGTGCCAGTGTAAGGAGAACAGCCAGCCTTCATGAGGGGCTCACCCTGCGTCGGGCACACACACGTTCTTGTTTAATCCTCACGGCAGCCCTACGAGTAGGTGCTTTTATCACCCGTTTTGCACCAGAATCACCCTCCTTTCAGAGTTGAGAAAACTGGGGGTACCTAGACGGGTGCCCTGGCCGGGACGGGAACCGCACCCTGGGAGTCAGGCTACGGAGCCTCTGTAGAACCCAGCCCTGCAGCGCGCACACTAGGCTAGGGGGAGAGGGGCTTCAGGGGGCCACCCTGGGGAGCTCAGGCCCCTTCTCTGCACATGGAGTCTGGGACATGAGGGGGCTGGCTCCCGGACAGGGACAGAGAGGGACCAGAGAGGGACAGGCCCCCCCAGCAGAGCCGGAGGACAAGAAAGGCAGAGGAGGAGGGGGTTATTCTCAGTGGGGCCAAGGCCACGCTTTAAAGCCTTGTTCTGGAAGGATCCGGAAAGATCTAGTTCTAAAGCACCACTATCCCACCCCAACTCTAAAAACAGTCCTCAGGCATGAAGCAGTAGACGGAGCTTCTGAGAGTCCAGGTCCCAGGGATGTCCTCCGTTGCTCTTAAACCTGAGCCATTCCCTGCTGGAGGCAGAGTCTGAGTCCTCCCGGAAAGGGAGGCTTTATTTCAAACTGACTTTGATGTTGATGAATGAAAGTGGTGCCAGCTGCCTCCCAGAGTGGAGCCCGGCCCAAGTGCTGGGAGCGGCATCTCCCAGGCGGGGTTGCCCCGCGAGGACTCGGCCGCAGCAGGCCCCCGCCCCGCCCCACCTCCCACTGCTGTCGCCTCCCTGGCTCCCCTCCCCTCTCCCCTCCTCCCACCTCTCTCCCCCACGCCTCTCCGCCCTCCTCACGCTCTCTCCCCTCCTCCCACCTGCTCCATCTCCGATGGAGCNCCTCTGCCACAGGTCCACTCGTGCCTGCTGAAGATGTGTATAAGAGACAGCCCCTCCCCTCTCCCCTCCTCCCACCTCTCTCCCCCACGCCTCTCCGCCCTCCTCACGCTCTCTCCCCTCCTCCCACCTGCTCCATCTCCGATGGAGCCAGTGGCTGTTTTCTTATAAGTTGTTTGCTGGATCTGCTGCAGAGTTCCGTACTCTGGATCTCGTTTCTTTGAAGTAGCTCAGTTGACATTTGGAGGGGAAATCAAAGCCTGGCCGCCCCTGCATGCTGTTTACTTGGGCGGGGTTGTGATCAGTGGACTGTCTGAGCAAGTGGCTCTTGGCAGCAGGTCGGCCTTCACTCCTGAGGGAAGTGATGGGGCTGTCGCCTTGCTCTCTGCTGAGGACAGGGAGGAGGAGTACAGGCCTTTGTCTGTCTCTCTCTCTCTGCAGTTACAGCGGGGCCAGGGTGGGTGTGGGGTTCCTCCCACATACCCACACGTGTTTGCACACACGCACGCGCCCACAAGCGGACTCACGGCACTCTGGGAAGGCAGCTGACAGCCGCGGAGAGAGCTGGGGGCATTGAGATTGCCCGTGCTCTGCACAGACCATTTTTCCTAAAACAGGATGTCAGGGTCCCAGAGAGAGAGAGGGGTCAGTGGGGCAGAGCCGACTCCAGAGGATGGTGCCCATGAGGGTGGAGCAGGCGAGAGGCTGACCCCCCGGGTTGGAGGGACAGCTGCCCCAAAAGTGAGGGTGAGGGATGCGGGGAGTGGATATCACAGTAGTGAGGGGCGGGGCGGAGGTTCCGAGAGAAAGGAGAGCAGAGTGCAAGAGGGGGAGCTTGGAGACGGGCTGGGGACCGAGGCCCAGACAGGAGGGAAAAGCAGCTTTCCCATCAGAGGCACAGGAGAACGCTGTGGAGGTCCCTTCACCCCGCTGCCCCAGCTTCACTGGGGCTTCAGACTGGGCGAGTCTGGCTTCATTCAGTGAAGACTGGCTTCATTCTAGGCGACTAGACAAGCTCGGGCCTGGCCGTCCGTCTCTAGGAGCTGGTGGCAGATGGCTGGAGTTCCCCGTGTGTGGTCATCAGTTTTTCCTTAAAGGCCTTTCCTGGAATTTAGGAGAAGGCTGGGCGTGTCCGGGCTAAACCAGGTTGAGCAGGTTCCTTAAGCATGAGCGTGGGGCTTGTCCGGGCCTTGGGTGTTGGCATGCGTAGACTGGGGGACCCCGTCATCGTGGGTGCGCAGGACTGACCGAGCGCGTCTCCTCTGCCACAGGTCCACTCGTGCCTGCTGAGCGTGCGAGCCGGCAAGGACGGCTGGTTTCAGCTCTACAGCCCCGGAGGGGTGGCCTGCGACGATGACGGGGAGCTGTTCGCCAGCATGGTACGTGGGGTGCGGGGGGCACCAGAGCTCTCTGTGGGCACTGGGTTCACCCCTTCTGAGCAGTGAGAGAGCTGCCCCGAAATTTCCAGGCCAAGAGGATGCTGGTGATGAAGGCAGTGATGGGGACACCAGCCCCGAGTGGCACCTTCCCATGTCTCACCCGAGTGGGCACTGAGCCAGAGGCCCCCCAGAAACGTGGGGAGGGGCACTTCCTGTCGCCCCATTTTACAGTGGAGGCATTAACTACTCAAGCTAGTGGGTTCACTCTGCACTCCAGCGCTGTGTAGGTTGAGGGGACCGAGCGCTTGCTGGTACAGGGGCCCCAGAAGTAGGTCCACCCGCTCTTCTGATCCTTGCACTGAGAAGTCAAGGTCAGGATGAGCAGCCCACCTTGGGGGTGACGGCTCTAGAGGCCACTAAACCAGCAAGCACACCCTTTGGTGGCTTCCCCTTTCCCGCACACTGCGGCCAGCACCTCTCCTGACCACGCGCTGTCTTCTTCGTCTTCACGGCAACCCGTTCCCTTAACTACTTCTATGTTCACAAGCACAGAGAGGTGCAGGGGCGTGCCCGAGGCCACACAGGCCTCTGGCCTCCACGACCCTCCCTGCGCCGGGCCCACGCGGCCCAGAGTCGCCCTCCTTCCCGTAGCAGAGGGAGCTCAGACGCCCCTCCCCCAGGGCAGACGCCCCTCCAGGCAGCCGGTGCTCTCACTGAGCCTGCTTCCTGACACAGCTACTAGCACTGTTCCACAGTCACACATGTCCCAGAGTGTGAGAAGGCACAAGCCTGGGCCAGCCGGGGCTGAGGTCGCCGCCCTGCCCCGCGCTAGTCTGATGACCTTGGACCAGTGTCTTCCCTCCCCATCCTTCGGTGGCCTCGTCTGTGAAATGGGGATCGTGGTCCTGGCGTCTTGGGATTACCGTGGTTACGGCGCTGCGAGGTGCGAGGCGCCTGGCGCTCCGTCAGCGCGCACCAGTGGCGGCTGTGGCTCCTCTCGTCTGTGCTGGGCAGCCAGTTCAGCGGGGTGAGCAGCTTGTCACGCCCTCTGCAGTGAGCCTAGGGTGGTGTTTGCGCTGTGACAGCAGACCCCAGTGCTGCGTCTGGATCCTTGCTCGGAAAGGGGCCTGTTTTTAGGGTCCTTTTCTGACGCACTCACTCGCCACTCCTCATCACCTGCCTGAAGGCCCCCTCAGAGTGCCTTGTGCATCCTGGAGACGGCCGGCCTTGCCTGGCTGCACCACCTCTCTCTCACTTCTCCTGGGCTCCTCTGATGTCACAGCGTCACCATGGCAACATTGCGTGGTGCGCCCCACCACCACCTCAGCGCAGTGACTGTGAACGAGAGAAGCCAGGAGCAGGCAGCTCCCCGGCCTAAGAGATCGCATTTGTGAGCCAGAATTGTTAATGATGGAGCGGAAAAGGGTCTATGTGGGGAAGGAAGCAGGCGGTCCCTGGATGGCGGTGCAGCGTTGCCATGGAGACACGTGGCACGGATGCCATCCCCTGGGTGCGCCTGCCGCTTCCAGCCGTGGACGGGCATCTGCTCCCCTATGAAGTCAGGACGAGCAAACCAGGTGGCTGCGGACCCTCGACCCTGAGCCCTGCCCGCAGGGGCACTGGACAGAAACCCATCTTTGTGCTGGAGGGCAGTGGGTTTACAACATCATGTTGCTTACAGGTGCACAGCGAAGTGAGTCCATTACACATGTACACAGACCCACTCTTTTGAAGATTCTCTTCCCAACTAGGTCATTACAGAGAACTGAGCAGAGAGTTCCCTGTGCTACACAGCAGGTCCTTACTCGTTAGCTGTCTTATGCACAGAGCGTCAATCCCAGTATCCCAGTTTATCCCCCGCCCCGACCCTTTCCTGCCAGTAACTGTTTGTTTTCCACATCGGTGACTCCTGTTTCGTATGTAAGGTCATTTGTACCCCTCCTTATTAGATTCCACATATACGCAATATCACAATATGTCCCGCACATAACCCAGATAGAGCAGAATTTACCCGTTCCTGGATTTCTAGGGCAGGTGCCTTTAGGGCCTCAGAGGGCACTGGGGACGGGGAGACAGGGCTCCACCTGTCCCCTGCCCCTCGTGTGCGGCCGGGCCCTGTGCACCCTGAGCATGGGCCTCCAGAAGTTCCTGCCAGGCTTGACCGTGCCTAGAACCCAGGGGCCCAGATGTCTCTGTAATCGCTCACTCCCTGCTGGCCCCCAGCCCGGCCCCCCGCCCCGCCCCCTTCTGCGTCTGTGGTCTGACTCTGCGTCCCTCCCGGGAGTGGGCCCTGCAGGGTGTGTCCTTCTGGGACTGGCTAACCTCAGGCAGCGCAGTGACCGCAAGGTTCATCCCGGTGGGAGTCAGTGTCAGAGGGGTCCTCTGAACCCCTGGGAAGGGTCTGGTGATGGTCTCAGATCTGGTGTCGAGAGAGGATGTGGGTGCATCTGGCCAGCATCCCCCGGCCTCAGGGTCTTTGGGCCACAGGCCGGCACCACGGCCCAGCCTGCAGCGCTCACGGCCCTTCACCTGGCCCGCGTCTCCTCACAGGTGCACATCCTCATGGGCTCCTGCTACAAGACCAAAAAGTTCCTGCTCTCCCTGGCGGAGAACAAGCTGGGGCCGTGCATGCTCCTGGCGCTGAGGGGGAACCAGACCATGGTGGAGGTGAGGAGCCGGCCCCGCGCCCTGCCCAGGCGGCTGACTCTCCTGGGCCCTCCTTGCTGTCGGAGCACCTTCCAGGAGCTTCCAGGTGCCCATAGCTACCGCAGGAGCTGGGCCACGGCAGCAGACGAGGCAGCCCTCCCGAGCTTGGCGGGGCAGGAGGCCTTCATCAAACTGTCTACTCATCCCACGCTCATTTAACTCGTGATCGTCTGTTGGTCTCAGGGATTGAGCAGGTTTCTGTTCTGTCCTGCCTGTTGCTGCAGAACAGACCACCTCCAAGCAGGGGCTCCAAACAGTGATGCTCATCTGTTTTGCTCCTGGGTCTTCAGATGGTTGGGTTTCGCCAACTGCTGCTCACTGTCGTCTCTCATGGGTGGCGGTGGANGTCCCTGTCCTGCAAAATCACACACACACCCTTGGTCTGCAGAAAAATCAGCTAGTAGCCTTTGAGAGTTCCCTTTTAAATAACTTAGTTTTTCTCTTGCTGCCTTAATAAGTTTCCCTTTTTTCCTTTCCCTTTTGTCATTTTAATTACTTTGTCTTGATATAGGCCATTTTGGTTCATCTTACTTGGGATTCTCTGTGCTTTCTATACTTGGATATTTGTTTTCTTTTAGATAATTGGGGGATTTTTCAGCCATAATTTCAAGAAATACATTTTTATTCCTTTTGTATCTCTCTTGTCATTCTTGGACCCCTATTATACGAATGTTGGTATCCTTGATGTTACCTCACACATCTTTTTTAATTGTTCTTAAATTTTCTTTTTTCTTTTTTTTGCTTTTGGATTTTGTGCTTTCTGCTACTCTATCTTCTATGTATGCTTAGTTTAAGCATTGCCTAGTTGATTTACTTTCTTTTACAGTATTTTTCATTTCAGTTATTATATTCCTCAATTTTGACTGATTCATTTTTGTATTTTATACTTTCTTATTTAAATTCTCACTATGCTGATATATGCTTTTCCCTAATTCAATTATCATTCTCATTACTAATATTTTGAATTCTTGATCTGGTAAGTTTTTATATTTCCGTTTTATTACTTGTTTTTTTCAGGAGCTTTTCTTGCTTTTTCAAATGAAGTCAATTTTCTGTCATCTCATTTTGCCTAAATTTCTCTCTCTCTATGAAATTTGGTGAAACAATTACCTACTGTGGTCTGGAAGGGGTATCATTATCTGGGATCTTCCCTATACAATCTGCATGTGCCCTATGGCTTTGGTGGGAGACTGGATTTAACATGTGCACTAGTCACATCTTTCCCCTGGGTTTGTTGGCAGCTACCACCTTGGTAGGGAGTGGAACTAAGATGAAACTTCTAGAGCCAGGTATAAACTGGAGTTTCTCATTGTCACTTCCCTATCATGGTTGGGGGTTTCATCCCAAGTTTCTGTAGCAGAAGCCCTGAGTGTCAGGTTTGAACTGGCTTTGTTCCCTTCATGTGTGAGCTTTCCCTCCTCCCAACACTGGCACCCTGGCCCCAAAGGTAGTGATAAGCCAAGAGGGGTCAGTGTCTACCCTGGACATATGACAGGTCTCAGGCTGTGGTGGTCCGACCTCAGTCAGGGGTCAGGGAGGATTCTGACATGGCATCTACTTAAGTGCCAGGAATATATGCTTCCACATTACTCAGATGCTGCTCCAGTTCTGAGCATCTTCTTTTCTCATGGCTGAATTCTTTCCTAGGTCACAGCTGAGCCTCCTCTTTATCCAGTGTGGAACTGTGATATAAAGCACATGAGGCTGGAGTGTTCATTCAGCTCATGCTGGTACATGTGCCAGTGTGGCCATGGGAAACAGGGCAGCCACCTAGGTAATTCAGCCTGCTCTCTCTTTCCTGAGTTGGGAGCCAGTGAGAATATGCCTTCTGCTTCTAAATGGAGGACAAGTTATCCATAGTCTCCTGTTAGTCTCAGTGACCCTCCATCCAGCCGAGGTGGCTCATGTTCCCTGTATTGGACCCCAGGACTGGGGCCCCAATATGTGGTTCAAAATTTTCATCCTCAGAGAGGGTCTGTATCCATGTAACTCCCCTCCTCTTCTGTGTCCTCCCTACAGGCAAAGTTCCAGACCTAACCAGGTCTGTTTTCTTCCTATGCAATTTTGTATGGATCTTTCCTGAATCATTGGTTTTATAGGAGTCATTATGTTAGTTTACAATTTGTTTTGAGTGAGACAATATTAAGCACCCCAACATTCAAATCAAAGGGATCCCTGAAGGAGAAGACAAAAGGAAAAGGCATGAGGAAATATTTGAGGAGATAACAGTAAAAACTTTACTAAAATGGGTAAGGAAATGGCCACCCAAATCCAAGAATCTCAGAATGGTCCGTATAGGGTAGACTCAAGTAGAAACACACCAAGACACATATTAATCAAACTAACAAAAATTAAACACAAATGACAAATATTAAAAGCAGTAAGTAAAAAGCAACAAATAACATACAAGGGAATCCCAATAAGGATAACAGCTGATCTTTCAACAGAAACTCTGCAGGCCAGAAGGGAATGGCAGGGCATACGTAAAGTGATGAAAAGGGGCGGGGGAATCTACAACCAAGATTACTCTACCCAGCAAGGATCTCATTCAGCTTCAAAGGAGAAATCAAAAGCTTTACAGACAAGCAAAAGCTGAGAGTATTCAGCACCACCAAGCCAGCTCTTCAACAAATGCTAAAGGATCTTCTCTAGACAGGAAACACAGAAAAAGTTTATGAAAATGAACCCAAAACAATAAAGCAAATGGTGACATGTTCATACTTATCAATAATTACCTTAAATGTGAATAGACTAAATGCTCCAACCAAAAGACAAAGAACTGTCTGAATGGATACAAAAACAAAACCCCTATACATACTGTCTACTCAAACCTAGGGACACATACAGACTGAAAGTGAGGGGCTGGAAAAAGATATTTCATGTAAATGGAGACCAAGAAAAAAAAAAGCAGGAGTAACAATATTCATATTAGATGAAGTAGACTTTATAAGAGACGAAGAAGGACACTACATAATGATCAAGGGATCAATCCAAGAAGGAGATAAAACAATTATAAATATACACGCACCCAACATAGAAGCAGCTAAATACTTAAGGCAAATGTTAGCAACTATTAAAGAGCAAATTGACTAACACAATAATAGTGGGGGACTTTAATACCACATTCACACCAATGGACCAGTCATCTGGACAGAAAATTAGCAAGGAAAAAAAAAGATTTAAATGATACATTGGGAGAGTTAGACCTAATTAATATCTATTTGGCATTTACCCCAAAACAATGTATTTCATTTTTTCCTCAAGTGCACATGGGACATTCTCCAGGACAAATCACATCCTGGGCTACAAATCTATCCTTAGTAAATTAATAATAAAAAAATTGAAATCATTTCATGCATCTTTTCTGATTACAATGTTGTAAGATTAGAAATCAGGTAGAGGAAAAAAAAAACTATAAAAAACACAAACATATGGGGCCTAAACAACATACTCCTAAATTACCAAGCAGATCATTGAAGAAATCAAAAAGGAAATAAAAATATGCATAGAAACAAATGATAATGCCTTTCATTTTTGCAAGATACATCATCGTCCCAGACCTCTGCCTGTAGCTTCAAGCAGGAGCAGTTGGAGCTCTCATATGCATATACATACATCAATATTTACATGTGTGCACATACATGCACAGAAAGTGTGCATATCTTCATGTATGTTTTTGTATGTGTATATTCACACAGTAGAAAATAGGATAAAATCAGAAAAAAATCTTAGGTAACAAATGTCTGTGATTGCTCATATGAGAATTTTATGATCCAGCTAATTTAGCTACCCACCAGTCTATTTATACAAGTACAATGGTTAAGAGAAATCAATTCTCGTTTAGAGATGGAATAAGAATCACGCTAAACTGAGGTTCTTAAAGATATTTTTAGTCAGTCCAAGATTACCTTTTATCTTCTGTCAAATTGAATGAATATTTATCCAATGCATTAAAATGTACATAACAAATACTTTTAATTCTGTTATTTAAAATAGCTTCTATACCTACTTTGCCCTCAATGCAAGATGTTCCTTTTGATAGCATGTTTTCTTTATCACCATCACTTTAAAATATATGCTGCTACTGCTAAGTTGCTTCAGTCATGTCCAACTCTGTGCGACCCCGTAGACGGCAGTCCACCAGGCTCCTCCGTCCCTGGGATTCTCCAGGCAAGAACACTGGAGTGGGTTGCCATTTCCTTCTCCAATGCACGAAACTGAAAGTGAAGTCGCTCAGTTGTTTCCGACTCTTTGCGACCCCATGGTCTGCAGCCTACCAAGCTCCTCCGTCCATGGGATTCTCTAGGCAAGACTACTGGAGTGAGAAAACAAAATTTGGGATTAACAAATGACAATATGCCATGCAATATTTTAAAAAATGGATATACATTTCTTTCAATGTGTTTGATACAAATATTAAGAGCACTTTATATAACCATTAAACAGATATTTCTGCTATGGCTTTACCTAGTAGTTCATGTGGTAAAGAACCCGCGTACAGGAGATGTAGGAGATGCAAGTTTGATCTCTGGGTCAGGAAGATTTCTTGGAGGAGGAAATGGCAACCCACTCTAGGATCCTTGTCTGGAGAATTCTATAAACAGAGAAGTCTGGTAAGCTACAGTCCATGAGGTCGCAAAGAGTCAGACACAACTGAGTGATTAACACTTCACTTCACTTCATACAATATATGCTGAGAGCATGAATTTGAATTCTGTTCAAGTCTCAACTGATTTTTTACTATGAGAAAGATAATTCACATAAATAACCCTCAACCCTTCATCTTTAAAACACACAAATTATTACAATCTATAACTAATGCTAGAAATTAATATCATTTGTCCAGTGACAGCATGGAATAGATATTGCTTTGTTTTTAAATCACAAGCTTCTAAATAAAACCTGTTATATAAAATTAAAATAAAATTTTTATATTGTCTATTTTCTAATGCCATATGCTGTTTTGCTTATCTTTAAGAAAATAAACCTTGAGGACCAGAAAGGCATACTTCATATTTAATTCTCTGTCAATGTTACACGATTGTAAATAAAGCCCCATTTTTCCTTTGAAGAGTAAAAGCATTCTCCCAGTGGCAGTATGCCTTTCCCTTACCTGCCAAGCACTGCTCATTGACCCATTATTCCTTTAACTTCTAAATCTATGTTTGTAGACTACGTGAATTATTATGTGCTTCTTTTCTCTGAGTTACAACATATGCTTGCCCATGGAGATTTGCAAACCGTTTTTAATATTAATGACACGATTTGAGGCATAGGTATTCCAGAGAACAAACTTTGCCTTCACGGTCTGTGCTGCATCTCCTCATTAAATGTGGGCAATCTTCCTTTTGCACTTAGTTTCAGACATCTAAATAATATTTTTTTTTTCACTTGGCAAGCTAAGGTTTTTAAGCACTAAAGAAGGGAAATAAAAGTCATTTTTCTTTCTCAGTAGCATTTCTTTCTCACACTTAAACACACAGTACTGTCAACCAGCTTTAAGTGACTCACTGGTCAGAGAAACGCTACAAACTCTTTTGAAAATGATAAATGATTTAAAACTCATGATCTGAAATAGAACTTGATCCCTGAGGGTTTATAGGAGGACCTATCTGTAACAGCTCACAAAAAGCAATATACTGTTGGTGAGGCACTCTTCAAGCAGGTCTATTCCAGGGTCCAGGCAACTACGGGCTTTTATACATCATTAACTCTTCAGGGAATCCAGAATCTATTTGAGGTAGTAAAGATGACATTAATAAGACAGAACCCATGGCTTTGTTTAGTAACCAATTGTTTCACTGAATTCATAAGTTTTCTAAGATCTACTATACTCACAAAATCTGGCCAATTATTTTTCTCATCTCTTTCTGTCTTCTTCATTTCATTCCCCTTGAAAATTAGCCAGAGCCCTCCCCACTCATTTTATACACTCAGACTTACTTTCCTAACAGGTGAGGGACATTTCTTAGCTTCTTTAACCTGTAATATTTTATTTCTCTGGAAAATTAGGGAAGAAAGAGGAGAAGCTAATATTTATTGAAGGCCTACTTTAATCATAGAATTCAAAACAGCCATCAGTGTTAATATCATCCTACCATCTTATGAGTGAGAGAATTTGGNGAGGGACATTTCTTAGCTTCTTTAACCTGTAATATTTTATTTCTCTGGAAAATTAGGGAAGAAAGAGGAGAAGCTAATATTTATTGAAGGCCTACTTTAATCATAGAATTCAAAACAGCCATCAGTGTTAATATCATCCTACCATCTTATGAGTGAGAGAATTTGGCCCAAAGAAATCCAATTAGCCTGCTGAAGATCACACTGATCAAGATAGCAATGGATTCTAACTCAAGTCTGAAGCCAGTGTTCATGTGGCTTTTCATGAAGAACACCTCATTTTTGCCAAGGCTAAGCATCTTTCTACCTGTGTACCCTATCTAGTTCTGGCTTACCTAGGGACACCTTTATCCAGTTTCTACTTTTCAACAAATTCTAAAACCTTTTCTCAACTGACTAGTTTAAAGGTAAACTTGCTCTTGCCTTGCAGAGTGAAAAACACAACAAATAAAAAGCTATAACTGCTATATATTTTCAGTACAATCAAGTCTCTTTCTTCATGCCTCACTATTTGAAAGAGAAATTTATANTGACTATTTTAAAGGTAAACTTGCTCTTGCCTTGCAGAGTGAAAAACACAACAAATAAAAAGCTATAACTGCTATATATTTTCAGTACAATCAAGTCTCTTTCTTCATGCCTCACTATTTGAAAGAGAAATTTATATTTGTGATCTTCATTGTTTCATAAACCACTTTCTTCCTAATTCTTTGCAGTCTGGCTCCCACTTCCAACCTTTTATGAAGTGTTCTTCACCAGGTCATCAGCTGTACAGCATTTATGCATTTAAATGCTTCCCTGTGATTTTTGAAACATTCTTGATTTTTAGCTTATTCAGTGACATAACTTGTTTTTCATTACAAAAATAATAACTACAACACATTTTATGCTGCTGGCTATGCTAGGATTCTAAATCTCTTATTACACTTACCCCTTATGACAAACCTTCAGGTTAAAAATTATTCATTATTCCAGATCAGGAAAATAAGATTCTTCCAGCATAAGCTATGAGCCATGCCGTGTAGAGCCACCCAAGACATACGGATCATAATGGAGAGTTCTGACAAACTGTGGTCCACTGGAGAAGGAAATGGCAAACCACTTCAGTATTCTTGCCTTGAGAACCCCATGAACAGTATGAAAAGGCAAAAAGATGGGACATTAAAAGATGAACTCCCCAGGTCAGTAGGTACCCAATATGCTGCTGGAAATCAGTGGTAAACTAACCTCAGAAAGAATGACGAGATGGAGCCAAAACAAAAGCAACACTCAGTTGTGGATGTGACTGGTAATAGAAGTAAAGCCCAATGTTGTAAAGAGCACTATTGCATAGGAAAATGAAATGTTAGGTTCATGAATCAAGACACATTGGAAATGGTCAAATAGGAGATAGCAAAAGTGAACATTGATATTTTAGGAATCAGCAAGTTAAATGGACTGGAATTGGTGAATTTAACTCAAATGACCATTATATCTACTACTGTGGGCAGGAATCCCTCAGAAGAAATGGAGTAGCCATCATAGTCAGCAAAAGATGTTGACTGAAATGCAGTACCTGGGTGTAATCCCAGATATGACAGAATGATATTGGTTCATTTCCAAGGCAAACCATTCNTGGATGGGGGCGGGCGGGCTGGGTCTTCCCGAGGCTGCCCCCTCTGCATGCCCAGTGCCGTCCTGAGAGGCCTCAGCCCACAGAGACGCAGCAGCTGGGGCTCCCAGGCCACTGTCGGCACTGAAGCCCTGGCCTTAACCTGCCCACTTGCCAGCCCCGGGCACTCGGTCACCTCTCTGTCCCCTAGAGCCCCCAGCAGCCTGGGGCTCCTGAGGCCCTGTCCAGGAGACCGGGGAGCAGCCACGTCCCTCCTCTGGCCTCCGTCTCAGAGTCAGGCAGCGCCACCTTCTAGCCACCAGAAGGGAGTCAGCGAGGCCAGACCCAGGGCAAGGACAGGAGTTAGACTTCACGTGTTGGCGGGGAGGGCGTCAAGCAGTCAGACCGAGGGGAGAGAGCGTGGTCTGTCTCTTGGGCTCCCCCAGCCCCTGAGCCTGGCCGCATCCTGCGTGCAGTGCTGGCCAGGTGCTGCCGGCACACCTGGGAGGAGGGCACCGGGGCAGGCGATTCCCCAGCATCACGCGGAGGGCGGCGGGAGGACGACCTCCGATCGCAGGGCCCCCCGACCCCGGGCCTCAGCAGGCGCGCAGGGCTCCCCGGGCGCTTGGGCCAGGCGAGGGTTGGGCCCGCAGCCTTTGCGGAGCAGCCCTGCCCGGAGCCCCAGCCGGCGGTGACGCGCCTCTGGTCTCGGCAGATCCTGTGCCTGATGCTGGAGTACAACATCATTGACAACAACGACACGCAGCTGCAGATCATCTCGACCCTGGAGAGCACGGGCGCAGGGCGGCGCATGTACGAGCAGCTGTGTGACCGGCAGCGGGAGCTGAAGGAGCTGGTGAGCCCGGCCTCGGCCCCGGCCCCCAGTGTCCCAGCACCCGGGGCGGCCTCGGCCCCGGCCCCCAGTGTCCCGGCACCCGGGGCGGCCTCGGCCTCCCCTCTCCCTTCAGGGGCCCTCACGGTCTCAGGTCCCTGCTTCTTGGAATCACCTCTCTGAAAGACCGCCTGCACTCGGGCCTGGCCTCGGGGTCCTCCCTGAGGCCAAGACCATCGTGTTGCCAGCCACTGCTGCCCTGAGAGGTGTTAGCTGGAGGGGGGGTCCAGGGGGAACGCTCAGGGAAAAGTGGGTCGTAACCAGCTGGCTTCTGTTTGCAGCAAAGGAAAGGCGGGCCCACCAGGCTAACACTGCCCTCCAAGTCCACAGTGAGTTGGTCTCCTCCTGGGGGCTGGGTGGAGGGAAGAAGGTGGGCTAGCCCTCCCTGGGGTAGGGGGTAGCAGCAGGCAGCCTCTCTTGCAGGTAATGGGGAGAGGTGATCAGGAAGTCAGTGGAGCTTCACAAGCCGGGCTAGAACTGTGCTGCGGGAAACCAAATGTGATAAAGATTATTGTTAATATGTTACAAGTTATTCATAATAGCACAACTAATAGCTCACATAGGTTGTGCGCTTATGTGTCAGATTCTGTGCTAATAGTTCATTTTGTCTTGACACTAAGCCTGTCAGGTCAGTGCCTCTTTCCTTCCCCATTTTACAAGGTCTTCAGGGATCTTAGTTCTTCCTGTCCTGCCGCTCCCCTGTCCTTGGCACATAGCTTCCACTTCACAGTCCAAAAGAGCTGCTCAAGCTCCAGCCATCTAATCTCCATTCCAGCCAGGAGGAAGAGGCAAAGAAGAACACCCCTCTTCCCTTTATGGAACTTCCTGGACGTTCCAACGGCCAGATTTGCTTATATACCATTGTCCGGGTTTAGCACATGACCCCACCTAGCTAGGACGTGAGCCTTAATTCAGGGCAACCAATTGGCAGCTAGCACTCAAGGATTCTATCACACAGATGGAAGGGACCCTCAGCGACCTCAGCATCCAGTGCTCACATACTTGCTGATCCCCACAGGCCTTAGTGTTGAGGGGACCTCAGTGTTTGTAGGCGGGGAATGGGCACAAGCCTGGGAAAGAGAGAGGGTCAGATACACACACACACACGCACGCACACACACACACGCACGCACACACACACGCACTCTCTGGGAGGGACACGGCCTCGGAACCCCCCGTGGTGACTCAGGGTATGACGCAGTGCTCCCAAGGCTTTCTCCAGCCAGGCAGCTGCCACCCACAGAGTTGTGGAGGCAGCCCTGCCCTCCTGGACGCCCCACTTTGTCCCCACCCATTGGCCCACGCTGTCCCCCCAGTTAGAGCTCTTCGTGTGGAGGCCCCAGGCCTCCCCCAAGACCCCGCCTGCCCGTTCACCCACCTGCAGGACGCCGACTTGGCTCGTTTGCTGAGCTCCGGCTCCTTTGGAAACCTGGAGAACCTCAGTTTGGCTTTCACCAACGTAACCAGTGCCTGCGCTGAGCACCTCATCAAACTGCCTTCTCTCAAGCAGCTAAACCTGTGGTCCACTCAGGTACGCACGGCCTGTCCACTGCGCCCTCCTCCGTGCCTGCCCTGCACCATCCTCCATGGCCAGCTTTCTGCCCAGGACCCGTGGGTCCAGCCACCTGATCCCCATGCCCATCTGCAGCCCAGCACCCGTGCCCCCCCACGCCTCTCTGCAGCCCAGCACCCGTGCCCACCCACGGTCCCAGGCCAGGGGAGGGCTAGGCCCCGTGAAGCCCAGCGGCTCGTCTCACAGTTGGAGCTGCCGAGGCCCAGAGCACGGACGTTCCAGGCAGAGCCTGGGGGAGCTGACGCAGGTCTCAAGCCCCCGCCCCGGGGGACTGCAGGCCCCTGGGTCTCCTCCGGGTGATGTGAACATGCGACATGCAGCGCGCGCTGTCCTGCCCGCACCAATCTGGCTCTTAAGCACTTACTCACCAGCACATGTGCTCTCCACAACCCCGTGAGGTGCAGGCCCACCAACACCTCATCTCACAGCCAGGGCCCCCAGCTGCCCCTCCCCGTCCCAATGGTAGCCGTAAGTCGCTGGGTTCACAGCCCCCCTTGACAGATGGAAACACCGACTCTGGTTGGGGAGTGGGGCCTTTGTTGGGGCCACGGCACCAGCCTACCCGGCCTGGTGTGAACCCAGGTCAGGGAGGTGGAGTCTCCGAAACGAATGAGAGCAGCCTCAGGCCTGGGCCGGCTCCCGGCCACTGCCCTGGCCGCTGCCCCAGCCCCAGGTGCCTGGGGGAGGCCCGAGGTGGGCCCCAGACTGAGGGCGTCTCTCCCGCAGTTCGGAGACGCCGGCCTGCGGCTCCTGTCAGAACACCTCACGATGCTCCAGGTGCTGAACCTGTGCGAGACGCCCGTCACCGACGCCGGCCTGCTGGCCCTCAGCTGTGAGTCCACACGCCCGTCCCCACAGCACACGGGGCACCTTGCTGAGCACCTCCGGGCCAGGAGCACAGCAGGGGGCTCTCCCCGCCCTCGTGGAGCTGATGTCATTGAGGACAGGAAATGTTCGAGACCCAGCCCGTCCCCTCGCGTGGTCCCAGCCCCGAGAGCCGTGGTCACCGCGGGGTCCCTTTGGGCCAGTCCGCAGTAGGCAGCAAGCTCTGGGGACACTGGGGTACAGGCAGTGGAGGGCCACGGCAGTGACTGCAGCAGGGCAGGCCCCAAGAGCAGGGAGGGAATGTGGGCTGATTCAGATCAGCTCCTGCCTAAAACAGACCTCTGTACCTCGCGGCCCCCAGCTGCTGCCCTGAATCCCCACTCCCCAACCCCGTCTCGTGAACAGAGGCTTCGGCAACTCAACCCAGCCCCCAGCTTTTCCATCCTGTACCTCCAGCTACCTGGCAGGGTCTCACTGACCTGAGGACTGTCTGTCTGTCCATTCCCATACAGCCATGAAGAGTCTCTGCAGCTTAAACATGAACAGCACCAAGCTCTCGGCGGACACCTATGAAGACCTGAAGGTAATCCCTTCTTGCCCTTCCTTCCTGCCTTTGCACGTGCAAAGGTCCTGAGGTGGAGAGGGTCAGCATGAGTCGGCTCTGCAGCAGACATGACTAGAGAGCGAGAGAGCAGCTTGGGGCCAGACTGCATCAGCCCTTACGTGTGGCAGGACTCGGATTTCGTGAGTTCAGTAGAAAGCTTGCAGAGGCTCCGAGAACAGCAGTGCATTATGCTAAAAGCTTGTTTCTGGCTGTTACGTGGAAAGTGAGGATTCTGAGGGAGAGTACAAGCAAGGGTAGCACCATGGAGAAGGTTTGCAGGACTGGAGCTGTCACATGGGCGAGAGTTGGGACCAACCTGCCGGGCTAGGCTGGCAACTTAAAACTGGGGAAAGAGAATCTGAGTGGTAGAAGGCAGACACATTTGTTTGTTAAAAAAAAGCATGTCTCATCAGGACTGGAGGCTCCCAGGCCTAGTGCCCTGGGGAGGAAGGGCTGGGCCAGAGACAGTGCCTGAGTGCACCAGCATCCCAGAAGCCCACCTCCAGTGTGGCCCCCTGCCCCCCAGCTCAGTCAGACCCGCAGCCCAGGGCTCACTCACTGGCGAAGCCTCCAGATGGCCTTCGGAGCACCCGCTGTGCCAGGCCCATGCTGAGAACGGGGGCAACGAGGTGCGGCCAGTTTACCTCTATCCAGGAGAGAGCTCAGACCCAGCAGACAGACATGCACAGCAAACAGGGAAGTCAGGGCTCGGGGGCCAGCAGGGAGGGGACCACCTGCTCTGTTTATTGGGCCAAAGGAGCCTACACAGAAAGGAGGGGTTAGAAGTGAGCCTGCGGGCAGGCCAGTGTGCAGGAAGCTNAGAGAGCTCAGACCCAGCAGACAGACATGCACAGCAAACAGGGAAGTCAGGGCTCGGGGGCCAGCAGGGAGGGGACCACCTGCTCTGTTTATTGGGCCAAAGGAGCCTACACAGAAAGGAGGGGTTAGAAGTGAGCCTGCGGGCAGGCCAGTGTGCAGGAAGCTGGGAAGACAGGATGTAAAGGCAGGAGACCAGCAGCCTCTCTGTACAGAAAAGGCTTGCAAAAAAAAAAGTCAGCTGTTCATAAAAGGCAGAGCAGGACCGCGTCTGGGTGGCAGGGGTGGGGAGCAGGAAGCCGCTCAGAGGAGCTGCAGGTGCGACTGTATAGTCCAGTGACATGTCCCGTAGGGGAGCCTGAGTGCGAAGGCTCTCTGCCTACCCCTAGGAACCTCTAACTTGGGGACCCTCCTCCATTCTCCTCGCCCAACTCCCGACAGCCTTGAGGACACATACTCCACAGACAGTTGAGAACAGTCTGTGTGCTGAGCACACAGTGTGGGCTCACAGAGGGCGCTTTGCATTTAGTCCCTCACCCCACCTGGACACAGCTGGACCTGGAGTCCCTCCACAGAGGAATTCCGCTCTAGAGGCCCAGACTCTGCCCATGGGCACGTAGCCTGCAAGTGACAGCAGAGGGCACACACCCCAGGCTTCCCAGCCCCAGAGCTAGTGATTTGAAGCCCCTCTGGGGTGTGGATGTGGACTCCCCAGCAGCTGTCACCTGCTTTCTCTGGGGTTGGCCACATCCTACCCGCTGGGTTCTCCCCAAGGTCTCCCAGCTCTGGGCTTCAGAGCCCCCAACAGTGGCAAAGTGGGGAGGGCTCAGTGGGAATGGTAGTCACTGGTACAGGTGGAGCTCCGTGCCACCAGGTTCTGGAAGGGACTGGATCCTTCTTGCTCCCCCAGGCCAAGCTGCCCAACCTGAAGGAGGTGGACGTCCGCTACACGGAAGCCTGGTGAAGCTCCCGTCAGCAGGAAGCAGTTTGCAACCGCAACTCACAACTCCTGACTAATAGCCGTAGAGCAGCGGGTCTCGGGGTCCCACCCGCGTCCTGGCTGTGAGATAGATGGGGGAGTCTTTCTGGGGGCGGAGGGCGGAGGGGGG